>OY740788.1:15938152-16250588 GCA_963514005.1 Raja brachyura
GGGTGCTGATGATAACCCATTGGGTAAGGCTTTATATTGCCATAATTGTCCCATCCAGATAAATTTAAGGTATTTCCTATGATCCTTGTGTATTGGCACTGAATAGTATGCATCTTTAAGGTCAATGCATGCCATGTAGTACCCATTAGCTATTAGTTGTCTAGCTGTGTCAAAAGTGTCCATTTTGAAATGAACATACTGAACAGAAGTATTCAGTTCGGTCAGATCTATGATTATGCGGCACCCGCCATCTTTTTTATTTTTGGTAAATATATTAGATACGAACTCCTGAGATTCTCTGGTGGTTCTCTCAATTACCCCTTTACTAATTAGTCTTAATAGTTCAGCATGGCCTGCCGTTCTTTCTTTTTGTGAAAGTATAAACTTTCGGCTAGGCGAATGCTGGACCGGGGTAGGGAGTTCGTAAATGAATTAAATTTTATAGCCCTGAATACTTCAGAGTATGTAAGGATCAGAGGTAAAAGTGCGCCATACTTCATAAAACAAGTGCAACCGGCCTCCCACATAAGATGAATTTAGACAAGCAATGTTCCTGGGGGAGCCAGACCCGCCTACCTCCAAGGTAATGCCGGTGTTGCGGTTTGCCCTTGTTTCTTCTGTTGAGTTGCTGCGTTGTAGGGGTGGTGCATTTTCCAAGAAGGCCGGGCTGGGCCATGGCCTAAAAAAGACCGTTGTGCGGGTGGGCCGGCCTTCGAGCTTTCACCACCGGACGGTCTGTTGTGATATCGCTGTCCGGTGGGTGTGTAGGGGTGCTGCCGCTGTTGGTAGTGAGGTTTGGAGGTACTGGGTACCTTAATCAGGCCTATGGCCTTGGTCTCCTCGTCCAGGTCTTTCACCTGTTTGGGGAGGTTATCCCCGAACAGCAGATTTGGTGGTTGAGTGTTACCTGGTCTGCATAACCCCGCAAACTTGGGGTTAAGTGCCGGTTTGATAATGCTCTTCCTGTAGTTATTTATCTCGTACTGTGTGTTACACAGTAAGGCCAGAGCATCCTGTAGTTCTTCCGGTAACTCTATTCCCACCGCAGTTCTGGCCACTGCCGTAATCCCGGCGGTCAAAAGTTTCAGGATCTTCTGAAGTTTGACTTCTTGCCCTCTAATCGTAGGGCTCATGTTCCCCCATATAGGGTTATTCACCGCAGGAACAGTCAGTGAGTTACAATTTTCAGGAGCAAGATACTTATCAGCTGTTGCATTGATGGCTTGCTCCTGAAGCTGGTTTGTAGTCATATAATTGATACTAGCTGCCAGCTTTGGGTGGATAGGTAGGCCTTTTTGAGAAGGAACTGCATGCTTGTTTACCATATCCAGTAACTCTTCTTCTTGCACCCCTGACACTGTTGGTTGTTCAGCCAACTCCCCCTCTTCAGGGTCAGCCCAGATCTGACCCCCAATGCTCCCCTGCGAAGAGGGCGAGACATTAGGCAGTCCATGATAGGATCCTGCCGTGGGCCTGCGAAGAGGCCCACCGTGACTCTGCCCCTGCAAAAGCAGGTCACGCTGGAGCAATTGCTCCACCATCCGCTCCATGCGGGCAAGACGACCCCCGTCGCTATCAGCGAACGGGGTGTCCTCGGGACTGGACCCAGCTGGGTCGTCGGCCCCGTCCGACTTTCGGGTGGATTTACCACCCGACCGCGGCGAATCTGCGGCCCTCATAGGCGAAAAGTCGGGAGCTGCGGGCAACACCTGCAGCTCAGGAGAAGCGGCACGCTGCTGGCTGCTCTCCATGGCAGCAGCTCTTGCCGCTGCTATTTTCGATTTCCGCGACTCCATGTAGAAATCCTGAAAAACAAATATACACTGAGTCGCCACGCTCACCACTCCGGTGAGACTTACCTTTCGTAAGTTTTTTAAACTTACGCTGGAGGAGCCCCGCTCCTCCCGACTGTCGCTTCCGCATGCGTACGACGATATGTCGCGCATGCGTGCTGGCGGGGTCTTCACGTAGTCACTCACGTGACTCCGAAGTAAAATGAGAATTAAAGTGAATGTACTGACTGGCACTGGATTCAGATTCGTCACCGGCACAAGCAGCCCAGTCAACCACACAAAGATCTCCTTATTAACACCAGGGAAAGTGTTTAAATTGGGAGAACTGTATCTTAAACAAGTCAAACGCAATCTTGTCATGCTCACAGAAACATACCCAGATCATAAGATGTGATAGCACAGTGTTGGACTATCAGTGGGGAACGGCTCTAGACGTCCTCAGTCAACTCCAGATGCCATAAACTACCAGATTATCAGGTCATCTTTGGGCAAAGAAGCCACCTTACCATACCTCCCTCAACTGATGATTGCATGCTGTTCATCTGCTGGAATTTTGGAATGAACGTTGTAAGTAGTATTGTAAGAATGACCATTGTTCGGGAGGTGTCACTGTCCATCATCACCATTGATTGAACTGACCAAGGCTTGAAAGACATAGGAGGCAGTGTATCCACCAACTCTTACCAAACATGCTATAGTTTAGTGTTGCCACTGTTCATGCCAGTATAGCAAGGATTGGCCACTGCAGAATCTTTAAGGAAACAAGACGCCAACCATCTTTGCATTCTGTGCCATCATTTTAAATCCAATAAATTCAGAACCAAACACTCAGAATTGATCACTTCTGTCAGCAGCAGCAGAATTGAGTTGTACAGCAATGTGTATCTTCATCTGTTCAGCAAATCCATCACCCTTATCTATCTATCTATCTATCTATCTATCTATCTATCTATCTATCTATCTATCTATCTATCTATCTATCTATCTATCTATCTATCTATCTATCTGTCTGTCTGTCTGTCTGTCTGTCTGTCTGTCTGTCTGTCTGTCTGTCTGTCTGTCTGTCTGTCTGTCTGTCTGTCTGTCTGTCTGTCTGTCTTATCATCATATCTCTATACTTATAAAACTCTGATCTTGGATGTGTATTTATTTGCTTGTGTGTTTGTGTGTATTCACATCCGCGAAAAAACAATGCGGTAATGGTAACGTTTTCCGGTAGCGATTTTTCCCGTGGAGTCCAAAATCGCCTTATATGAAAATTTCAGGCTTTATTTCTCGAATTATTACTGAAAATGTTCGAAAATCTGAAAAAATCTGTATTTAAAATTTGACTGTCTTTCGCTGATGACATCACAAGGGGTCTGCGTGCCCTTCCTCATGCTGCGAGTGATGTCACCACTCCCCCATCTCTCCCCCCTCCCCCCTGTTATTCAAAAGATGCTGCCGTAGATGAAGTCAGGCCCTGCACTGAAGCTGCTGAACTCGCAGTCCTTTGGTTGCCGGCCGCACGCCGCTCTCTCTCTGCCGCCTGCTCCAAAAGACACAAAAAGAACAACGAAGTCGGGCCCTGTACTGAAGCCGCCAAGTTCTTTGGTCGCTCAGTCGGCTCCTCTCTCTCCCACCCGGGCCTCTCCCTCTCCCTCCCCCCCAACCCCCCCCACCCCCCTTCTCTCTCCCCCCTCCCTCCCCATCTCCCCCCTCTCCCCGCCTCTCTCTCTCCCCTCTCTGAATTTTTTTTTAAGCCCACTGCTGATGGAGGCAGGGGAGTTCTGGAATCTTACATTCGGGAACGGCCTGAGTTGAAGGACCACATCTCCCGGGCGGGCTACGGGTAGGGAATGGGTGCGTTGGGGAGCAGACCCAACGGATCTGTACTTGGTCTAGTATACTTATAAAAGTCTTATCTTGTGTGTGCCTGTGGGCGTGTATGCGAGTATGCGTGTGTGTGTATGTCTTTCTACTTTCGTCAAAACTCCACGTGCTAGCACAAACATTTTCACAGATTATTAATCACATTAACCCCATCGACAAAATAAACTACATCACTTCAGATTTCATGCTATATTTCACAAGTTATAGCGTTTTAAATATAGACAAAACCAAGATTTCAAATGGCAAACATCCTTCAACGCGCTTTGAGTGACATCAAAAAGGGGGGGTGGGCGGCCATCAAGGGGGCATCGAGACCGCGACGGTGAAGGAGACATCGAGACCGCAATGGTGAGGCCTCGTGAAATGGGGCCGCGGTGGTGGTGAGGCATCGCAACAGTGGTGAGGCCTCGCGGAGATAGACAATAGACAATAGGTGCAGGAGTAGGGCATTTGGCTCTTCGAGCCAGCACCGCCATTCAATGTGATCATGGCTGATCATGCCCAATCAGTACCCCGTTCCTGCCTTCTCCCCATATCCCCTGACTCCGCTATCTTTTAGAGCCCTATCTAGCTCTCTCTTGAAAGCATCCAGAGAACCTGCCTCCACCACCCTCTGAGGCACAGAATTCCGCAGACTCACCACTCTCTGTGAGAAAAAGTGGTAGCGGTAAGGGAAAGGAGAGGGAAAAAGAGGTGAAGGAGGGATTGAGGGAAGGGTGAAGGTGAGGGGAAAGATCCTGGGGAGGTGAGGAGGGAGCATGGGGGGATTGAGGGAGAGGAGGGGGTAGGAATGGTAGTTGCCACGTCAACAATCCCTCTCTCGCCCCCTCTCTCTCTATCCCCTCCCTCTCTGCCCCTCTCCCTCTCTACACCCCTCCCCCTCTACCCTCCCTCTCTACTCCCTCTCTACATCCTCCCCCTACCCCTCCCTATCTACCTCCCTCCCTCTCTAACCCCTCCCTCTTCCGCTCTACCCCTCACCCCCTCAGTCTCTACCCTCCCTTTCTACCTCCCTCTCTACCACCCCTCCCTCTCTAGGGATTGAAGAGGGAGGGTGAAGAAGAGGAGGAGGGAATGCTGGGGGATGAGGAGAAATGAGCTGTGCCTGTGCAGTTGGCTGCTGTGCATGAGTGGTGGAATATTGCGTTGGGGGAACAGGTTGCATTGAGGAAAATGGGTGAGTGGTGGAATATTGTGTTGGGTTGAGCAGACCCAACTTGGTCTAAAACTCTTACTTGGTTGTTTGTTTATATCCATTGCGTGTTTTCCAGAAACTCCTCCAAATGGTACATGCTACAAATTTTGGTCCACCTTACTCACCATTGTCCTGCAGTGTGCTTTAGCCAAGTTTCGTTCAGATTGATGGTATGTTTTACAAGTTACTGACATTTTAAACTTTAGAAAACACACTTTACAAAACCAGATTTCCACTTGCCCTGCCCGTCAGCCGTGTTCGACGCCACATTGTGATCCAGAATTTCATTTACATTAAAAAATTGCGATTTTCATTGACATTGATTTAATTCTAACAAAAACTCAATTTTAAACAAATTCTTCCATTTTTATTAACAGCAAGCATTGTGTTTAGGTTATTTTAAAGAAAAAAACGCTACTTTTATTGAGAATTTCTTTTTTTTAAATCACAATTTTCATATTACTAAAACTCTCATCTTGTTTGTTTATTTGCGTGTGCATGATTTCCGGAAACTCCACCAAAACCGTACACAAAAGCGCCACAATTTCTGGCCCACCTTACTCACCATTGTCCTGCTGTGTGCTTTAGCCAAGTTTCGTGCAGATTGATGGTATATTTTACAAATTATTGACATTTCAAACTTATGAAAACTTATAAAAAAAGACACTTTACAAAACCACTTTTCCACCTGCCTTGCCCGTCAGCCATGTTCGACGTCGCAATGATGTAACACTATGATCCCTAATTTAATTTACATAAAAAATCGTGAATTTCATTGATGTTGATTTCATTATAACAAAAATTCTGTTTTAATCATATTCTTCCATTTTCATTAACAGCTAACATTGTGGGAGGATTGCCGAGATTTGCGTCACAACGGGGATCTTTGGCGACAAAACAGGAACCCGTCAGCCGCACTGCGCAGTTTGCTGGAATATTCCGTTGGGGGAATGGGACCCAATGGGTCCCACTTGGTCTAGTTACTATTAAAGCCAAGGGGACAGCCGTGGTTATTTTAGGTTATTTTAAAGAAAAAAACTAAATTTTCATCGAGAATTTTTTTTTTTTTTTAAACATTGCTCCCCTCTATCCCACTCCCTCTGCAGTTTTCATTGTGGAGGGAGTGGGATAGAGGGGAGGTGAGGAGTGGGGGAGCAGAAAGAAACATAATTTTCATTGAGAATTTAATTTAAAAAAAACATCCCGATTTTCATTGTGGGGGGTGGGATAGGAGTGGGGGAGTGGGGGAGCAGGGGGATAGAGGGAGAGGAGGGGGGTAGGGAGGGAGTGGGGAGGGGAGGAGGAGAGGGGAAAGAAGAGGGAAGGTGAAGAGGAGTGCTGGGGATGAGGGGGAATGGAGGAGGATATGGGGTAGTAAGAGGGATGGAGAGGTAATGGATGTGAGGAGGGGAGGAAGGGGGTAGGGGAGGAAGCGAGGAGGGTTGGTGGAGGGTGGGGAGAGGGAAGATAATGGAGGAGGGGTATAGGGGACTGAAGGGGGAGAGTGAGATGCGTTCACATTGATCTTATATTTTACAGGTTATTGCCATTTTGAACCTTAAAACTGTCGCAGTCACACTCCCACTTGCCGGCCGTGCCTGCGCAATTGTGGGAGGATTGCCGAGACTTGCGCCACAACGGGGATCTCTGGCGACAAAACAGGAACCCCTCAGCCGCACTGCGCAGTTTGCTGGAATATTGCGTTGGGGGAACGGGACCCAACGGGTCCCACTTGGTCCAGTTACTATTAAAGCCAAGGGGACAGACGTGGTTCAATGAGGAACAAGAGCTTGCTAGGAGCTGCCGTAGGTGCCAACTTGATGAATGTGTGCCAGAGTACTGACTACCTGACTGTTAAACAGTGAAAGCAGCATGCAGAAAAATGTGTCCGATTAGATAAAAGCTCAGCAGCTCTAGCAGTCCAAGGCTAAATAAACTATTCGGTGATTCTCTGAACATCTTCATCATCAATAATGTTGGAATTGAGTATCACAACCCACTTCAGCCATTTTCACCCTCAGCCCTTAATATTAAGAACAGGATTAAAAACCCACAAGGGTGGCATGGTGGCGCAGTGGTGCCTTTCAGCGCTAGGTTCGATCCTGACTACTGGTGCTGTCTGTATGGAGTTTGTGCGTTCTCCCTGTAATCTGCGTAATCTGGTTTTCTCCGGGATCTCCTGTTTCCTCCCACACTCCAAAGACGTAGAGGTTTGCAGGTTACTTGACTTGGTATAGTTGTAAATTGTCCCTAGTGCGTGCAAGATAGTGTTAATGTGCAGGGATCACTGGTCAGCACAGACTCGGTGGGCCAAAGGGCCTATTTCTGCATTGTATCTCTATAGTCTCCAAAATCTAAACGTATTATTTCAAATATGTACAATGAGAATCAATGGGAACACTCCACTGTTTGAAGTAATCTCTTGCAGAAAAGACGGTGGTCAAAGATGTTGCAGACCGGATAGCTCAGCTCCAGGGCATTGCAGGAGGACCTTCACAAGATGGTGCCCCTGGCCACAGTTCCTTCCACATTGTTTTAGCAAATATTACTTCACAGAAGGAGGCCTTTTCATCCCATCAAGTCCACACTGGCTCAATAAAATAATCCTATTCCCAATGTGTTTCTTTGTAATCAATTCTTCTCACATTCCAATTGTCATTTCAAAGGTCTAAGGTCAGAAGAACCTTTGCTGATGACTGCACATCATTCAGTTCCATCGGCGGGTCCTCAGATAATGAAGCGGTCCATGCCAACCACATACTAAAAACTGAACACCCTTCAAACAAGTTCCATTGTCCACAATGACAGTGGCAGAATGGCACACCAAGTCGAGCCACAGTCTTGCAGCGCCAGAGATAGGTTCAATCCTGATTTTGAATTGCAATTACCTCCCACATTGCAAATACATGCAGGTTGGTGGGTTAATTGGCCATGGTAAATTGTCACTGATGTGTAGAATTGGGCTGATGTAATGAGAGTGGAGAGTATAAAAATATGATTAATATAGGATTATTGTAAATGGGTGGTGGGTGGTCAGCATGGATTTGAGGGACTGAAGGACCTGTTTCTCTGCTATATTTCTCTATGATTCCATGACTCGCATGTCCACCTCCAAGAATGGTTTGGATACAGTGGTTGTGGAGAGGATAGAAACATAGAAACATAAATATTAGGTGCAGGAGTAGGCCATTCGGCCCTTCGGGCCTGCACCGCCATTCAATATGATCATGGCTGATCATCCAACTCAGTATCCCGTACCTGCCCTCTCCATACCCTCTGATCCCCTTAGCCACAAGGGCCACATCTAACTCCCTCTGAAATATAGCCAATGAACTGGCCTCAACTGCCCTCTGTGGCAGAGAGTTCCAGAGACGCACCACTCTCTGTGTGAAAAAAGTCTTTCTCATCTCGGTCTTAAAGGATTTCCCCCTTATCCTTAAGCTGTGACCCCTTGTCCTGGACTTCCCCAACATCGGGAACAATCTTCCTGCATCTAGCCTGTCCAACCCCTTAAGAATTTTGTAAGTTTCTAAAAGATCCCCTCTCAATCTCCTAAATTCTAGAGAGTATAAACCAAGTCTATCCAGTCTTTCTTCATAAGACAGTCCTGACATTCCAGGAATCAGTCTGGTGAACCTTCTCTGCACTCCCTCTATGGCAATAATGTCCTTCCTCAGAGTTGGAGATCAAAACTGTATGCAATACTCCAGGTGTGGTCTCACCAAGACCCTATGCAACTGAAGTAGAACCTCCCTGCTCCTATACTCAAATCCTTATGCTATGAAAGCTAACATACCATTTGCTTTCTTCACTGCCTGCTGCACCTGCATGCCTACTTTCCACTAGTGATGTTTCCACTAGTGGGAGAATCTAGGACTAGAAGCCATAGCCTCAGAATAAAAGGGCTTACCTTTAGGAAGGAGATGAGGAATTTCTTTAGTCAGAGGGTGGTGAATCTGTGGAATTCATTGGCACAGAAGGCTGTGGAGACCAAGTCAATGGATATTGTTAAGGCGGAGATTTACAGATTCTTGATTATTGTCAGGGGATTTGGGGACAAGGCAGGAGATTGGGGTTGAGAGGGAAGAGAGATCAGCCATGATTGAATGACAGAATAGACTTGATAAGTCCATTGGCCAAATTCTGCTCCTAAAACTTTGTGAACATGAACAAAAGAGTCAAACTGCCTCCTGTTGACATTCAACTGTGTTTTTTTAGGAATGCCAGCATTATACTACCCGCATCTGAAAGGAACGTTGTCAGTCTCATATGATATTGTGATGTAAATCCAACTACTCCTCAGAGGTCTACCCTGAAGATCTGCAGCGTGTGGTGAGCTGCTGCAGCTGAAGACTCAAGGGAACAATTCCAATCCCTTGACTGTTCCACAGGGCGCATCCGATCTTGGGTCCCGCCCTGAGATGGCAGGCCCCATGTCCTTGGAGAATCATCCCACGTCAGTCATGAGCACCAGAGACCAATCTAGATACGTGCAGGACTCCCACTGGCTTAAATAATTTCTGTTACAGGCACTTTCTATGACAATGTCAGCCCTGGTCTCACTGTCAGGTTTTACTCTTTACAAATAGGGATGTATAAATGAATGTCATAAGGTCATAAGTGATAGGAGCAGAATTAGGCCATTCAGCCCATCAAGTCTACTCCGTCATTCAATCATGGCTGATCTATCTCTCCCTCCTAACGCCATTCTCCTGCCTTCTCCCCATAACCCCTGACACTTTTACTAATCAAGAATCTGTCTATCTCTGCTTTAAAAACATCCATTGACTTGGCCTCCTCAGCCTTCGGTGGCAAATAATTCCACAGAATGTGAGGGCATACCACTACATAAAGCTTGTGCTGTCAAGGACAGGGTTTTTGAGGCAGTGTTTCCAACTTCCTGGCTTGAGGGAGAGGGATACGTTTATCTTCTAAGTATTTAATAGCTAGCTTTTTGAACAAGACAATTCAATGTCAGCAGCCTTAACCAAATATGCACTCTACTGTGTGGGAGGGCCAGGGCAGGCGAGGGCACATGGAAGGCAGCCAAGAAGGAAAAGCACTAGGCCAATTAATCCACATCTCCATCCAATATTTCACACTTTGATTATTCATTTGATTTGGAATTCAATTATGGAGTGATACAGTGTGGAAACAGGCCCTTCGGCCCAACTCGCCCACACCGTCCAACAATGTCCCAGCTACACCAGTCCCACTTGCCTGCGCTTGGTCCATATCCCTCCAAATTTGTCCTATCCATGTACCTGTCTGTTTCTTAAACAATGGTATAGTCCCAGCCTCAACTACCTCCACTGGCAGCTTGTTCTATACACCCACCACCCTTTGTGTGAAAACGTTACCCCTCGGATTCCTATTAAATCTTTTCCCCTTCGCCTTGAACCTATGTCCTCTGGTCCTAATTCACCTACTCTGGGCAAAAGACTCTGTGCATCTACTTGATCTATTCCTCTCATGATTTTGTATACCTCTAGAAGATCTTCCCTCATCCTCCTGCGCTTCATGGAATAGAGACCCAGCCTACTCAACCTCTCACACCTTCTAGTCCTGGCAACATCCTTGTAAATCTTTTCTGAACCCTTTGTTTTGTACAGCCATAAAGATGCTGTGATGGCAGCAGAAGGAAAAACCTGTGGAACAATAGATGAGTATGGAATTGTCCACGTAAATTATTTATTTTGATCACCTGGTACCTACCTTGTGTGATCCTCTGTTCTTCATCTTCTTTATAGTTCTACTGAAAACATATACAGTACATTCAGACAGTATTCAGACCCCTTCACTTTTTCCACATTTTGTTATGTTACAGCCTTATTCTAAAATTGATCAAATTCTTTTTTTTTTATCATCAATCTACAGACAATACCCCATAATAAAAAAGTGAAAACAGGTGTTTAGAAATTTTTACAAAGTAATTAAAATGAAATAACTGAAATATCACATTTACATAAGTATTCAGACCCTTTACTCAGTACTTTGTTGAGGCACCTTTGACAGCGATTATAGCCTCACGTCTTCTTGGGTACGACGTTATAAGCTTGGCATACCTGTATTTGGGTAATTTCTTCCATTCTTCTCTGCAGATCCTTTCAAGCTCTGCACGGTTGGATGGGGATGCACATCTATTTTCAGGTCCCTCCAGAGATGTTCAATCGGGTTCAAGTCCGGGCTCTGGCTGGGCCACTCAAGGACATTCACAGATTTGTCACAAAGCCACTCCTGCGTTGTCTTGGCTGTGTGCCTAGGGTCATTGTCCTGTTGGAAGGTGAACCTCCGCCCCAGTCTGAGGTCCAGAACAATCTGGAGCTGGTTTTCATCAAGGAGCTCTCTGTACTTTGTTCCATTCATCTTTCTCTCAATCCTGACTAGTCTCCCAGTTCCTGCCGCTGAAAACATCCCCACAGCCTGATGCTGCCACCACCATGCTGCACTGAAGGCATGGTATTCGCCAGGTGATGAGTAGTGCCTAGTTTCCTCCAGACGTAACACTTGGCATTCAGGCCAAAGAGTTTAATCTTGGTTTCATCAGACCAGAGAATCTTGTTTCTTATGGTCTGAGAGTCCTTTAGGTGCCTCTTGGCAAACTCCAAGTGTGCTGTCATGTGCCTTTTACTGAGGACTGGCTTCCGTCTGGCCACTCTACCATAAAGGCCTGATTGGTGGAGTGTTGCAGGTATAGTTGCGACCAGCTCTATGAAGAGTCCTGGTGGTTCCATACGTTCTTCCATTTAAGAATGACGGAGGCCACTGTGCTCTTCGGGACCAGCAATGCTGCAGAAATTGTTTTGTACCCTTCCCCAGATCTGTGTCTCGACACAATCCTGTCTCGGAAGTCTACGGACAATTCCTTTATCTTCATGGCTTGGTTTTTGCTCTCATATGCACTGTCAACTGCGGGACCTTATATAGACACGTGTGTGCCTTTCCAAATCATGTCCAATGAATTTAATTTACCACTGGAGTATTCAAATCAAATTTTAGAAACATCTCAAGGATAATCAATGGAAACACTTTGAACCTAAGCTGAATTTTGAGTGTCATGGCGAAGGGTCTGAATACTTATATATATGTGATATTTCAGTTATTTTTTTGGTAATTACTTTGCAAACATTTATAAACACATTTTGCTTCTTCATTCTGGGGTATTGTGTGTAGATTAATGATAAACAAATGAATTGAACCCATTTAAAAATAAGGCAAAAACATAACAAAATATGGAAAAGGTTAAGGGGTCTGAATACTTTCTGAACGCACTGTACGTAGAAAACACTCTATATATCAATGGTGGGACATGGAAAACAGGGGTAAGCAGTGATCTTACCAAACAATGGGCAGACTTTATGCACCATATGACCATTACCTATTCCGGTGTTAGCAAGGTCGGCAAAATATTAAGAAAAGGTGTATTATCTAACCATAAACAATGGGATGTTCACTGATAGTTGCACAATGTTCAATTCCAGCAAATGAAGCAGCCCATATCTGCATGCACCAAGGTCTGACCAACACTGACTCGCGACATGGTGAATGGTAAGTAACATTCACGCCTCGAAAGTGCCCTACAATAACCATCTCCAAGATGCCGAGCAAGCGGATCAGATGCGGCTTGCAACGACACAGTGATAGAGCAGGATATTGACAACATGACAGCCTGGACAGCCTAACCCCGCAACTCCAACCTAGGACAGCGGGCTTTCATGGCCAAATTAAGATGCTACAATACTAACAGATTTGAGCTTGAAGGATATAAGATGATGTCGGAAATGTGTCAACCTTTGTTCGCTGCCTCTGTGTAATCTACTATACTTACACTCTGGTACTTGGGTATGATTATGCTTATGTACAGTAAGATTTTTATTAAACTGTACACAAAAAAAGGAATTCCCACATACCTACGCACATGTGACAATAAAGTACCAATGATCTCCAAGACCATCAACACCCTGGGAGGTGCACTGTCCAGAACCACGACTGGACCAGTCACTTAAATAGTGCAGCTGCAAGGACAGAGGTCAGATATCATGCAGCAAGTAACTCACCCCTAAGACTTTCTGCACGTCCAAGATATTAAGCTCGCCGCTTGCCTGACTAAATGAAGTTCATTACTAAAGATATAGGAATCCTTCACTCAAACTACAGTATACTGATAATTTTCAATTACACTTGAAGATGAGTAATCTCCAGCACTAGTCTGGCATCAGTTGTATCAAAGAACAATACAAGATATATGGGCAGGAGAATCAGCCTCTCATACCAACTCCTGTCTTCAATAAGCCCATAGATGATGTTTTAATTCAGCACTGCTTTCCATACCCCTTGATTCCCTAAATATAAAACATGTATAAGACCCCCTCTCATCCTTCTAAACTCCAGAGTGTACAAGCCCAGCATCTCCATTCTCTCAGCATATGACAGTCCCGCCATCCCGGGAATCAACCTTGTAAACCTACGCTGCACTCCCTCAATAGCAAGAATGTCCTTCCTCAAATTGGGGGACCAAAACTGCACACAATACTCCAGGTGTGTTCTCACTAGGGCTCTGTACAACTGCAGAAGGACCTATTTGCTCCTATATTTGACTCATCTTGTTTTAGAGGCCAACTACACTGCCTGCTGTACCTGCATGCTTACTTTCATAGACTGATGAACAAGGACCTCCAGATCCTGTTGTACTTCCTTTTTTCCCCAACTTAACACCATTTAGTACCATTAACTTGTTGTACATGGATTGACTGCCACATTTCCTATACTCACCACATTGGCTGCACTTCATAAAGTACATTGTTGCCTGTCACAGACTTGTGTGTCCACTGGGTGAAAATGACAGGATACAAATCAAAGCCTTTCATTTTTGATTTGCTGATTTTTTCCATCAATTTCTGTTTTTGTTTGTGTTTTTACCCTTGGCCGTTTGCTGTCACAACACAGCAATCAGACCCATACCCGACTGTCATCTTAAAGAAAAGAAAGCTTTACTCATCTCCTGAAAATTGTTGGTATGTTGAGCTCTTGGGTCCACGACTCAAAGGTGAGAACAGTGCACAGTGCAATGGCAAGTCAGATCCTGCGGCAATTAATTTGGATCTCTGATACCCTTGAAACCTTTCTACCATAGTCCATAAGTCAGCAGAGTTAGGTCATTTGGTCTATCGAGTCTACTCCGCCATTCAATCATGGTCGATCTACCTTTCCCTCTCAACCCCACTTTCCTGCCTTTTGCCCATAACCCTTAACACCCTTAAGCCCTTGTCCCACTGAGGAGACCTAAACAGAAACCTCTGGTGACCTTGCCCGCCACCCCAAAAAAATCAAGGTGAGGTGACCTGCAACCTCCTACCACCTCCCACGTATATGTTGAAAACCTTCCTCGACTATGAAGAAAACTGACTTCAACTGGACCTGCGACTAAAAAATTATCGATTATTAAAACAGCAACCTATTTTTAGTCGAGGCCGGTTTTCAACATGATGAAAAAATAGCAGCAACCTAGATGAAGCCTCGACCACGCGGAAACCACTTTCGACCATTAGGGAGAGTGACCAAAACCTCCGGTGACCTCATGGATACCTTGGGTGGTGGGCAAGGTCACCAGAGGTTGCTGTTTAGGTCTCCTAAGTGGGACAGGGGCTTTACTGATCAAGAATCTGTCAATATCCACCTTTAAAAATATCAACTGACTTGGCCTGCACAGCCATCCTGGCAAATTCCACAGATTCACCACCTTCTGCCAAAATCAATTTCTCCTCATCTCCTTTCTAAAGTTACATCCTTTCATTCTGAGGCTATGCTGTCTAGTCCTAGACTCTCCCATTAGTGGAAACATTCTTCCCGCATTCACTCTATCCAGGCCTTTCATTATTCTGTAAGTTTCATTGAGCTTCCCCCTCCTTCATCCTTCTAAACTCCAGCTGGTACGGAACTAAAATCCTGGAATAACTCAGCAGGTCAGGCAGCATCTCTGGAGAAAAGGAATAGGTGACTTTCCAGGATGAGACCCTTCTTCAGACTGAGAGTCAGGGGAGAGGAAAACTTCTGAAGAAAAGGAAGAAGTGCCTATCTTCACTGTATGACCAGCTGAGTTACTCCAGCATTTTGTTTATCTTCCGTGTTAACCAGCATCTGCAGTTCCTTCCTACACTTCCAGTGAGTGCAGACCTGGTGCAGTCAAGCACTCTTCACACGTTAACCCAATCAAGAATAAATCAAGAGCTGGAAAGTCGAAGATTTGCGGGTGAAAGGAATTGTTAATGTTTTGGATTGAGTCCTTGCAATAGGATTCCAGCATTTGCAGCGTCTTGTGTCAGGGACATGATAGAATACTGAACGAGTGATGCTCCAATACTGAAGGCTTTTTTTTGACTGCATGCCACTTTTATTAGGATTCATGGTTGTGTTTTGAAAGAGGCTTGGTTGCTTGCCCCGCCTC
Source organism: Raja brachyura (assembly GCA_963514005.1). Next base: position 15,953,457 of record OY740788.1, read on the forward strand.
ACAACTGCCGATAAGCACTTAATGAAGGGCTGTCAACTTATTGGATTCCAGTTAGCCTACGATAAAAGACTATAAATATAAATAATTGCCTACCCGTTCAAGTTAATGAGTCTGATTTCAACATTGCCTGTGTGGAGAGTGGTGAGTCAAGGTCAGGTGCATGTCCAGGCGGGAGGCAGGAGAGTCAATGAAGGGAGAGGCCCCCCCACCGCCGGCCACTCCCACACATTTTGCCACTATCCCGTGCTCTCAGCCGTGTCATTTGCTGCCCCTCTCAGATTGGGAAGGAATATGTTGTGGTTTGCTTTGAACTTTCCAGGGGAAAAAAAACAACTCGCAGATGCTGGAATTTTATAATAAAAGTAGAAAATGGTGGAAGTACTTGTAGTCAATGCCTACCATGTTCTGTTGTGCTAAGCAAAGAAAGAATTTCATTGTCCTGTCAGGGACACATGACAATAAACTCTTTTGACTTTGACTTTGACTTGACTTTGACTTTGAAGTACTCATCAGGCCAGGTCCGTGGGAAGAAAATCTCCCCAGACCATTCGGAACTGGGAAGTAGAGTTGCTGCCTTGCAGCGCCAGAGACCTGGGTTTGATCCTGACCTTGGCTATTGTCTGTACGGAGTTTGTACTTTCTCTAGCTATTCCTGTTTCCTCCCACATCCCAAAGACGTGCGGCTCTTTTAAGGTTAACTGGCTTCTGTAATTTGCCGTAAGTGTGTAGGATGCGAAAGTGGCATAACATAGAACAGGTGTATGGGTGATCGACGGTCGGTGGGGTAAAGGGCCTGTGTTGTGTGGCAAACGAAACATTCTAATTTACTTAAACTTTATTTAAGCTTTAACCAACTCATTTCCGTAATACACAACTTCAATGTGCCTGGAAATTATCACTGCAGGCCTCGCCGGCCCAAGGCCCCGCACATGCGCACACTTCATTTTCCCCTCCTATTTATAAGCTGACACGGTCAGGAGGTTTAGTATGTCTTAATGACCGTTGCAGCACTGGAGCATCAGGAGATAATGGTGTTTCAATAGCTGGTGGTAGATATATTGCTTGGTCATCAACTTCACTCTTATTGTTATTCACATTTTCAATTTTAGAATTACTTATAGAAGTTTTCATAGGGGATGATGGGAGTGTTGAAGGAAGTTCTCGATTAATATTATCAAGGAGTGATGGAGCTGATGGAGAAGACGGACACGGTGCAAGGTCACGAAGTGAGACAGTTGACTGACGTTCATCCCGATACTTGATAGTTGCATAAGAAGGGTTGACATCAGTCAGTTCAACTTCATCAACAAAGGGCTCATTCTTATTTGATCAGACATACCGACGAAACAACACAGGCCCGGGGCTAGTCAACCATGATGCCAGAGAAGTACCACTAGAAGAATGCCATTTGAAGTTAAAGAACCGCTCATGTGGAGTAGTATTGGTAGCAGTTGACAGTAGAGATCTGATGGAGGGTGATGCATCTGGTAGAACACAGTCCCACTGCTGATCTGGTATGTCATTTGAGTTTAAAGCCAGTTTCACTGCTTTCCAAATGATTCTGATATTCCTCTCAACCTGACCATTTCCAATAGAATGATATGGTGTTGTTTTATTTGTTGCAATTCCTTTATTTGGAAAGGTAGTCTTTTAAATATTTTGACATGAATGAGGTGCCCCTATCAGAATGTGTGTCAATTTTAAATCCAAAGAATGAAAACAGTTGATCTAAACATTTGATAACCGTAGCAGCTGACATATTTGGACAAGGAAAGGCAAATGGAAACCTCGAATATTCGTCAACTAAGGTAAGTATATAAACATTTCGAGAGGAGGATGGTAAAGGCCCTTTGAAGTCAATACTCAAACGTTCCATAGGTTGAGTAGCTTTGATCAATCTTCCTTCTTCAGGACAGAAGAACCTTGGTTTTAATTCAGCACAGATTCTACATGAAGCACACGTCATCTTCACATCTTCTGCAGAGAAAGGTACGTTTTTGGAACAAACATAGTGTAACATATGAGTGACTCCAGGATGACGCAGCCCATTGTGAAGATCAGTGAGTGCAGAAGAATGAACAGAGGCACAAAATACTCGAGTTAATGCATCCGGAGCAACATTATCCTTACCAGGGCGGTACTCAATTGAATAACTATAGGCAGATAATTAAATCCTCCATTCATTAATTTTACTGTTTTTCATCTTCGTTCGTTTCCAATTATCCAGCATAAAAGCTACTGAACGCTGATCTGTTATCAAAGTGAAGTGCTGACGAGCAAGGAAATGACTCAATTTTCTCATTGCCTTGATAATTGTTGCAGCTTCCTTTTCGACGGGTGGCTAGTGCAATTCGCTACATTGGGGAGTCCGAGACATGAAAGGCACTGGTCGTCCTCCTTGATTTAATGTTGCTGATACTGCTAAATCAGAGGCATCACATTCAACAACAAAGTGGAGATCCTCATCGATGGCATGTAATGCCACAGATTCTAATTGTTTATTTAAAGAAGTAAAGGCACCAATTGCTGTAGAGTCAAGGGGGAAAGATTTTGCTTTAATCAAAGGTTACATTTTGTCAGAAACATTTGGTATCCATTTAGCATAATATGCAAACATACCAAGAACCCTTCGTAGAGAGTTTAATGTAGCTGGAAAAGGTATCTCTTGGAGTGGGCGGAGTCTTTCTGGATCAGGCTTGATTATATAATTTCCAACTCAATAACCAAGAATTTTAATTGATGACTGATGTTATTGACTTAGCCTCATTTAATGTTAGATTTTTAGAATGTACAACTTCTAAAAACTGTTGTACATTTTCGTCATGTTCAGCTTGGTCTTTTCCTGCAATAGTTATATTATCAAGATAAGGGAAAGTATCTTTAAGGTTTTCCTGTTCAACAAGTTTGTCCATCTCTCTCTGAAAAACAGCCACACCATTAGTTACCCCAAAAGAAACTCTGCAGTAGTGGTCCCATTTGATTCAAACGCAGTGTATTTCTTTTCTGATACTTTCAAAGGAATTTGGTAGTTAGCACTTTTTAGGTCAAAAGTAGAGAATATCTTATACTTAGCTAATGTATTGATAATCTCTTCTATACGAGGTAATGGATATGCATCAAGCTCCGTGAACTGGTTTATAGTTTGAGAGTAATCGATGCAGAGTCTCTTCAAGGGGTCCTTAACCATGACAACTTGTGCCCTTCAAGGGGAAGAGCTGGGTTCTATGATACCTTCTCGTAAAAGATTAGTTACTTCTGTGTTGATAAGGTTTTTGTCATCTTTACTAAAATGTCTTGATTTTGTAGCAATTGACTGGCACAGAGGATAAATTAGTGAATGATTAAGGACATTCAACAGATGCAGCAGAAAAAAACACACTATACTGGTGGCTTTGACAATACAAGATCAGGCATAGTTCCTTCATACATTATTTGAAGTGTGTGCTGTTACTGAAAATCCTGACCTAGAATTATATCACTACACAAATTGTTCAAAATACCAAGACATACAGATTTATAACTAGTTTTGTTCAGAATAAAGTCTACAATACAAGATCCAATAATTTGAGTATTGAGAGTTGTCAGAGCCATTGAGATTTCTCTATTTGACGGAATTATAGTTAGTTTTAGTCGAGACACAACCTGTTCACTTATAAAACTTTCTGAACTGCAGGAATCAAGTAGTACATTAAGTGTATGGCCATTGAAGGATACAATTGTAACTGCATGAGATAAGCTCTGAGGAAATGCAGCTGTAATTGCACCTAAAGAAGGTGCAGCAGTCACACTTTTAGTAGTTGCTTTGGACTTGCATACTCTAGAATAATGTCCCTTCTTGCCACAACTATTACGTTGCCTCTCGAGCAGGACATATCTCTCTATTATGAATATTACTCACCGCAAAAGTAATGCTTCCTTTTTGAATAAGTATATGCTGCAGCAAGGGCACATTTATCAGGAGAAATTGTTTCAGCTTGTTCCATATGAGTACTTGGGTGAGATTCTTTTGTAGTAGTTGCAGCAGAATAACATTAGATGAGCCATAAGCATCTGAATTTTTCTGAGCCAAGTCTAAAGAGTAAGCTTGATTGTAAGCTGACTGTAAATCCAAGGTTTTGTTTTCTAATAGTCTCTGTTGTTTTAAAGGCAATGCCAAACCATTGATAAAAGAGTCTCAAATAACTTCCTGTCGATATTGATCAGCTGTAACTGCATTGAAGGCACACTTTACGAAGTCTTTGAAGTTCTTGTAAAAATTCATCAAGTGACTGACCATTTTTTTATGTACGTGTAGCAAGGAGGTGTCGAGCAAATATTACATTGGGTGTCTTAACGAAGAGTATGTTTAGTACATCAATAGCAGATTCATAAGTTGTACATTCCTCTATGTAATCATATACACCATAAGATACAGAGCTTATTAATGCCTTGAATTTGTCTGGTGCATTGTCGCCACACTCATCAAATAAGTTATTTAGTGTACGAAGCCAGTGCTTCCATTCCTTTGCAGTGGGGTGGGGGATGGGGAGAAGCAAGGAAAAAGGAGGAGGAGGAGCCAGAGGGCTGAGGGAGAGCTAGGAAGGGGAGGAGACAGCAAGGGCTAACAGAATTGGGAGAATTCAATGTTCAGGTCACCGGGAGGCAGCCTGCCCAAACGGAATACGAGGTGCTGTTCCTCCAATTTCCGGTGTTGCTCACTCTGGCCATGGAGGAGGCCCAGGACAGAGAGGTCGGATACGGAATGGGAGGGGGAGTTGAAGTGCTGAGCCACCGGGAGGTCAGGTTAGTTAATGCGGAGGTGTTCGACGAAACGATCGCCAAGCCTACGCTTGGTCTCACCGATGTAGATCAGCTGACATCTAGAGCAGCGGATGCAATAGATGAGGTTGGAGGAGATGCAGGTGAACCTCTGTCGCACCTGGAACGGCTGCTTGGGTCCTTGAATGGAGTCGACGGGGGAGGTAAAGCGACAAGTGTAGCATCTCTTGCGGTTGCAAGGGAAAGTGCCCGGGGAGGGGGTGGTGTGGGAAGGAATGGAAGAATTGACAAGGGAGTTATGGAGGGAGCAGTCTTTGCGGAAAGCAGACAGGGGGGGAGATGGGAAGATGTGGCAAGTGGTGGGGTCACGTTGGAGGTGGCGAAACTGACGGAGGACTATTTGTTGTATGTGATGGCTAGTAGGGTAAAAGGTGAGGACTAGGGGGACTCTGCCCTTGTTGCGAGTGGGGGGATGGGGAGAGAGAGCAGTGTTATGGGATATGGAAGAGACCCTGGTGCGAGCCTCATCTATGGTGGGGGGGGGGGGGGGGGACACCCATTCCCTGAAGAATGAGGAAATTTCCGGTGCCCTGGCGTGGAACTCCTCATCCTGGGAGCAGATGCAGCGTAGACGGAGGAATTGGGAGTAGGGGATGGAGTCCTTACAGGAAGGAGGGTGGGAAGAAGAGTAGTCTAGATAGCCATGGGAGTCAGTGGGTTTATAGTGGACTATAAAGTTCTGAGGTTGAGTTGCTTAAATTGTTGTGAGGCAAACTAAAAATTCTAATTTACTTAAACTTTATGTAAGCTTTAAACAACTAATTTCTGTAATACACAACTTCAAAGCACCTGGAAATTATCGCTGATTCCGCAGGCCTCACCGGCCCGAGGCCCCGCACATGCGCACACTTCAGCCTGTTTCCACGGTGTGTCACTAAACTAAATGTTCAAGACTTTTCGGAACAGGGAAGGAGAAAACAAAAGATTTTGTATGTTGCAGGGGTATCTCTGATGGGGTATAATTAAGATGACCAGGGGGATAAACTGGAGACAAGGTTATCCAGTGAATTAATGGATAGGAGCACATAAAGAGCGAGAACGTGTACAAAAGTGATAACAGAATGTAGGAGTTGTGAAAGGCAGATCTGGAGGAGATGCCCAGCATGCTACCACTGACTACATCAAAGCATATTACAAAATTGGAGCGACTGACTGTTGGAGTACTTGAAACATTGAGAGCTGATCAGAGAGAGCTGGCATAGATTTATCAAGGATATGATGTGTTTCACAAACCTTATTAAACATTTGGAAGAGATAACATGGTAGATTGGTGGTAAATGATTTTTTTAGAAGGCACTTGACAGGGATCCACATAGCAGTCTTTTAAGAAAAATGAAAGCCTGTGTAACTTGAGGCAAGTTGTATGTTGGATAGGCAATTGGAGAAGGGAGTCAGAGAATAGGGATAATAGGTACGCGTTCAAAATAGCAGGACGTAACTTGTGGTACATCCAGGGATCTGCTTCAGGGATTTAGCTGTTAGCTGTATTTTAAAATAACTTGGCAGGAGAAAGGGTAGCCAAAATTCTGCAGAAACTCCAAAGGAAAAAAGTCCCATCCTACCCAACCTCTTCCTATAGTTCAGTCCATAACTCATGCAGGAAATCTGAAACCAAAGCACAAAATACTGAAAATACTCAACTATCCAAACGGAATCGGTGGACCGTTGGGACCACATTTTAAGGGACACAATATTCTCACTACGTTCCACGATTGTGCATTATATGAACACAGCTAAAATGGTTTCTAACCAACGTTGTAAATCTTAAAGCTTGGAATGCCATTTTATTCTATAGTATTAAATCCAATTACATACTTTCATCATATCCGGAATATTCCATTATAATCAAGTCTTTTCAAATAATGTGTAAGTACAGTTTAGTTTCAGAAAACTTTTCAATAGTGGTTTCTGTTTTATTGGAACATTAATCTGTCTGATCTCTTGTGGGAATTGACAATGCTGCTTTCTGTACTGCATGTGCTAAGTATATTTCTGTCCATCCCACCACTAAATCTGCAGATGTAAAATCTCTAAAGGGTACTGTTATATTCCGGACGGCAGAATGAATAACAACTTACACGCAGGTTGCCTGGATCTCAAGAGAGAGTTTTATTACCCAACATTCTCTGCTTATATACAACACCAACTCATTAACATATACATGAATATGTATGAATACATTACACTGCTCTCCTTTTTTTAAGTCTTAAATCTAAGTACTCTGTTACAATTTTGTTGTTGTGATACTCGATTCAAAACAATACTGACCCCCACCAGTTCGCCTATCGCCCAAACAGGTCCACAGAAGACGCCATCACCATAGCTCTCCACTCTGTGCTGAGCCACCTGGAGCAGGGGCAGAGCTACATTCGGATGCTCTTTGTGGATTACAGCTCAGCTTTCAATACTATCATTCCGGACATTCTCATCGACAAACTGGTCACTCTCGGCCTGCCCACTCTCACATGTGCCTGCATAAAGGACTTCCTCACCAACCGGCCCCAGACTGTGAGACTCGGCCCCCACCTCTCCTCCACTCGCATGCTGAGTACCGGCTCCCCGCAGGGCTGTGTGCTAAGCCCCCTCCTATACTCTGTCTACACCCACGACTGTAGTCCGGCCCACAACAACAACCGAATCGTCAAGTTTGCTGACGACACTACAGTAGTCGGACTCATCTCAAGGGGAGATGAGGCAGCCTACAGAGAGGAAGTCCTGAAGTTGACAGCCTGGTGCTCAGAAAACAACCTGGCTCTGAACACCAAGAAAACCAAAGAGCTCATTGTCGACTTCAGAAAGCACAGCACCGACTTAGCCCCCTTATACATCAACGGCGAGTGTGTGGAGAGGGTCCACACCTTCCAGTTTCTCGGCGTCCTCATCTCCGCTGACATCTCCTGGACAGACAACATCACAGCAGTCATCAAGAAGGCTCAGCAGCGGCTGCACTTCCTGAGGGTCCTCAGGAAGCACAACCTAGACTCCAACCTGCTGCTGACCTTCTACCGCTCGTCCATTGAGAGCCTGTTGACATACTGCATTACAGCATGGTACGGCAGCTGCACCATGGCAGACAGGGAGAGGCTTCAGAGGGTAGTCAGGGCAGCACAGAAGATCATCGGCTGGCCTCTCCCCTCTCTGATGGACATTTACACCTCCCGCTGCCTCAGCAGGGCGAAGAACATTATCAAGGACAGCTATCATCCTGCATTTGGCCTGTTCAACCTGCTACCCTCAGGGAGGCGCTATAGGTGCATGAGCACAAGGACAAATAGACTCAAGAACAGTTTCTTTCCAAAATCCATTATCTCCCTGAACTCACACATGCATTGACTTCACAGCCTAACCCCCAGACTTTCATCTATCCACCTACTGTAATTTGTACTGTAACTGTAACCCATACTGGATATAGGAATCCTATTATCCATTCTATTTATCCATTGTCTTTTTATAGATATGTATATAGCGCTGCAGAAACTGTGCACCTTATCCCCCCCCCCCCCCCCCCCCTTTTTGTCTTGTTTTTGCACTGAGTAGGAGCAGTTTTTAATCTCACTGTACATGTGTATAGTGACAATAAAAGGCATTCTGATTCTGATTCTTCTGATGAAATCTTAAATGATAAACATAATCTATTTATTTTACATATTTACACATTTTCCTTTGTACAGTGAGTTACTTAATTTACAAACCTAATCTGACAACTGGTTTACGAATCCTGCCTGATCGTCTAACAGTAACAGGTGTAACAGGTTTAGGTGTTGACTCAACTGTTGGCTTGTTGGCTCTGTTTTAGTACCCTGACTTTGACCAGAGGAATCTGTTTCTTTGTCTGTACTAACTGAACTTTGTGTTTCAATCACAGTGGTCTCTTCGAACTCACCTTCAGATAAAAACTCATGGATTAGGACTTCATGCTCAGTTTTTGGTTCATCTTTGGCTGGAATCATTTGATCAACATGAACACTTTTGATCCTATCTCCAACCTCAACTAAGTATATTTTTGTTCCACACACTTCCACTATTTTCCCAACATCCTATTTGTCTCGACTGGACTTGTTGGGAGGACTGAGAACACGAACCTGCTCATCTGGCTTGAAGTACTTCTCCTTTTGGTGGGAGTGAAAGTGGCATTTTTGACAACTGTTTTTGCTCAACTCTCAAGGCCAAATTGGGTTGAACTAGACTTAGGCGTATTCTTAGCCTTCTCTTCATCAACAGTTCTGTAGGCGAGTAACCTGTTGTTGTGTGTTGTGTGGTTCTGTACTTCAGCAAGAAACTAGCTAGGCAATGTTTCATGCTGAGCTTTGAACTGCCCTGCAAAACATGTTTCTTGAGAGCATCTTTGACTATTTTAACAGACCTTTCCGCTGCCACGTTGGAGGCTGGATGGCATGGGGGATCAAGTGTGTGTTTTACACCATTCCGCTGCATGAAATCTTTGAATTGTTCTGAACAAAACTGAGGCCCGTTATCAGAAACAAGTTCTTCCGGTAAACCATGGCATGTAAAAATTCATCTCAACTCATCTATGGTACACTCAGTAGTAGTGCTTGACCCCATATGCTTAACCTCAATCCATTTGGAATGACTATCGACTAGTACCAGAGAGTAATCAGTGCCCTTTTCACAAAAATCTACATTAACTCTCTGAAAAGGTCTACTTGGCCATGACCAGGATTGCAGTGGTGTTTTTGGTGGTTTACTCTGGCAATTTTGGAAAACACTACATTTGCTCACCAGTGTCTCGATGTCACTGTCAATACCAGGCCAATACACAAAACTTCAGGCAATTGACTTCATGCTTACTATGCCAGGATGTTCGGCATGATGTTAATTCATAATTTTGTTTCTCAAAGACTCTGGTACAACCACTTTGTAACCCCACTTAATGCATCCCTGTTCACATGATAATTCATGGCGTCGATTATGGAAAGGTTTCAACACCGAGTTCAGAACTGAATTCAATCCACTATCGATTTCAGTCCAACGGTTCACTTCAGCACATTGTCTTTCTCTGTTTCTGCTGCAATTTCTGTTGCAGTCACTGGGAAGTCTTCATTTACAACTTGCAGTGTGTAGATTGAGTTCTCACTTCCCACGTCAGAGTTCTCATGGGGCAACCGGAACAACGCATCTGTAACTGCGTTGCACTTGGAGCTTCAGTACTCAACCTTGTAGTCATGCTGGGACAGCAGAATTGCCCAGTCCTGAATCCTTGATGCCGCCATGGAAGGTATAGCTGACTTGGGACCGAGTATCACTAGTAACAGCTTGTGATCTATCACTAGGGTGAATGGTCTGCCGAGAAAAAACTGATGGAATTTCTTGATTCGGAACACAATGCTGAGTGCTTCCTTTTCTATCTGTGCTTAATTGCGTTCACTCGGTGATAGGGTGCGGGATGCAAAAGCAATAGGGTTTTCCTGTCCATCATTCATTACATGAGAGATCACTGCACCTACACCATAACTTGAACCATCATTTGCAAGTTTCATCTCACATGTCGTATTGTAGTGAACAAGGAGTTTGTCACTTGTCAAGTTTTCCTTAAAAATGTCATATGCACGTTGCTGTTCCTTTCCCCATGTCCATTTCACATCTTTTTGTAGCAGATGATGTAAATGCACATTTACTTTGTCGCAGTTTGACATTGTGGCAGTTCATTCGTGTGAGAACTTGCTCGAGGATTTCCAGATGTTCTACCATGCCTTCTGTGAATATCAGCAGGTCATCCTGGTTGCACACACCGTGCGGAATGCCTTGTAACATTTTGTCCATGACAGACTGGAAAGTTTTCGGGGAGGATTTCACACCAAAGGGCAGCTTTGTATATGAATACAAGCCCTTATGTGTGTTGATAGTCAAGTACTGCTGACTTTCCTTGTTGACAATGAGTTGGGCGTAAGTATGAGACAAATCCAGAAGACTCTTGCTCCACTAAGTTCTGCGTACAGATCTTGCGAGGTTGGTGACGGATATTGTTCGTTATCAACGACTTGGTTGATTGTGTCTTTGTAGTCACCACATAGTCGAACAGTTTTGTCGGCCTTGGGTATGGCCACAATTAGGGTTGCCCAGTTACTCTGGTCTGTCATCACAAGTACTGCAGTCCGCTCTAACCTGTCGAGTTCTTCCTCCACTTGTTGCTTTAGTGCATATGGTACAGGTCTTGTTCGACAATACACAGGTCTCACATCTTGCTTAAGTCGAATGTGTGCAGAGTACCATGTTATTCCCGTGTAACTGTCAGCAAAAATGTCTGCATGTTGGCTTATAACGTTTTCAAGACTTGATTTGGACAAACCAATGCTGAAAATGTTCTTCCAGTCTAATTCTATTCTACTCAGCCAATCCTTTCTAAGGAGGGTTGGTTTATTTCTGTGGCTGGCCACTATGATGGGCAGTGTTACTGACTGACCATTATGCTGAACTTTACAGTTCATTTGTCCACATGTCTCCAAAACTTCGCCTGAGTAGGTTCTTAGCTTGACCTTACTCTCAAACAATGGTATCTGTGGGAACTTTGTTTCGTACAGGTCTTTGCTCATGACCGAACAATCTGCTGCCGTGTCAATACACATATCGATTAACTGTTCATTTATCAATCATTTAAACCCCTGTCTCACGGTGCGAGTTGGCCCACGAGTGACCCCGAGTTTTCACTCGTGGTGATCACGTACAGCCAACGTAGCGGGAATGTGGGACCTCGCGCGATCAACTTGTCCACTCGTGGCGCTAACGGCAGGTACCCGCGAAACTTGTGAACTTGTGAAAAAAGTCAAACATGTTTGACTTTTTCCACGAGTCAAATTTACTGTTCAAGTTTAAAATTGAAACATTTAGACTCGTTGTAAGAACGTAGGGCCCGTGCGTTTAACGTAGTGATTCGTGAGTCTACCGTGGGAACTCTTTAAAATATTTCAGTGCCATTCACACTCGAGTCTTAATCACAAAATTTAATTCACCCTAGACTAAATATTCTTTGTTTTTTGATCATTTTCGTCTTATTTTCCCATGTGTACAATTTTATATATAATGTATATCCTAAAAATATGTTAAAAAAAACTAGGAGTGAAAAAAAAGTTTAATTACCAGGAGTTGGAAAATCATTCTATTAGAATGATTAAAAAAAAACATTCCAACGTCTAAACACTGGGCGTCAGCCCTATCCTACCCTTTCGGGGGGTGATTACTGCAGTTATTTATTGGAAAATTAGCTATAAAACCATGGAGATGAATCAATGAACATTGGATTTTCCTGACGCGTAGATCTGGTTTTGGGGTCCCGCCAAGAGGAGGTGATGTGGACACGGTTTCAGTTACAGTTCTAGAGGAACATTGCTTCCGATCTAAGTCTCTTATGCACTCCTCAGAAGAACTGGGTGTGCTCTTCACCATTATGGCTCCCAGCCTACAGGTTTCTGATCTGAACAACTAACTTCTTCCCAATTTCTCCTCCACCCACTCCCCCACCCCCCCCCCCCATTTCCCTCTCCTCCTCGGCGCTCTTGTTCACTCCCTCCCTCCCTCCCTCCCTCCCTCCCTCCATCCCTCTCGCAGGGCTTGGTTCAAAAGGGGCAACGAGCCAAGCGGGGTCTGAACCCTTTCTGAAAACGAGCGCAAAGAGTAAAAAGTATTGTCAAGCTCTCCAAACTTCGTTTAAAATAAGTAAATCCGACCTTGGCTAATAATTTAAAAATAAATCCTTATACAAAACCAACACCCTACAAACTCTCTGTCTCTCACGCTGCCTGTTGCCTTGTGGGGGGTGTGTGTCGGAGAGAGGGGGTGTGGGTGTGGAGGGGACCCGATGTGAATGTTACCACTATAGGATGGCGAGCTTGGGCTCTGAGCTGCAGTGATAGAGAGCAGAGAGAGAGAGAGAGAGGGAGAGAGAGTGGGTGTGCGCGTCAGCAGCAAAGGTATATACAACGGGGGTACACAAAAGGCTGGAGAAACTCAGCGAGTGCAGCAGCATCTAAGGAGCGAAGGAGATAGGCGACGTTTCGGATCGAGACCCTTATATACAACGGGCTTGTATGCGCTGGCAAGATGGGTTTCCTTTGTTCTGGTCCGGGGCTTCAGAGAGATCGGAGAGAATTAAGTCTCCTTTGCACACCACTCCGAACCCAAGGGCCTTGTCACCCCAGACAGATTAATGACGCCCCCCCCCCCTCCCCAACCTCCCTCACACCTGGGCACCAAAGCAGCTCAGGAGGCGAACCCTGAGCTCCGTCTCCCAACAATCTGATGCGCATTTTCCCTTTGTACGTCATATTAATAGATGCAGCCGCGCTGATTTCTACCTTTAACTCAAAGCCACAGGATGGAGGTGTTTTCTTTAACATTGTTGCTTTATTAAAACATACCTTCATTCATGGTTGGCTCAAGTGTAACGGGAGAGGAACTTGGTAAGTCGGGAGAGCACCTTGGAACATCGCATAAAGAACATGCCCGTGGGAACTCGGTTAAACACTTGACCATAAACTTTGAATCTCGTGCATAACCACGAGTCCGTTTTTTTTCTTTCACTTGGGGTCACTCTTGGGTGGACTCGCACTGTGAGACAGGGCCTTTAGTTTGAAAGTCCTTGCCTTGGCTGGTTGTAGGCTTATCAATGTAGGTTGCACAAATGGTGTACAAACCAAGTTTTTTCCCATCTGGGTTCATCTCCAGGTTGTGAACTCCTCTCTGGTGTTGTCGCTTGTTTCCTGCAGATTGTTGGTTTCCTGTTTTTAAGCTTGGCCCGACATGCTGAGGCGATATGGCCTTTCTTCTGGCAGTTATAGCACTTAGCCATTTTGAACTGACAAAATTGGGATGAGTGATTACCGTTGCAACGATAACAACTGGCTGAACTCGGCTCCCTGCCATACCTTGGTTTTGGTTTAGCGCCTCTTGGTTTGGCCATAGGCACTGGCTATAAATGGCCACTGCAGTCCGTGGTGGACAAAACTCGCGAGCATTCTTTGATGCAATCTCCATTGCGGTAGCAATCTTGCATGCTTTCTCGAATGTAAGATCTGGAGTGTTCATGAGTTTGGACTGAATTTGTTCATCCGCTAGACTACAAACAAATCTGTCGCGTAGTGCGCGTCCGAGAAAGGTTCCAAAATTACAGTGGAAACGTAAGTCTTTCAAGGCAACAATGTACTCATTGATTGTCTCATTCTGCTTCTGGTTTCTAGTGCCAAACTTAGAGCTTTTTGCAATTTCCAGTGACTTTGGGTTGAAGTGCTCCTCCAACTTCTTCATAATGTCATTGAATGGCACATCTTTTGCCTTTATGGGCGCAAGGAGATTCACAAGTGTGCCGTTCACTTCAGGACCGATCTCCGTGCGCAGAATCGCTTTCATGCGTTCACAAATGGCCTTATTTGTTTCAGTCACTATCTCTCCTTCACCACTAATTGTTTGCCGTGGAAAACATGTTCACTCGCTCCATATAGGTGCTGAACGGCTCTCTACTCTTGTCAAAAGTGCCAAGGTTTCCGATGTAGGTGCTGCCATCGTGGATGCTGCCATCGTGTTGTTCTCTTTTTTTTTTAAGTCCATTCAAAAACCCTGATTCCCTGTCTGTTCTGGTGTAACAATTCACCTAAAACTTATCTATTCAGCTTGAGGAACTAAAAAAAAAACTCAGTCTAAAATATTATACAATCCCAAGGACGACATCTTGCCACGTAGACACAACATAGAGATAGCCTGACAAACTCTCGCTGATTTGTCCAGCTGCTGTTTTAAACTACTGTCCCCTGCATAAAAGGATCTGCGGCCTATTGTGTCCAGCTCGCAAACAACTGCAACGCAATTCCGTATTTACTGTTTAAAATGTTAAACAATACTGCATGTTACAGGTCCTGCACTATATTTAAAGGATGAGTTCACATACTCTATCCCATCCTCGTCGCCAATTTTGTTACATACGGCAGAATGAATAACAACTTACACGCAGGTTGCCTGGATCACGAGAGAGAGTTTTATTACCCAAAATTCCCTGCTTATATACAACACCAACTCATTAACATATACATGAATATGTATGAATACATTACAGGTACTACTACACAATTAATCATACAAATAAAAACAAGACCAGCTCAGTTGCAATGCTTGGGGCGAGGGGGAGAGATAATAGACAATAGACAATAGGTGCAGGAGTAGGCCATACGACCCTTCAAGCCAGCACCGCCATTCAATGTGATCATGGCTGATCATCCGCAATCAGTACTCTGTTCCTGCCTTCTTCCCATATCCCCTGAATCCACTATCTTCAAGAGCCCTATCTAGTTTTCTCTTGAAAGTTTCCAGAGAACCGGCCTCCACCGCCCTCTGAGGCAGAGAATCCTACAGACTCACAACTCTTTGTGTTAAAAAGTGTTTCCTCATCTCCGTTCTGAGTGGCTTACCCCTTATTCTTGAACTGTGGCCCCTGGTTCTGGACTCCCCCAACATTGGGAACATGTTTCCTGTATCTAGCTTGTCCATACCCTTAATAATCTTAGGTTTCAATAAGACCCCCTCTTATCCTTCTAAATTCCAGAGTATATAAGCCCAGCTGCTCCATTCTCTCAGCAAATGACAGTCCCGCCATCCCTGGAATTAACCTTGTGAACAAAGACATCCTTTCTGCCAATAAATAATATTTGATATCGTCGGTATCGACGTTTGGTAGTGGTGTGGCCTTTGATGCGTTATGCAGTGAAGAAAGCTAATGGCATGTTGGCTTTTATATCAAGAGGAGTTGAGTATAGGAGCAAAGAGGTAATTCTGCAGTTGTACAGGGCCCTGGTGAAACCACACCTGGAGTATTGTGTGCAGGCTTGGTCTCCAAATTTGAGGAAGGATAATTGTTGCCTTTGAGGGGGTGTAGCATAGGTTCACAAGGTTAATTCCCGGGAGGGCTGGACTGTCATATATTGGAAGAATGGAGCGACTGGGATTGTATGCACTGGAATTTAGAAGGATGAGAGGAGATCTTAAAAGACAATAGACAATCTTATTGAAACATATAAGATTATTAAGGGATCGGACATGCTAGAGGCAGGAAACATTAACCCGATTTTGGGGGAGTGCAGAACAAGGGGCCACAGTTTAGGACTAAGGGGTAGGCCATTTTGAATGGAGATGAGGAAAAGCTTTTTCACCCAGAGAGTTGTGAATCTGTGGAATTCTCTGCCTCAGAAGGCAGTGGGGGCCTATTCTCTAGATGCTTTCAAGAGATAGTTAGATAGAGCTCTTAAAGATAGCGGAGTCAAGGGATATGGGGAGAAGGCAGGAATGGGGTACTGATTTTGGATGATCAGCCATGATCACAGTGAATGGTGGTTCTGGCTTGAATGGCCTACTCCTGCACCTATTGCCTCTATTCTAAGATGTGAGTGTTGGCAGGTTTGTTGGAAAGACCAGTCCCCACCTTGCCAGCACTTCATTTAGTCATTGACTCATCAGCTACACTTGGATACATATATCTTTGTAGCCCTTGGGCTCTCCAGACAACCTGGTGAATCTTAACAAATTGAATGCCACTTTTCAGTATTAAACCCTAGCATATAATTGGATCATAGCCTAATGCTTTCTTGTTTGAGTAAATAGGCAGATGTTGTTGGCTTTTTAGCATCCGTCAGTGTAAATAAATAAGTAACAGATTTCTCAAGGTGCAGATTTCTGCTTCTGCGGCCTTTCAACCGCCCCATCAATCTAGAGATCACTCAGTCAGAATCCTCCTCACATCCAGTCACCATCATTTATCCAACTAACAATTCCAGCAAAACTGGATGACCCTCTCTGAATATCAGTGCAAACTCCAATCATCCCCAACAACCCTCTCTGCAATCCACCTCAGATCTTGCAGGGAAGATGGCATTAAGCTGGCGAGAGTGCAGAAGCTGGAGAGAGTGCAGAAGAGATTTGTCAGGACTCGAGAGACTGAGTTTTGCGGGAGAGGTTGTGCAGGATGGACCTCTTTTGCTTTGGAGCTCAGGTGATCTTATAGAGGTGTTTAACATAATGAGGGGAGAAGATAGGGTGAATGCATAGTCTTTTACCCAAGGTAGAGGAATCAAAAACAAGAATAGGTTTAAAGTGAAAGGGGAAATATTTAATAGGAACCTGAGGGGCAATTTTTTTTCACCCAGAGCGTGGTGGATATATGGAACAAGCTGCCAGAGGAGGTAGTTGAGGCAGGAATTATGACAGCACTTAAAAGATACGTTGGCAGGTACCCCGAATAGGAAATGTTTAGAGGGATATGGGCCAAATGATTGCAAATGGGACTAGCTTTGATGGGACATCTTGGTCAGTTTGGACGAGTTGGGCTGAAGGGCCTGTTTCTGTACTACATGACTATTGCTGATTGAATCTATTAGCATTGGATATAACAACCATTTTATACTGGTACACATACTTGCTCTGAAGTACTCCCAGGTGGATCCAAATGAGTTCTATTCAGTTATGAACTGGGAAGGTTTCACTGGTATCTTGACCCTTACTTACCTGGACACCAACATTATTGAAACAGTTGATCTTGTCATTGTTCTTTTGCTGTTCTAAAGGTGTGTAAAATCAACACTAAAAGGCCTGTCCCACTTGGACGACCTAATCCACTAGTTTAGAAGACCCGAGGTGCGTTGAAAAAAATGTCAAGGTCGTGTTGACTCTCTGAAGTAAAATACCTCCTACAACCTCCTACGACCATGTCTATGACCTCCTACAACCCCCATCTACCTCAGTCTTCCACACCTAAGACCAACTACGCCTAGCTACAAGTGGAAAATCATCACATGATAAAATTATGTCATGTTTGCATTTTTTTTCTCGGGCCAGTTACTGACCTACGACTACCTATGACTAGTCTCTACTATTCCGACCTACTACGACCTACCTACAACCTACCTACGAGTAAAAAGTATCAATTTTTTCCATGCCGACCTTTTCATTACTCATGGACATTTTTTATCGGGCTGGAAAAAACCTACTTGAGACCACGAGTACACAGAGACCACTCACGAGCATTAGGAGGAGTGACCTACGACCTTGTACCAAGTCGTGGCGACCATGCTGCGAGTATGAATCAAGGGCAAACTCGGCAGTGGTCGCCAATTAGGTCGTGAAAGTGGGACAGGGGCTTAACATTTTAGAGATACAGCGTGGAAACAGGCCCTTCGGCCCACCTAGTCTGTGCCGACCTGTGATCACCCTGTCCATTAGCACTACACACTAAGGACAATTTACAGAAGCCAATTAACTTACAAAACTTGTATGTCTTTGGAGTGTGGGCGGAAACTAGAGCACCTGGAAAATACCCACATGGGGGTCACGGAGAACGTACAAACTCTGTTCGGACGGAAACCGTAGTCAGGATTGAACCCAGGTCTCTGGTGTTGTAAGGGACCAACTCTTCCACAGTGTCACCCCAATGCACACATTCTTTTCCTTGGGGTTGGGGCGTCTAGAAATAGAGGGCGAAAGTTAAAGGTGAGAGGGGGAAAATTTAAGAGAAAACTAATTGACAACCTTTTCACAAGAAGGGTGATACACATGTGGACTGAGCTGCTAGAGGAAGTGGTTGAGGCAGGTACAATAACAACATTTAAGAGATATTTGAACAGACATGGATAGAAAGGGTTTTGAAGGATGCGCGTCAAGCAAATACAAATGGAATTAGCATGGATAGGCATCTTGATTGACATGGACGAGCTGGGCCTAAGGGTCTATTTCCACACCATACGACTCTGTGACACCCTCTCTCACTCCACCCCACAGCAATAAGCAAAGCCCTCCCCTGTGAAACTTGTAACCATTGGGAAAACACTCATTATGTGTCAACTCTGCAATACATGTCATTTGTATCTTCTTAATCGTTTAATCATCTCATCCAATTTTATCTCCAGTGAGCAGACATAAATTTAAGTAAACTACCTTAGGGGGACAAGATCCTCCTTGTCAATTTTTCTTCATTTGGTGAAGTGGCAAGGCAGCCTGTCATTGAAGTTATATTTATATTAGTCCATCCATTATCATACAGTGGTGACAGCACAGGAGCCTATTCAGCCCATTGCGTCGGCTTTGGCTCATGCTGCACACCAAGATGTCTCATCTTCTACACCTTTCACATTCAGCTACCTGTTTCTGCTTCATAGCCTTGCAAACCTTCTCCACTATATATTATCCAATTCCCTCTTGATCACCACATGGGTACCTGCCTCCATCACAATTATTCTCGGTATTTTCCAAATTCCAAACACAGGTGTTCCGTATCCCTCCTTTCGATCAATTAAAACTGTTCTCTGCTTGCTCATATTCTCCCTTTGGAGAGGTGCTAGGTACATCTTAGGCCCTTTGGCCAATTGCTTTGCTTGGGCAAACCTTATCTCCATTTTGGAGCCCACATGAAAGAAACCCTCTCTTGGTTGTAACAGGTGGTTGGGTAAAGTAAGTAACAAGAAAGCAATAGGAAACGCCTTATCTAAACTAATATCCCATGCCTGGCTGTATTGTTCAACTTTCACCCTTCCCTCACTCATCCACAGAAGGTAGTTGAGGCCAGTTCATTGGCTATATTTAAAAGGGAGTTAGATGTGGCCCTTGTGGCTAAGAGGATCAGGGGGTATGGAGAGGAGGCAGGTACGGGATACTGAGTTGGATGATCAGCCATGGTCATATTGGATGGCGGTGCAGGCTCGAAGGACCGAATGGCCTACTCCTGCACCTATTTTCTATGTTTCTATGTTTCCATCCCCCAAACATTCTCCATCGAGTTATTTAGAACTGAAAGTAGCCTTTTGCCCAGCAGGCTGTAGCAGGGAAAATGTTTCTGTTTGTTGGAGATTGAATGGGGCTTAGAACCCAGAGTAGCCGCTTTTCAAAATAAGTGGTTGGCCACTTGGGGCTGAAATGAAGAAAGATTTCTTCACTTAGATGTTGGTAAATCCTTGGAACTCTCTGCTCCAAAGGATCCAAACATCCCCCCCCCCCACCCCCCACTAGATTGGGAAGCCACACATTATAGTATACATATGGTATGGTCTAGTTTAGAGATACAGTGTGGTAAAAGGCCCTTTGGCCCACCGAGTCCGCACTGACCAGCATCCCCGCACATTAACACTATCCTACATACAATAGGGACAATTGTACATTTATACCAAGCCAATTAACTTACAAACCTGTATGTCTTTGGAATGTGGGAGGAAACTGGAGTACCAAGTGAAAAGCCATGTAGGTCATGGGGAGTACGTACAAACTCCGGACAGATAGCACTCATGGTCAGGATTGAACCTGGGTCTCTAGCACTGTAAGGCAGCAACTCTACCGCTGTGCCGCCCTGTGCCTGCCATTAATTTTCATCATTCCCTTATGATCACACTCAGGACTTCTGAACACTTTCACCTGTCAGTTTCTCACCACTTAAACACCCTTGCCTTTTTATGAATTCCACCAAATTAGATGATCTCACAATATTCCACATTACATTACATTTGTTGTGTTCTCATCCATTCATTATATCTGTCTCCATCTGATTGAAGGCACTCTGTAAACTTGGAGATATTACGCTTGCTCTCTCTTTCTCATCAATGCAGTAGGTTAGGAATAGTTGGGGCCTGAGCACTGATCCCTTGGGGTGGGAGATTGCAACTTGACTTGACGTGTCTTGAAGTGGATTGACTTGACTTGACTTGAAATGGATTGACTTGGGAGATAGCAACCTTCACGTTTCGACGAATGCAATCAACCTGGCGTGCACAATCAAATAAGATCAAATAGAACAAGTTGTCCTGCAACATTAGGCTGTGCACGCCATACGCAAGAAGAAGAAGAAGCACTGATCCCTGAGACAACCAAATAATCAGAGCCTTTGAAGCCAAATATGATTTGTTTATTCCCACGCCACGTTTTCTATTTACAGTGCCCTCCATAAGGTTTGGGACAAAGAATCATCATTTATTTATTTGCCTCGGTACTCCACAATTTGAGATTTGTAATAGAAAAAGTCACTTGTGGTTAAAGTGCACATTGTCAGATTTGAATAAAGGCCATTTTTATACATTTTGGTTTCACCATGTAGAAATTACAGCAGTGTTTATACATTGTCCCCCCATTTCAGGGCACCATAATGTTTGGGACACAGCAATTTAATGTAAATGAAAATAGTAATGTTTAGTATTTTGTTGCATATCCTTTGCCCACAATGACTGTTTGAAGTCTGCGATTCATGGACATCACCAGTTGCTGGGTGTCTTCACTAGTGATGGTCTGCCAGGAGTGTATTGCAGCCATCTTTAGCTTATGCTAGTTTTGAGGGCTAGTCCCCTTCAGTTTTCTCTTCAGCATATAAAAGGCATGCTCAATTGGGTTCAGATCGGGTAATTGGCGGTCACTCAAGAATTGACCATTATTTAGCTTTGAAAAACTCCTTTGTTGCTTTAGCAGTATGTTTGGAATCATTGTCTTGCTGTAGAATGAATCGCCGGCCATTGAGTTTTGAGGCATTTGTTTGAACTTGAGCAGATAGGATGTCTATACATTTCAGATTTAATTATGCTACTACCATCGGCAATGAAGGTAAGTGGCCCAGTACCTTCAGCAGCCATACATGCCCAGGCCATAACACCCCGACCACCGTGTTTCACAGATGAGGTGGTATGCTTTGGATCTTGGGCAGTTCCTTCTCTCCTCCATACTTTGCTCTTGCCATTAACTAAAGTTAATCTTTGTCTCATCTGTCCACAAGACCTTTTTCCAGAACTGTGGTTGCACTTTTAAGTACTTCTTGGCAAACTGTAACCTGGCCATTCTATTTTTGCAGCTAACCAGAGGTTTGCATTTTGCCTCTGTATTTTTGTTCAGGTGGTCATTGAAAAATCCACACCTGACTACTGAAGTGTGTTTCTGATTTGTCGGACAGGTGTTTGGGGATTTGTCTATATTATAGAAAGAATTCTTGTGTCATCAGCTGTGGAGGTCTTCCTTGGCCTGCCAGTCCCTTACCGATTTGTAAGCTCACCACTGCTCTCTTTCTTCTCAATGATGTTCCAAATAGTTGATTTTGGTAAGCCTGAGGTTTGGCTGATGTCTTTAACAGTTTTATTCTTGTTTCTCGGTCTCACAGAGGCTTCTTTGACTTTCATTGGCACAACTTTGGTCCTCACGTTGATAAACAGCAATAAAAGTTTATAAAGGTGATGGAAAGACTGGAGGAAGGACTAGGTGCTGAGAGCTCTTATACTTGCATTAAGGTAACATTTAAACACACCTGAGCAATTGCAAACACCAGTGATGCCATGTGTTCCAAACATTATGGTGCCCTGAAATGGGGGGGGGGGGGGGGGAGCTATGTATAATCACAGCTGTAATTTCCACATGGTGAATCCAAAATGTATAAAAATGACCTTTAATAAAATCTGACAATGCACTTTAACCACATGTGATTTTTTTTCTATTACAAATCTCAAATTGTGGAGGACGGAGGCAAATAAATAAATGATGGGTCTTTGCCCAAACATTATGGAGGGCACTGTATTAGCGAATTCTCCATCTATATCAGTATAGCACCAGCATAAAATCTTTTGATTTTGTTAGGCAGTTTCACATGCGGCACATTATTAAAGATCTTCTGAAAGTCCAAGTTCACCACATCCTCGCTTCTCACTTTATTCCAGTTACAACCTTAGAAAAACCTAAATAGTTTTGTCAAACATGTTTCTCTCAGTTTAGTTTAGAGATACAGCACGGATACATGCCCTTCGGCCCACCGAGTCCGCAACGACCAGCAGTCCCCGCACACTAACACTATTGTACACACACTAGGGATAATTTACATTTATACCAATTGACCTACAAACCTGCGCATCTTTGGAGTGTGGGACGAAACCAACAATCCTGGAGATAACCTACGCAGATCATGGGGAGAACGCATAAACTCCGTACAGACAAGCACCCCATGTCAGGATCAAACCCGGGTCTCTGGTGCCGTAAGGCAGTAGCTCTACCGCAACGCCACCCTGCCGCCCACGTGTTTCCTTTCATAAATCCAAGTCGACTCAGCCCAACCAAGTATTATTTGCAAAGCTGTCTGCTATGAATAACTTAATAATAGATTTCACCATTTCCACCCCCCACCCCCAAATATCAATGTCAGACTTACTCTGTAATTCTCCTATTTCCCACTTCTTCTTTTCATAAATGGTAGGGTTAGATTTACAAATTCACTTCAAATTCAAATAACAAATTATAAATTCTAGAATTTATGGAATTTTGGAAAATGATAATCAGTTCATCCATTTTCTCTGAAGCCAGTTCTTTCCCAACTTTGAAATACAAAGTTTGGGAATTTATCAGCTTTCAGTCACATTTGTTTCTCAATTTTGTTTCTTTCCTTCGCTGGTTTCTTTCAGATTCTCATTCTCTCTAATCCTGTTGTTCCTCACTATTTCTGATTTTTTTTTAACTTTCTTTCTTGAAAACCGAAACAAAATTTTGGTTTAACTTCTCTTCCATTTTCCTGATATAATTTATCCTATCTCGGTCTGCAAGGTTGCTTTTCACATTTACATATCTTTGATATTTTTAACATGTTTTGTGATATTATTCGAGCATTTGCTGTTCCTTTCCTTATGAATTTATTGGTCCTCCCTTGCTGAATGCTGAAATATTCCCTATCCCAAAATTGAGTGCTCTTTTACAACATCAACTTATAACTTTGAATTAATACCATCTTTAATTAAACTTAAGGCATAAAGCACTTCCTCTTTTGAATTTCAGTTCCATAAAAGGGTTATATATTTCCAGTCAACTATATATTAATTCTTTCAATATTAGTCATTGCTCTTTTAATATCAGACCTTCTAATCAAGTTCCCATCTGCCACTAAACTCACATGCCATTCCTTCATGATTTCCTTTGCTTGGATTTAGCATTCCTTTTTCCTGGATAACAAATTCTATCAATTTATGATCATTTTTCTCTGAGAACCTATTTTAAGTTATTAATTAACAATTTATCTTTGCATCATTTAGATTGATCACAAATGCCTGATTTATGGATATCCTGTACATTTGAACGAGCTCCCATAAATATTACTAATATCATACAAGATCCAGTCTCAAAATGAAACCTATTTACATCTAACCTCTCCACAGTAATCAGGTACCATTGTCTCTTAAGAACACAGGCTGCTAGTCTGACAGGAGGCTTCTTAATAGAGTTGCCTCGGAAACCAGCAAGCAATTGGTTCTATTGATATGTGTAGGAAGGACCTGCAGATGCTGGTTTACACTGAAGGTAGAGAGAAAGTGCTGGCGTAACTCAATGGGACAGGCAGCATCTCTCAAGAGAAGGAATGGGAGACGTTTCAGGTCAAGACCCTTCTACAGACTGAAGAAGGGTCCGACCCAAAACGTTACCTATTCCTACTCTCCAGAGATGCTGCGTGTCCCGCTGCGTTACTCCAGCATTTTGTGTCTATCTTCTTGGTTCTCTTGATACCTGTGCAACAACACTGTATTAGGCAACGCATCATTGCATAGATACTCCAAACCCATCAAAACCAGCCATTGAGGTGGGACATTCTGATTCTATGCCATTGTAACTTGGCAGGGGAAGACAATAAGTACTTGTTCATGTTAATTAGCCCCTAGACGCACCATACATGACAATAATATGGTGATATATAACACTGAGTGACTTTTCTGTATTTTATGACTGTGGGACACTATTGACTTACAGACGTCTAGAAAAACTGAACCGATTTGTAACTCGTGGATGACCTGTATTAGATTTAAAATAGTTGTTGACTAGTTTGGTTCCTCAACATACTGAAAGAAAGCAATCTCTGACAAACTCCATAAAGTTGTCCTCCACACATTTACTGTTCACGTGGTTTACCCAGTTTATATGTAGGTTCAAGTCGCACATGTTAATTTCAATACTACTCTTGTATGTACTTTTGATTTTCTGATTTGAGCAGTGCTCTCCAACATCACAGTGATTACATCTTCTGACTTCTTCTTCTCTTCTTCACACCAGATGTCATCACCTCTCCTCCCCTCCCCACCTCTGCACCATTTCCTCTCCACACTGCCCCACCATCTTCCCTCACTGCCATCTTATCGCCGCCTCCACTCCACCAGCACACCTCACCATCATCTTTCCTCCGCACGTTCACGTTATCTTCCTTCTACACATTCCCACAATTTCCCATCTCCATCTCCTGAGCATCTCTCCCATAACTTCCCTCCTCTTCTGCACCTCCCCAACAACACTCTTCATCCTGTTTGCTGTCACACACTGCTATCGATTGGTCAATGAACCAAACTTTGTTCTGCTGAATACTCATAAGAAAATATTCCTGTAGAGTACTACCTCATAGTGCTATCTCATAGATAGTACAGTTGGAACACTGATTTTCAAGCAACGGTCGCTCCCCCCCCCCCCCTTAATCAGGACAAAATCTGCCCCCCCCCCCTCCACAGAAGTCCCCCCGAAAATATGACACCTTGGTTGAGTGAAGCGGCCGATCTCAAACTCATCGGGACGTCCACACCGATGGGTGGGTTGATTTGCCTCCTGTGGCCATGTCTCTGGAACTCCGGCCCGGCCGGAGCTGGGATGTCCATTCCCATAGATGACCTACGCAGCCGACCTTGTGGCCCGGTATCTTGGCCCCTAAGGCTGTGACCTATGTTGGTCTGCATTGTAGATAATCCAGAAAGGCACGGGGACCAAGGGTGCCGGAAAATTGGTAATGTACTTAACTGGATACTTCCCGAAGGGTCTTGACCCGAAACGTCGCCTATCTCCTTCGCTCCTTAGATGCTGCTGCACCCGCTGAGTTTCTCCAGCTTTTTGTGTAACCCTCGATTCTCCAGCATCTGCAGTTCCTTCTTTAACACTTCCCCACATACTTTGTGTTCGTGATGGAGTGTGAACCAATTGGATTGATACACGATCTTGATCAGGCTTTTTACATGTTGAATTTACTCCAATTTTGGGACATTAGCATAGCTTGGCTTGTTGGCAAGATTGGCAACTGACAGTGAAGTGGGAATACATGGAGTAGTGTTAAAACCTGGATAGGATCTAAGAGCAACGTGTGGTATGTTGGCTTCACACTACAGCAGGGACATTGAGGCGTTACACAATGTGAAATACTGGTTTGTTAATAAGCAACTTGATGTGAGGAAATTCAAGGAGCTTTCCTTGTCAGACTAGTTTGGAGCGCCAGAGATGTGGCTTCATCGGGACCTTGTCTGTGCGGAGTTTGCACGTTTCACCTGCGACGGTGTGGGTTTCCACCGGGTGCTCCGGTTTCCTCCCACATTCCAAATTGCCCCCTAGTGTGTACAGAGTGGAAGAGCAAGTGGGATAACAGAAAACTAGTGTGAACAGGTGATCGAAGGTCAGTACAGACTCGATGGGCAGAAGGGCCTGTTTCCATGCTGTATCTCTAAATAAATTAAAAATAGCATGTGAAACAAAACCAGGTTACTTTAAAGGGAGCACAGGAAAAGAGATCCTGTGGGATCTGAAAGGGAATGTGGACTAGGGGCCTCGGTGAGTCTATAAGGAGTGAGTTCAAAAGGAGTGCAAGCAATAAGGCACCAACGAGGGACCTCAGGAGACATCACCCATTGGAGCCAGAATCCGAACCTTGAAGAATTCAAAATAATTAGATAGTAGATAAAAGGAATTGTACTGTATTGTCAAGAGGAAGCTGGACTGGTTCCTGGCTGAGCAAAGAGCATGTCTGTAGAAGATGAGTGGCCATTTGGAAGGTATCGCCGGAGTTTGGAAGGATGAGGCGGAACCTCATTGAAACTTACCGAACAGTGAATGGCCTGGATAGAATGGATGTGGGAGGATGTTTCTGCTATTGGGACAGTTTAGGACCAGAAACTCGAGCCTCAGACTCAAGGGACCTTTAGAAAGGAGATGAGGAGGAATATCTTGAGTCAGTGGGTTGTGAATTCATTGCCACAGAAGGCTGTGGGGGCCAAGTCAATGTTTAAGGTGGTGTTTGATAGATTCTTTATTAGTACGGGTGTCAGGGGTTATTGGGAGAAGGCAGTAGAATGGGGTTGAGAGGGAAATGTAGATTGGCCTTGATTGAATGGCGGAGTAGACTTGATGAGCCGCATTGCTTAATTCTGCTCCACGAACTTAGGTATCCTAGTTTCATGCCCTTGACTGGTTTCAGTGACATATTTTCAAGAGTATTGTTAGTCTGTTTTACAGAGCCTAGGATTTTGCCTGCTTCTTGTATTCGTCAGGGGATTGTGGAGAATGGGAAGGGGGCTGGTTGTGGTGGATGGAAACATTTAGTTGTTCCACTCAGCATTGTAAGTGCCGTACTAATGTACCTGTCAATCCTCGGCTGTCAAACTATCTCTGTGATGGGAACATGCACAGGGATACTTGATTAGTACTGGTGAAATCTGCCCCAATTTACACCCATAATTTATAAGCTCTCCAACTGGAACGATAAGTGTTTATTTAATATTATTCAAAATTCCTGACCAGATGGCTGCGTGCAAAAAAAAAACACTATCTCCAAATCCGGAACCATTCACAGGCTGTGTGCAGAAATCAATTTCCAGGTTAAAATGTTAATTCATTTAAGAACTTGCTTAAACAGATACCGCGATCAGGGACCTGGGGATGTGAGCTACATTTCGCTCATGCACAGAATTGGGTGTAGGTTATCCATTCCACACCCTCGAGAGGGAGCTCGTCCACCGATCAGAAATTTTGACAAATTCTACCGTATCTTCGAACCATTGTGTAACTTTGAGGGGACATAGGGAATGATATGGTGGATAATGGGAATGTGTCACCAACACACACATCCCTCCTCTCCTTCCAATTTCAGTACAAATAAGTGTTCATACCACCTCTCCTTGGTTCATTCATCCATCAATTATACCTATACCCCAGATGACATTTCTCCTGGAATATCAAGGTGATGCCACACCTGCCCTTTTACAGCTTCCTTTCTCATCCACCTGGGACCCAAACATTCCCTCCAGCGACTCACTTGCACTTCTTCCATCCTTGTGGACTGTGTTCAGTGCTCAGAATGTGAAGAGTCAAGAGTGTTTTATTGTCATATGTCCCAGATAGCACAACAGAATATGTAAACATAGTACATATATATATAATATATACATATGTACACACGAAAAACAACAACAATAGTGCAATAATAACAATAATAGTCTATTATAGTTCAGAGCTACAATGTGGCCTCCTCTCTAGTGGAGACGCCAAATGCAGGTCGGGTGACCACTTTGAGGAACACCTTGTAGACACGAAGAACTGCAGATGCTGGTTTAAACCAAAGATAGACACACAAAGTGAGTTGGACAATATCTCTAGAGACAAAGAGTGTGTGATGTTTCAGGTCGTGAACCATCTTCAGACTTTTGTTAGTTGAATTCATCACCCCACTCCCACTCCGACCTCTCTGTCTTTGGCCAGTGAAACCCAAACATAAGCAGCACCCCAGCTTCTAACTTGACATATTGCAGCCTTCCAGTCTCAACATTGAATCAAACATTTGAGGCAATTGACTATTCTAGCCTCACATTTCCTGTGTTTTGTTGATTTTTCTCTTCTCTGTGTTATGATTTTAATTATATTTGTCTTCAATCAACACCTTCTCCAAAGACCCATCATCAACTTCTCTCATCCAGTACCACCACCATTGTGCCATTCACTCTACCCTTCTAATCCTTACGCTATCACAAACTCTCACTTTTGTTCCCTGTGCTCTTCCTTTAATTCAGTTCTCTGCACTTACAGGTAAAACATGTATGAATAATGCCATCTGGCCCTTTAAACCTGAACTCCATTGATGAAGATCATGTTTGCCCTTTACCAGCACTCCAAAGACGGACAGGTTTGTCGGTTAATTGGTTTGGTAAATGGAAAAAAAAAATTGTGCCTCATGGGTGTAGGATAGTGTTAATGTGTGGGGATCGCTGGTCGACGCGGACCCATTGGGCCGAACAGCACTGTTTTATGGCACTAGCCTTACATCCTTAATACCCAGAAATATGTCACCCTCTGTTTACTGTGAACTAGGAAATATTAATCCATTTGGATGTACTCTCAAGTTTAGAAGAGTGAGGTAATTTTATTGAAAGGTACAGAAATCTAGACAGTAGATTGCAAGGGTTGGAAGGTAAAACACTGCAGATTTCAGAAATGTGAATAAAAGCAGATAACTCTGGGGATATTCAGGCAGGGACTTTGCAGAGAGAAAACACAGCTGTTTCAGGCCAATGAGCTTTTGCCTGGACTAGGAAAGAGAACAAAACAACTGTGTGTGTTAAATTAATGGATGGGTGGAGGTGGGGAGAACAGAGGAAAGGTCTGTAAAAGGGTGCAGGCAAAGATTGTACAGATGACAACTGCTTTTGGTACCATCTGAGTGAGAGAGGGAAATGGATGCTCATTGCTCATCTATCTGGAGGAGAAAAAGTAGAGGAAGGTGAATGAGGACAGATGGAGGCACACAGAAGTTGCTGCAAATCGAAGAGAATATTGGAATCTCTGAATAGTGAGATGATATTCACCCAGTTGCGAATTCAGAACCAAGATTCACAATCACAATATTAATTGTCGGCCATTAAGAACTGAGATGAAATGACATTTCCTCTCCCACACCATAATGAATCTTTGGCATTCTATCCCACATTAGAGATGGATCTTTTGACATCATAGGAATCAAGCAGCAGAGGATCAGTGGAGGAAAGTGGCATTGAGGTAAAACATCAGAAATAACGTTGAATGGTGGATCATGTGTGACGGGCTGAAAGGCCTCCTCCTGCTTCTACATCTTATGTTCTTTTTGTTGGGAGGTGAGAATGGACTTGCAATGGTGAAGAGATAGTAGGGAGATCAGGAAAGTTGTGCTGATGGGAATGTCACGAGTTGTGATGGAGAGATGGTGGGGAGGTGTCGGAGTGGTGATCGTGGGGAGGTTAGCAGATATAGAAGAGAGATGGTGGGAGATCAGGAGAGGTATTGAAGAGATGGCAAAGAGAACAGGAGAGATGATGGTGTAGAGGTATGGAGAGGTGATGGTGATGATGGGACAGAGAGAGGTGATTGTGAGATGGAGGGTAGATCTGGTGCTGTGGAGAGGTGATGTGTAAATCGGGACATGTGGTGTAGAGATAGCGGTGAGGTAGTGGGCAGAATTGGAGCAGTGGTGGTGGCATGGTCAGAGGTCAGGAGGCCTAGCTTCGAGGTCAGCAGAGACGGCAGGCAAGTTGGAAAAGGTGGTGAAGAGGTGAAGAAAGTTCAGGAGAGGTCGAGTGTGTGCTAGGTGGTGTTCCAATAATAGCAGGTGAAGTGGTAGAGTGATGATGAGCAATGGAGAAGTTTGAGGAGTAGTAGCCCATCTTTCAAATCGCCATAGTATAACAGTTCAACCAACAGTTTATGATTCAACTAGCCATGGGCTCAACAATTTTAGGGAGGCACAGTGGTTAACGTTGCTACCTCACAGATCCAGTGAACTAGGCTCGATCCTGACCTTAGACGCTGTCTCGATGCAGTTTGCATGCTTTTCCTGTGACCATGTGGATTTCCTCCTACATCCTAAAGGCATGCAGATTAGTAGCTTAATTAGCAACTGTAAATTGCCCTAGTGTGTAGTTGAGTGATAGACTGAAGGCAGTTGATGGGAATGTGGGCAGAATAAAATGCAATTGGTGTAAATGAGCGACTCAATGGGCAAAGAGTCTGTTTCTATGCTCTATGACTCAACTTTGATTTAACATGGAGACTCTGCCACTTCTGGTTTGTCAGTTAACGGTAGTCTGCGTTAACTAGCACCATCAAACACACTAAAGCCCCTGTCCCACTTACGTGTCCTTTGTGGTCGTGTTGAGGCGCGACAGTCCCGCGAAGCTCGCGTGTGACTTCATGCGTCCGCACAGCCGTCAGGAGCGCATGAAATCATTTCAAGATGGACACAAAATGCAGGAGTAACTCAGCGGGACCGGCAGCATCTCTGGAGAGAAGCAATGGGTGATGTTTCGGGTCGAGACCCTTCTTCAGTCTGAAAGAATGGTCTTGACCCGAAACGTCATCCATTCCTTCTCTCCAGAGATGCTGCTGGTCCCGCTGAGTTACTCCTGCATTTTGTGTCTATCTTAAATTTTCTTGGCCCCGCTCTGGGAGTAGAAGTGGGGGCGGATCCAAATCCGCAACGGCCGTGAGCCCCAGGCCAAGCTTGGCGATCGTTTGCATGCTTCTGCTATTGTTGGAGGTGAGAGGTTGTTCGCTACAAAATTTCGGAGCGCCGCGCGATACCACGCACAACTCCATACCCCTCCACGCTTTTCAGTGAGATGGGCCCCACACGGCCACACGATGCCCATGCGCCTCAACGTTGGTGTGGGAGGAAACTGGAGCACCTGGACAAAAACCCACGTGGTCATGGGGACAACATACAAACTCTGTACAGACAGCACCCGTAGTCAGGATCTCTGCCGCTGTAAGGCAGCAAATTTACCACTGTGCCACCATGCCACCCTTAGCCGTAAGAAAATTGGAAGACTAGTGACTAGTGGGGTGCTGCAATGGCTCGATGCTGGGACCCCAATTATTTACAATATATATAAACGATTTCGAGGATGGAATTAAATGAGACATCTCCAAGTTTGCAGATGACACAAAGCTGGGTGGCAGTGAGAGCTGCGATGAGGATACTATGAGGCTGCAGGGTGACATGGATAGGCTGGGTGAGTGGACAGATGCATGCAGATAATAGACAAAAGACAATAGACAATAGACAATAGGTGCAGGAGTAGGCCATTTGGCCCTTCGAGCCAGCACCGCCATTCAATGTGATCATGGCTGATCATCCCCAATCAGTACCCCGTCCCTGCCGTCTCCCCATATCCCCTGACTCCGCTATTTTTAAGAGCCCTATCTAGCTTTCTCTTGACAGCATCCAGGGAACCTGCCTCCACCACCCTCTGATGCAGAGAATTCCACAGACTCACCACTCTCTGTGAGAAAAAGTGTTTCCTCGTCTCCGTTCTAAATGGCTTACTCCTTCTTAAACTGTGGCCCCTGGTTCTGGACTCCCCCAACTTCGGGAACATGTTTCCTGCCTCTTGTGTGTCCAAACCCTTAACAATCTTATATGTTTCAATGAGATCCCCTCTCATCCTTCTAAACTCCAGAGTGTACAAGCCCAGCTGCTCCATTCTCTAAGCAAATGACAGTCCTGCCATCCTGGGATGCAGTACAATTTGGATAAATGTGTGGTTATCCACTTTGGTGACAAGAACAGGAAGGCAGATTATTACCTGAATGGTGTCAATTAGGAAAAGGGGAGGTGCCACGAGGCCAGGGTTTAAGAATAAGGGGTAGGCCATTTGGGACTGAAATGAGGAAACACTTTTTCACCCAGAGAGTGAAGGCAGTGGAAGCCAATTCACTGGATGTTTTCAAAAAAGAGTTAGATTTAGCTCCTAGGGCTAACGGAATCAAGGGATATAGGGGAAAAAACAGAAACGAGGTACAGATTTTGGATGATCAGCCATGATCATATTGAATGGCGGTGCTGGCTCGCAGGGCAGAATGGCGTACTCCTGCACCTATTTCCTATGTTTCTAAATTTTCTGAGCACAATGGGGGCAAGAGTGAACATGAGTGATGATAATTGTGCTGAACCCATAAAACATTCCAGAGTCCATGGCGACACAGGACCAGTCTCTGGCAGTCACGACGCTGCAGGAAGTAGAACTCCGCACACTTCCACCCTCGGGGACACAGCACTTGCCTTCTGTTGGCAGAAACGGGTCTGAAAATAGCACTGACACCATTTCAAATCACAGTGAGAGCTGTACAACAGCTGGAAAGTAGGGCAAGGACTATGAGGATGCAATACTTATTGGAAAGAGCTAATTACTGAGTTCCATCTGCAAAACAGTGCCTGAGGAGATACAGGGCAGGTAGATTAGTTCCAACTGACCTCTGTCAGGAAATGCAGAGAAATCTGAAACACCAAATTTAGAAATTAAACCGGCATTATCATTACTTTAAAGGTCACCCCATTCTGCATTTTCTTTTTGATTCTATTATCAATTCCCCCTCCAAGATTTTTGCTGAGTTTCAAACTGGCTGGAATGAAAGTGATGCATGTCCCCTAATTTTCTCGGAGCAGTTTGTTATCATAACTCCTGCCGTTGATTTGTACAGGTCTGGCGGGAGATGAAAGCAAAATGCAAGTCAAATGGCTGCTCATTTGCACTGCACCTGATTTTCTTTCACTTCAATGAGCAGTAAGTTGAAAAAGCCCTAATATTGTACGGGGCCTTGAAGAGAACCTGAAGAGAAAAAGGCAGTTAGATCAATGAGAAACAAAAAAACAGATGCAATGTTTGAAGTGGAAGAAGAGGGTCATACAGCGTGGAAACAAGCCCTTCGGCCAACTTGCCCATAATGATCCACGTGCCCTATCTTCATGGTTCCCACTTGCCTGCATTTGGCCCATATCCCTCTGAACCTGTCTCAACTAACTCCCCATGCAGCTTGTTCCATACACCCACCACCCTTTGTGTTAAAAAGTTACCCTTCGGATTCCTATTAAATCTTTCCCCCTCCACTGTAATCCTTTAATTTAGTTTAGAGATACAGCGCGGAAACAGACCTTTCGGCGCACCGAGTCCGCACCGACCAGCGATCCCCACACATTAACACTACTCTACACATACTAGGAACAATTTTACATTTACACCAAGCCAATTAACCTACAAACAAGTACGTCTTTGGAGGTTGACAAAAATGCTGGAGAAACTCAGCGGGTGAGTTGAAACTGGAACATTGAAACATATAAGATTGTTAAGGGC
The DNA here is from genome assembly GCA_963514005.1 of Raja brachyura. The sequence continues at coordinate 15,987,146 of OY740788.1, forward strand.
TAGAGGCAGGAAACATGTTCCCGATGTTGGGGGAGTCCGGAACCAGGGGCCACAGTTTAAGAATAAGGAGTAAGCCATTTAGAACGGAGACGAGGAAACACTTTTTCCCACAGAGAGTGGTGAGTCTGTGGAATTCTCTGCCTCAGAGGGCGGTGGAGGCAGGTTCTCTGAATGCTTTCAAGAGAGAGCTAGATAGGGTTCTTAAAAATAGTGGAGTCAGGGGATATGGGGAGAAGGCAGGAACGGGGTACTGATTGGGGATGATCAGCCATGATCACATTGAATGGCGGTGCTGGCTCGAAGGGCCAAATGGTCTACTCCTGCACCTATTGTCTATTGTCTTTTTTAAAATTTTTAATTTATTTATTAGAAGTAAGTACATTACATTTTAATGGTACCTTTTTACAGGTTCCCAGAATTATTAAAACATTCTTTGTACAACTTCCTTTTTTTTTAGAAAGAAATGAGAAAGAAAGAAGTATCGAAGAGTAAAGAATAGTCTAGTGAGTGTAGTGTAAAGAAAGAAATAAGTGAGAAAGTGAAGCAGAAAGGAGATTCTCACGCGCCACAAGTCGATATATATATTTTTTTGTTCTTAATCATTTTTCACTCAAACCCAGAATTTTTAATTTTACGATGTTATTACACCACATGAATCCACAAGATCAATACATGGCGACCAACTCGTTAAGAATTGGTCTTTTTTTTCTATTAGGAGGAGTCTCATTTCTTCCAAATGGGCCGTTTCCAACGTATTACCAATCCACATTTTGAGTGTTGGTATAGTAGCCTTTTTCCAGAATTTGAGTATGAGTTTTTTCGCTATTATAAAACCATAATTAAAAAATGAGATTTGGGATATATTTAATTTGTTTCCATCTCCTAATACTCCAAAGATAATCATTTCCATGCTAGGTTCCATTTTAATCTTAAATAAACTAGTGAATATATCAAATATATCACACCAAAATCTTTGAAGTTTTGTGCAAGAAACGAAAGAATGTGTGAAGTTGGCATTTTGAGAAAGGCATTTATCACACCTATTGTCTATTGTCTATTGTGAGGAAGCATCTATGGAGCGAAGGAAATAGGCAACGTTTCGGGGCAAAACCCTTCTTCAGACTGATGTGAGGGTGGGTGGGGGGGGCGGGAAGAAGAAAGGAGGAAGTGGAGCCAGAGGGCTGAGGGAGAGCTGAGAAGGGGAGGAGACAATAAGGACTACCTGAAATTAGAGGTCAATGTTCATATCGCTAGGGTGTAAACTGGGGTGAAATATGAGGCGCTGCTCCTCCAATTTACGGTGGTCCTCACTCTGGCCATGGTGAAAGCCCAGGACAGAAAGGTCAGACTTGGAATGGGAGTGGGAGTTGAAGTGCTGCGTCACCGGGAGATCAGGTTGGTTATAGCGAACCGAGCGGAGGCATTCGGTGAAGCGATCGCCAAGCTTACGCTTGGTCTCACCCACGTAGAGCAACTGACATCTAGAGCAGCGGATGCAATAGATGAGGTTGGAGGAGGTGCAGGTGAACGTCTGCTGCACCTGGAAAGACTGCTTGGGTCCTTGAATGGAGTCAAGGGGGGAGGTAAAGCGACAAGTGTAGCATTTCTTGCGGTTGCAAGGGAAAGTGCCAGGAGAGGGGGTAGTACGGGTGGGAAAGGATGAATTAACCAGGGAGTTACGGAGGGAGCGGTCTCTGCGGAAAGCAGACAGGGGAGGAGATGGGACAATGTGGCAAGTGGTGGGGTCACGTTGGAGGTGGCGAAAATGACGGAGGATTATTTGTTGTACGTGACGGCTGGTAGGGTGAAAGGTGAGGACAAGGGGGACTCTGCCCTTGTTACGAGTGGGGGGATGGGGAGAGAGAGTAGAGTCACGGGGCATAGAAGAGACCCTGGTGAGAGCCTCATCTATGGTAGAAGAGGGAAACCCCCATTCCCTGAAGAATGAGGACATCTCCGATGCCCTCTTGTTTAACACCTCATCCTGATTGCAGATGCGGCATAGACGGAGGAATTGGGATTAAGGTATGGAGTCCTTACAGGAAGCAGGGTGGGAAGAAGTGTAGTCCAGATAGCCATGGGAGTCAGTGGGTTTATAGTGGATGTCGGTCAGTAGTCTATCACCTGCGATGTAGATAATGAGGTCAAGAAATGGTAGGTAAATGTTGGAAATGGTCAAGGTGAATTTGAGTGCCGAATGGAAGTTAGTGGCGAAATGGACGAAGTCGGTGAGTTGTGTGGGTGCAGGAGGTAGCACCAATGCAGTTGTCGATGTTGCGGAGGTAGAGTTCAGGGATCGGGCCAAGGTACGTCTCGAACAAGGATTGTTCGACGTACCCTACATAGAGGCAGGCCCATAGTTATGGCTTGTATTAGGAGGAAATGGGAGGAGTCACACAAAAAGTTATTATGGGTAAGGACCAGCTCCGCTAGGCGGGGTAGAGTATCAGTAGACGGGATTGGTTGGTTCTCCGGTCGAGGAAGAAACGGAGGGCTTTGAGACATTCCTGGCGGAGGATGGAGGTGTAGAGTGACTGGACATCCATGGTGAAGATGAAGGAATGGGGGCCTAGAAAACTGTCCTTGAGTTGATGAAGAGCGTGTGAGGTATGTTGAACATAGGTAGGGAAGGATTTAACCGGGGGGGCTAGGATGGAGTCAAGGTATGTGGAAATAAGTTCGGTGGGACACGAACAGGCAGAAACAACGGGTCTACCAGGACAGTCAGGTTTGTGGATTTTGGGGGGAAGGTAAAATAGGGCCGTGCGGGGCTGGGGAATGATGCGGTTGGAGGCTTGGAAGGGCAGGGAGCCAGAGTTGATGAAGTCAGTGATGGTGGTAGAGATAGTGGCCTGGTGCTTGACTGTGGGGTCATGGTCCAAGGATACGTAGGAGGAGGTGTCTGAGAGTTGGCACGTGGCCTCAGCCTTGTAGCGATCAGCGCGCTAGACTACCACGGCACCTCCCTTGTCGGCGGGTTTGATCACCCAGTCTGGGTTGTTGCAGAGTGAGTGGAGGGCTGTACGTTCGGGGGGGGGGGGGGGGGGGGGAGAGGTTAGAGTGAGACAGGGGAGTGGAGAAATTGAGGCGGTTGATGTCCCGCCGGCAGTTTAAAATAAAAAGGTCTAAAGCCGGAAGATGGCCATGAGGGGGAGTCCAAGAGGAGGGGGTCCGTTGGAGACGGGAGAAGGGGTCATCACTGGGGGGTGAGGGCTCCTTCCCATGGAAGAATGCTTTGAGGTGGATGCGACGGAAGAAGAGCTCCATATTGTGGCGGGCGCGGAACTCGTTGAGGTGGGGACGGAGGGGGGCAAAGGTATGACCTCTGCTGAGGACAGACCGTTCGGGGGGGATGGTGAACACACGGCAAAGATGGGGATTGGGGCCAGAGGAAGACAGGTGAGTGGACTGAGGCCAAGGTGATGTCGGGTGGGGGGGATGGTGAGTGGTCAGGGACGGAGGGGGTATGAGGACTATAGTGTGGGTGGGATAGAGCTGGATTCACATGATTTGAGGGGGAAGGGGAAGTCCCAGTGGAACAGCCACTGAGGTTCCCTGGGTTAGGGGGATTAGCATGTCTTTGGAGTGTGGGAGGAAACCAAAGATTCCTCTGGTTCTCGATTCTCCCTCTCTGGGTAAGAGACTCTGTGCGTCTACCCGATCTAGTCCTCTCATGATTTTATACACCACTGCAAGATATGTTACTTCTGTTGTTACTAAATGTAACTTTGTTCCCTCTCCACAAATTCTGTCTGTCCAGGTGAGTATGTTCTATTCTTATTTCAGATTTCCAGTTTCTGCATTTTTTAAATCATTTTCATTAAGTTGCTTTCTCTGTTTGAAGAAAAGCTCAGTTTTTCTCTGAACTCCATCATTGCCTGGTGTACTGCATACTTCCAGAGCTCTGATTCTTGTTACAGCAGCAGCTTTGACCTACATTACATTGCTTTAACATGTCTTTGCTTTCTCTCTGCAACTGCTCTCATTAGTCCAATCATCCCATGGCTCCATAAACATTGAAATCACCTGGGCAAGCTTGACCTCATCTTTTGTCCTCCCCGTCCACTCTGAATTTTATAACCAACTTTTGTATGCTCTTTCCCAATTCTGACATTTTTTTAAGGCGGAGATAGATAGCTTCTTGATTAATATGGGTGTCCGGGGTTATGGGGCGAAGGCCAGAAAATGGGATTGAGAGAAAAAGATAGCTCCACTATGATTGAATGGCAGGGTAGACTTGATGGTTCAAGTCTACTAATTCTGCTCCTAGAACTTATGAGCTCATGACATAGTGTCACATTATGGGGAGCAAGAATTTCTAAAAGTAGAGTGCCTTAGAAGGCAAAGTGACTCAGAAAGATCAATGAATAAGAGACTGGTTACAAAGCTAAGGAAACTAAAAGAAAGTGATTGTGCAGCCCAGTTTGGCTTGGGTAATGGGTACCCATGGAGGAGGTGGGATTGCTGTGAGATGATTGTGAAGATCTTGGTTTTCTGTACTTGCCCACACTCGTTGACTTGTGACAGATGTGTCAGTCATGACGGCATTGGCAGAAGTGCTCGCCACATAGTCAATGTGAAGATAAAAGTACTTTCATCATACTGAGGGCATATCATCATGTTAAAGTGATAGAACAGATCTGACAGCTTAAAGCCCAGCATCCATTAGGTGCTGTGGACTGTCAGCCACAGTGGAAATCTATACCAGAGCAATGGACTGCATCTCCATTGCTCCACCATTATTATCAAGCCAGGGTCTAAACCCTGGTTAAGAAGGGAATGATGAAAAATCAAAAGAACCATCAAAACCCTTAAGACAGCAACATATATCATCAAGAATCCTCACCATCCAGGCCATGCCTTCTTCTCATTCCCACTGTGAGATAGGTGGTGTAGAAGCCTGAAGTTCCAAACAACCAGGTTCTGGGGGAGTTATTTTCTACAACTATCTGTTTTTTTAAATGGACCTGCCGAACTAGGGTTCCACTAGGCCTGTCCCACTTACGCTATTTTTAGGCGACTGTCATAGTTGTAGCAAGTCGCCGAAAAACCGGCGACTGACCCTCCTTTGGCATATTTCCTTCCTTCCTTTGAACCTCCTTTGACAATTTGAAATAGAATCATTACTTTAACAACAAAAATAAAACAAAGTCAGCACCGGCAACAACAACCTGGAGACAACCAACATTAACCTGGCGACAACCTATGTTAACCAGGCGACAACTACGACACCATCTACGTCAGGAGAAGATCAAGCTACGCTCATTGGCATCAACCCCACTGTCGGCGGCTGTCTCCAAATGTTTTTCAACATGTTGAAAATCCAGTGGCAACCTGAAAGACGCTACGATTCTTTGCGCGACTGAGGAGACTACTCACGGCCATACAGGCAACACCCCGGTGACCATGTGGCGACAGCCTAGTCGCCTGAAGTCGCCTTATAAATAGCCTAAGTGGGACAGGCCCACTTAGAACATTACAGACCGCCTCTTGTACTACCATGGACATGTTTTCTAATTGTGTTTTTGCACTTATGACTTTTTTTGCACATTTAATTTTTGCTCTCTCTTGTATAATTAAATATAATTTATGTTTTCACGAGTTGACTGAGTGTACAGTATGTGCCTGTGATACTGCTGCAAGCAAAATTTTCATTGTACTTGCACCTCACCATACTTGTGCATATGACAATAAACTTGACTGCATTGAATCCAGTAAATTGATTGATGCCGTAAGTTCCATTTAGGTTCACCAGGTTAATTCCCGAGAAGGCAGGACTGACAAATGATGAAGGAATGGGTCAACTGGGCTTGTATTCACTGGAATTTAGAAGGATGAGAGGGGATCTTATAGAAACATATACAGAAAAATTCTTGAAGGATTGGACATGCTAGATGCAGGAAAAATGTTCCCAAAGTTAGGGGAATCCAGAACCAGGGATCACAGTTTAAGAATAAGTGGTAGGCCATTTAGCACTGAGATGAGGAAAAACCTCTTCACCCAGAGAGTTGTGAATCTGTGGAATTCGCTGCCACAGTGGGCAGTGGAGGCCAATTCACTGGATGTTTTCAAGAAAGAGTTGGAGTTAGCTCTTAGGGCTAAAGGAATTAAGGGATATGGGGGAAAAAGCAGGAACGGGGTTCTGATTTTAGATGATTAGCCATGATCATATTGAATGGCGGTACTGGCTCGAAGGGCCGAATGGCCTACTCCTATACCTATGTTTCTATGTTTCTATCATTTATTAGACTAAAGAGATACAGCTGGAAACAGCCCCATCGGCTTACGACCACCTTATACATTGGGACTACTTTACACACTAGGGACAATTTACAATGTACAAAAGCCAATTAACCGACAAAACTGTACGTCTTACGAGTGTGGGAGGAAACCGGAGCACCCAGGGAAAACCTATGTGTTCACAGGGAGAACATACAAACTCGGCGTAGACAGCACTTGTTGTCATGATTAAAACCAGGTCTCTGACATTATAAGATTGCAACTATTGCATACAGATTTGGTCTCCAAATCTGAGGAAAGACATTCTTGCCATAGAGGGGGTACAGAGAAGATTCACCAGACTGATTCCTGGGATGTCAGGACTTTCATATGAGGAAAGACTGGGTAGACTCGGCTTGTACTCGCTGGAATTTAGAAGATTGAGGGGGGATCTTATAGAAACTTACAAAATTCTTAAGGGGTTGGACAAGCTAGATGCTGGAAGATTGTTCCCAATGTTGGGGGAGTCTAGAACAAGGGGTCACAGTCTAAGGATAACGGGGAATTCCTTTAGGATCGAGATGAGCAAAACATTCTTAACACAGAGAGTGGTGAGTCTCTGGAATTCTCTGCCACAGAAGGTAGTTGAAGCCAGTTCATTGGCTATATTTAAGAGGGCGTTAGATGTGGCACTTGTGGCTAAAGGGATCAGGGGGTATGGAAAGAAGGCAGGTACGGGATACTGAGTTGGATGATCAGCCATGATCACATTGAATGGCGGTGCAGGCTCGAAGGGCCGAATGGACTACTCCTGCACCTATTTTTCTATGTTTCTATGTTTCTACCACTGTTCCTCCCCCTGAATATTCTGATTATATTTTGCAGGAGCAATTTGTGCAATTGAGGACTTACTTGGTACTTTCAGAAACTTTGGGGTGTACTTTGAGGACAGAGGAGGTAAGGCGATAAGATTTTCTTCTCATTTGTGAACCAGGCTCATCTTAAAAACAACTTGGCATTTACATGGTCGCGATCTTTTAATTCCAAATTACTTTCAATTGTCATTGTGTGATTCAAACTCCTGTGTTCCAATTACTTGTTCAGCTATCTGCATAACTAATCAAGTAACAAATCTACTCTGCGCTGACATTTTCCTCTGTTAGGTTTCTTTTTGATATATTCTGACCACGATCCAATCAATGAATGATAATTAGAAGAACATAATGTTTATGCATCAGGAAATCGCCTCCTTCACTCGCAAAAAAAAGAAGTGTGCAGGACTGACTTGTTTTCATTTCCCAAAATTGGAATTAATTGGAAGTTGATTGTAATGAATAGGAACAGGTTAATACATGTCTCACTTAATAAGGTCCTTTTGCAATACTCTGCACAGCTGTTGCTTTGATTAAACTGTAATGTTCCCCATTAGAATGAATGCCAGTTCAGTTTGATTGAAGTTGCCCAAAGGAACTTGTACAACCCCCTGCCTTAACTGAACCTTGCCCAATGCAATAGCCAGGACAGTGGCACCTAAGATAGACACAAAATTCTGGAGTAACTCAGCGGCACAGGCAGCATCTCTGGAGAGAAGGAAAGGGTGATATTTTGGGTCGAGACCCATCTTCAGACCCGACCCGATTTGGGACTCGATTCGAAATATCACCCATTCCTTCTCTCTGGAGATGCTGCCTGTCCCACTGGGTTACTCTAGCATTTTGTGTCTATCTTCAGTTTAAACTAGCATCTGCAGTTCCCTCCTACACGGATAGTGGCACCTAGTTCATATTAATTGTATAAAGGTTTCAGTGATGAAGGAGGCAGTGGAAGCAATGGATACCTAGGCATGGGGATTTCAGAGGAACCTTTTTTCACTCAGGGTGGAGTGGGTACTTGTAATACATAGCCTGAGGGAATAGTGGGAGCAGAGTCATTGGCATCATTTAAGTGGCTAGGCGAGCACTTGAATCGCCAAGTGCTAGGGGTTGGGATTAAAAAAGGATGGGGGCCCACTTGTCTATGTGGATGTGGTGGGCCGAATGGCATTTTTCCATGTTGTATGACTCCAAATGCAAATTCGAATGTTATTCTTCGGAACATAAAATTTGGGGATGTATTAATTTCTCAAACAACGTGTGGAAAATGTAAAAATCTTGGTGGGAACAGGTGACTTTGAAAATTGGACCATTGGTTTCCAAAGTCCTCCACCATGGTTTTATTTGATGTTCGAAACTGAAAGCTATGAAAGATTGACAACGAGGATACTAGGAACTGCAGATGCTGGTTTACAAAAAACGCTAAAGTGCTGGAGTAATTCAGCCAGTCAGGCAGCATCCCTGGAAAACATGGATAGATGATGTTTTGGGTTGGGACCCTTCTTCAGACTGATTGTAGGGTAGGGAAAAGAAAGCTAGCGAAGAGGAGGGGAGGACAACCCCTGGCAGGTAATAGATTGATACAGGTGAGGGGTTTTCTGATCGGCAGATATATTCATCAATATTTGTCTTGAATATACTGAAGAGGAAAGAGGGCATGATAGTAGAAAAAATTCCTGTGCATCCAGATGGGGCACAGGGACCAGAGAGATGGAAGGGGGGGGGGGGGGTCAGGGAAGATAGAGGATGAATGTTTGTTAGTAGGTTACAGTGTACGAACAGATGTTGGACCAGAGAAAATATGGTAGCCAAATTGGAGTCATGGCTCAGGATACCAAGTGAGGAGAGGGGTAGCTGGAGCCACCAAGACCAAAGGGGGACCAACATGACTATAATGATTACTTTGGAACTATGTCTTCACCAGATATGTGCCGACTCTTTGCGTACTTTGTGCATTGTATGCAAAAGCAAACTTCACTGTTCCTAGATACGTGTGACAATAACTTATCATTGAATTATTGAAGGTTAATGTAGGAAATGGTGCTGAGTTGGAAGATCCCCATAATAATAGTGACTTACTCCTCTTACTTATGTCTGCTCTTACCCCCTTCAGTGGAATGGGGTCAATGGATTTTCCTTCAAACACTCTCCAGAAATATGTCCTTGGACAATGTACCATTAAGAAATGTCTACCAAATACTACAAAACAGATTGTGCTGTAAATGGCAATAATTAAGTTACCAGGTGCGTTTACGGAGCTGTAATCCTTGTCCCAACTGGATCTGTTGTTGGTACTTTCTGAATATACCCTAAAGCCAACACTTCAGTACTGCACATCTAATGATATCAGTCCCTGAGGAACGGGGTAGATTTCTGGTTCAGTGATAGCGAAGGAGGTGCTGACATGACTGAAACAGCTGTGTGGGTTTGAGGCAGCAATATGAAACTGATTTTTGTCTCATCCCCTTTTGCCCTGATGCCTTGCGGGTTTTGAAGCATCTGATTCTCAAGGGCTGAAATGCTAGCTCATGAGGAATTAAATATTCTCCAGCGGCAATGTCGAAGAAAAGATGTCGGCTGCAGCTTGACCCAAATATTCAGCCTCCCACACTGTGTTGTTTTCAAATGATACTTGTTAGAACGCTAATTAAGCAGCATAGACCAGAACATTAAATAAAGAGCATAATTTCTCACTTCTACTTACTATTGGCTAACTATTGGGGGAGGTTGTTTGCAGGTGGCGCAGCGGTTGAGTTACTTCCTTATAGCGCCAGAGAACCGGGTTCGATCCTGACTACAGTAGGTATCCGCCCAAGAGCTAGCTAGAGATGGGTGGATACAGGTGAGGAGGGGTTGACTTGCAGATAACAGTCAGGTAAGGTGGGGAGGTTGGACATGGAGACAGCGGCTGGGAAATGATAAGTGGAGAACAAAAGGCTGCAGGTTTTGGAATCTGACAGAAAATCAAGATGAAGACTGGAATTGAATTGGTAGAGGGGAAGAACAGAGGAAAGGGATCCAGTGGAAAAGTGTGGGACAGAGGGGGAGAAACAGGATGATTTGCACTGAGGGGTAAGGTGGAGAGAAGGGTATGCGTGCGAGAACCAAGCTGGATAGGAATCATTCCATTGCATTGATTTGGTATAATTGTAAATTGTCCCTTGTGTGTGTAGGATAGTGTTAGTGTGTGTAGAATCATGGTCGGCATGGACTCAGTGGGCTGAAGGGCGTGTTTCCGCGCTGTATTATTGTCCCTGGATGGTGGTGAGGGAGGAGGAGTAGGGACAAGTGTTACCCCTTCAACGTTACGGGAGAAGGTGCCTCAGGAAAGGGACAAATGGATGTGGCGGAGTGAGCATACCAGGGAGCCACAGGCTGAACACTGAATTGTCTCATTTTAGGTAACCTGGTCCCTCTCTGTCCCTCTCTCTCCTCCTATCTACCCTGGTCCACATGTGTCTCCTCAAATCATCCACTGACCACGGCCATTCTCAAAGGAGCTGACTATCACATTTAACCTTTACCAGATCCACAGACCAGGAACCTTACTGCCTGCACACATATCTTTAGACTTCAGAGATACAGCGCGGAAACAGGCCATTCAGCCCACCGAGTCCACTCCAACCAGCGATCTCCCACGTACACTAACACTCGTCCTACTCACTAGGGACAATTTACAATTTTACTGAAACCAATTAACCTACAAACCTGTATGTCTTTGCAGTATGGCAGGAAACTGGAGCACCAGGAGAAAACCCATACAGTCACAGGGAGAATGTACAAACTTCGTACAGACAACTCCTGTAGTCAGGATCAAACTCAGGTCTCTGGCACTGTAAGGCACCAACTCTACCATTGCTGCACTCCTAACAGCAGATTGGCTGTAGGACAGCTTCTGAATCATTCTGTGTACACGCTGGAAATTACTATTCCCCATGTAATTCATAACCCTCTCCTTTAAGGTGGAATTATAAAGCCGCATACAGTCAAACACAATGCCCACATCATCCAGTTGTGCTGAAAGCAAGTGTTATTTTTTAAAGTTGTTAAAATTATAATCAACCTCTCTTCATATCAAAAGAGAGTCTGGGGAATTACTATCACTCCAGAAGGCAGGACAGAACATGTTGAAATAATCAGAATAATGCAAAATTATACTCTTATATCTACTATCTAAATGGCGTCAAGTTGGGGAAAGGGGAAGTACAACGGGATCTGGGGGTCATTGTACATCAGTCTATGAAAGTAAGCACGCAGGTACAGCAGGCAGTGAAGAAAGCGAAAGGCATGTTGGCCTTTATAACAAGAGGAATTGAATATAGGAGCAAATAGGTCCTTCTGCAGTTGTACAGAGCCCGAGTGAGACCACACCTGGAGTATTGTGTGCAGTTTTGGTCCCCTAATTTGAGAAAGGACATTCTTGCCATTGAGGGAGTGCAGTGTACGTTTACAAGGTTGGCGGGATGGCGGGACTGTCATATGCTGAGAGAATGGAGCAGCTTGGCTTGTATACTCTGGAGTTTACAAGGATCTCATTGAAACATATAAGATTGTTAAGGGCTTGGACACACTAGAGGCAGGAAACATGTCCCAATGTTGGGGGAGACCAGAACCAGGGGCCACAGTTTAAGAAGAAGGAGTAAGCCATTTAGAATGGAGACAAGGAAACACTTTTTCTCACATAGAGTGGTGAGTTTATGGAATTCTCTGCCTCAGAGGGCAGTGGAGGCAGGTTCTCTGGATGCTTTCAAGAGAGAGCTAGATAGGGCTCTTAAAAATAGCGGAGTCAGGGGATATGGGGAGAAGGCAGTAACGGGGTACTGATTGCGGATGATCAGCCATGATCACATTGAATGGCGGTGCTGGCTCAAAGGGCTGTATGGCCTTCTCCTGCACCTATTGTCTATTGTCTATTAAAAGAAAAAAATGCACACAGTAATAAGCTGCATTGTGAAGATTTGTTCCTAACAGTGCTTGTTGAAACACTCAAAAAGGGGAGAGAAATAAACTGAAGAACAGTCAGGTAAGGGTTGTATGGCTCAGGGTGTCACTGGTTGCCTGAGAATGGACAATGTATTTAGTTTAATTTCCCTTCATTTAGAGATACAGCACGGAAACGTCCTTCGGCTCACCGAGTCTGTGCCAACCAATGATCCTTGCAGTCCTACACACAATGGGAACAATTTACAATGTTACCAAGCCAATTCACCTACAAACCTGTATATCTTTGGATTGTGGGAGGAAACTGGAGTACCCGGAGAAACTGGAGCACCCGCAGAAAACCCACGCAGGTCATGGGCAAAACGTAAAACGTAAAAACTCACAGACAGCAACCGTAGTCAGGATTGATAAGGAAGTAACTCTACTGCCAAATATCACAGCTTTGTGGCTGCTGCATGGCACCATGAGTATTTATAGAACTGCCTGACTGGATAAGATAGAACAGGAGGCATGAGCAATCTTGAAAAGGATTGGAGCTCATGTTCCCCATTGTGCTTTATTTAAGCGTTGGCACTGTAAGACTCAGTCATGTTATTAATAAAAAGACTTGACTTAATTGGGGCCTTTCATGACATCAAGTTATCACAAAGTGCTTTATTGCCAGTGGAGCATTTTCTGAAATATAGTTATCGCTGGAAAGTAGGACATGAGAGAGCTAGTTTGTGACAAGCGAATCCTAGACGAGCATCATTGGGGAAATGAGCCGAAGTAGTGCTTTAGTTACATTATTTATAGGATAAATATTGGCCAGGGTGCTGGAAATACTGCAACTGAGAGAACTGACACTCGACCCCTGTATCTGTGGATGACACGTTCCAGCTAGGCTCAACATTAACATGGCATGTGTCCATAAAGTTTAGGATAGGCAAACTGGGAGAAGATCTTAAAAATCAATTTTCATGAATTACCAGACTTTGGGTTAAATCTGGTGAAACACCAGATACATCTAGCTTGTTTTTCAAAACAGTACCACAGGGTGTTTCAATCTAAGTTAGTTAGCAAATGGGGACTGGGTTTAATGGATCAAACAAAAGCGCGCACCTCCTACAATGTATTACTTCCTCTCTACCTCATTTAAACCTCACACTTCGAAGCCCTTCTTCAACCCAGCTATATTCAAGAACTTCTAAACCTCAAGGTTTTCCGAAGATAGACACAAAGTGCTGGAGTAATTCAAGTATGTAATCATGTAAATGGCTCAATTGTAATAATGTATTGTCTTTACGCTGACTGGTTAGCAAGCAACAAAAGCTTTTCACTGTACCTCAGTACACGTGACAATAAACTAAACTAACTCAGCGGGTCAGGCAGCATCTCTGAAGAAAAAGGATGGGTGATGTTTCGGATCCCAAAAAGTTATCCATCCTTTATCTTCAGCGATGCTGTCTGACCCATTGAGTTACTCCATAATTATGTTTCCATCTTCGGTATTTACCAGCATCTGCAGTTCCTTTCAATTAACCATTCTTTCGTTAATTCTTCTTTTATACTTCTGGTTAAAAGTATAAAAGAAGAAAGTATAGATCTTGGACCAGGTTATTTAATTAAATTAGCAAAAATAAAAGTTTTATCTACTGGGTTCATTATTAACGTTATAATATACCGTAATAACAAGGTAATATAGCAACGTCAATGTCTTTAACATTTTAATGATATAATTAGGGATGCTGAATGATTTTAAAAGCTATTTAATCATGCAATTTTTTAAAACTTGTGAGTTAATTGTGCTTTTAGTTGCATTGTTAAGCAACAATAGAAAACTAATTTTTCAAATAATGAAAAGAAAAACGAGTTGCCCTTGAATTGGAGAAGAGAATGAAATAATAGAGGTTGAGTGTGTGTGTGTTTGGGGGGGAAGAGAGGAGGTTTAGGAAGAGACAGTTTTGGAAGGGATTCGGGCAGGAGAAGAGACCAGCTCCATGTTTCAGTTGACAGACGAGAGTTCAGTCTCCACGCCCGACAGAGACAGGAATTTCACTGCGCTTCACCCTCCCTCGGTGCATATATCTTAATTCCCCATTCCTGTTTCTCTCAAACTCCCTCTTCCTTAGACTCCCTGTCCTCCCCTCAGCAACCCCGTCATCTTAGGAGCTGAAGCTGTACTACTTCCAGCTCTAGTGTTAAAGAAGGAACTGCAGATGCTGGAGAATCGAGGGTTACACAAAAAGCTGGAGAAACTCAGCGGGTGCAGCAGCATCTAAGGAGCGAAGGAGATAGGCGACGTTTCGGGTCGAGACCCTTCTTCAGACTGGTGTTCGTAGGGAGGAGGAGAACTTCTTCAAAGTAGGCATACCTTGAGGAGATATCGCAGTGGAGTAGACAAAGTGTTAAAGAAGGAACTGCAGATGCTGGAGAATTGAGGGTTACACAAAAAGCTGGAGAAACTCAGCGGGTGCAGCAGCATCTAAGGAGCGAAGGAGATAGGCGACGTTTCGGGTCGAGACCCTTCTTCAGACTGGACCAGTCTGAAGAAGGGTCTCGACCCGAAACGTCGCCTATCTCCTTCGCTCCTTAGATGCTGCTGCACCCGCTGAGTTTCTCCAGCTTTTTGTGTAACCCTACTTCCAGCTCTAGATGCCTCAGGAGAAAAGTATTTCTAATATCTCGGCACAGTGGCAGTATGGTGGTACAGTGGTAGAGTTGCTGGCTTACAGCGCGAGAGACCCGGATTTGATCCTGGCTACGGGTGCTCTCTGTATCGAGTTTGCATATTCTCCCTATGACCAATTGAGTTTTCTTTAGGTGCTCCAGGTTCCTCTCTCATTCCAAAGAGGTCCAGGTTTCTACGTTAGTTTTCTTTTGTAAATTGTCTCTAGTGTGTAGGATAGAACTAATGTACATGGGGTGATTGCTGGTCAGCATGAACTCTGTGGGCTGAAGGGCATGTTTTCATGCTGTATCTCTAAACTAAATTAAGCTAAACTAAACTAAATCTCCTCATCACTGTGTGATTGCAGTCAAATCTCTCCACCGTTTCCATGTCCTGAACATCCTTTCTAAATTATAGGGTCTGGAATTGGACTCAATACTCTTGATTATTCGAGGTTTAATACTGTGGCATCATTCTCTTCAAAACCATCTGCAGATGAAATTGATATTTTAAAGGGTTCAAGCCTGATGCTCGCTAGCTCATGTTTCATGGTTCAGGATGGCCATGGTATATTTGCCAGCTTGTCAAATGAATTGTATTGCAGCTTATTGATGCTTGTAAGTAGAAAGTCAGAATCCTTTTGTTTTATTCTGCAGATGGTTAAGAAAAATAATAATGCACTCAAGCAACAATTTTTCATTATGTCATAAACAAGCATTGTAGAAAATCGAAACTTGAAATAGAAGCAGATAATGCTGGAACTTCTCAACGGCAGTCTAGTGACTGCCAACATGTCTTGTCCAAAATGGGAGCAGCCCTTGCTGTCTGCCAGTGTTGAACCAAAAGCTGAAAACTGTCCGATGCCAATTTCACAACATGATTCATTCAAGGTTAATTTCTGAAGATCTTTTATTTACCTTAGGGGACAGAAGAACTAGAGGAGCTGAGACTTATATGCCATTATATGAGACCATGTCAGATCTGTTAGCTAAATCAATACCTGTTCTTTGTCCACACTCTTTCATACCATGGTTTATATAAAAATATCTATACATAGATTCATAAGTGATAGGAGCAGTATTAAGCCATTTGGCTCATCAAGTCTAGGCTGATCTATCATACCCTCTATACCCTGTTCTCCTGCCTTCTGTTCATAACTCCTGACACCCATGCTAATCAAGAATCTATCTATCTGCGCCTTAAAAATATCCATTGACTTGGCAATGAATTCCAGCGATTCACCACTCTCTGATGATTGACCCATCACTGGTAGAAGGGGGAGCTATGAAGGATTGCTGGGATGAGAGTGTAAAGAAATGATTGAAGAAGATTGGCCTGTGTGCATTGGGGTTTTGGTGAGACAGAGGGTTGGGAGGCAGATTGATTAGGTGAGTGCTGTGATGCTTCAATGAACATGCAAGATTTAATGCGAGACTCTCATGATTATGGGTTAGTGATTTAGGACTGGAATGAAAAATTTCCTTACCAAGTGATTAAGAAGCTTTGGAATATCTGCCTCAAGAAGGATAGGGGGCGCCGTCCTGTATGGTATGGCTGCCCAGCCTGCAGCTGTATGTTTTTCACCCTTTTCTTTTTTTTTAGTGTGTTAAAGTGTTTTGTTTACCAGCAGGCCTGGAGCAGCGTTTCCTGAGGGGACCGCCCAGAAGCTCGGCTTCGGCAGCGGCGGAGCGCTGGAGCGCCATCGCGGGACGGAGCGGGTGATGCCTTGCCTGGGTCGCCACGCTGGAACTCCGGTGAGCTGAGACCGCAGAGGAAAACATCGCGGAGCTGCGGGTCTGTGGAACTTTAACATCGGGAGCCAGTGGGGGAGCTCCATTCAGCGCGGCCTTGTCGGCTTCGGAAGCCGCGGACTCCAGTAGGAGGCGGCCGTTCCGGGTGTCCCAAGCCGCTGAGAGGATTCTCCCGACGCCGGAACACCGTCACCCGGTGAGAACGGCCTGGAACATCGGGCGTCCGTGAAGGCAACTAGGGAGGCCTCAATAGGCCTGACTATGGGTGGACATGGGTTGTGGACTGGGCATTGTGCCTTCCCTCATAATGGGAACCATTGTGGGGGGATGTTTTTATGTTTAAATCTCTTTATCAGTGTTATGTCTGTATTCTTTATTTTATGTGCTGCATGGCAAGAAGCATTTCACTACACCAATTGGTGTATGTGACAAATAAACTAACCTTGAACCTTGAACCTTGGATGGGAATATTCAAGGTGAAGTTTGGCAGATTTTTGGATTTTATGGGCATGTGGAACGGCAGTTAGGAGGTTGACTTTGTGGCTTTGGATCAGCCATGAATCAGCTTGTAAGGACATGACTACTCTAGCTTCTCCCTCTAAGAAATGGTAAACTTCTTCTCCACTCTATGCATGTGGAATTATTTCCTGAAGACAACCCTGTAAGGACTGACAATTATTTATACCATGCCCCTGAGACCACAACTGGCAGAAAGAGTTTCTTTCTATCCAATCTCCCAATTTCCCGTCATGTCTGGAGTAGCACCCAGGACAAATCGACGCGGTCACAGTGAGAACATGCAAGCTCACCATAGGCAGCTCAAAATGTCAGGACAGAACCTGTGTCACTGCTGCTGTAAGGCTGCAGCTATACTAGCTACACCATTGCAGCCAATGTTGGTGAGAGTAAATTCCACACAGCATCAGTTGGGGGCGCTGTGAGTCGGCTGCCCTGCCAGCAGCGTGTTTGTTATTTCGACTTTTTTTTGTTTTTTTTAGTATTCCAAATGTTTGTTTTAGTGTCTCTCGGTGTGTCTTGTGTGAGGGGCGATTTTTTCCATGTTGCTTCTTCCCTCTCATGGCTTAACAGCTTGGATTGGAGCGGCCTTTCCCAGAGTCGGGCACAGAGCTTCAGCAGTGGGCGCAGCATGGACTTTTCCATCGTGGAGCGGGGGTGAACCCTTGCCGGGGGTCGCCAGAAAGGAGTGCTCCGATCGCTGGCCTGATGACTTTGGCATCATGGGGCTGTGGTCAGTGGAGCTTCTAGCCGCGGGCGTGGCATGGGCATACCATCCGGAGTCTGGGATCCCTTGCCGGGGGTCACCGGAGAAGAGCTCCGACCGCCAGCCTGCGGCCTATAACATCCTGCAGCCGTGGTCTCCGGTAGGAAAGTGGCCGATTCGGGTACTCCAAGCCGCAGAGTCTGTTCGACCGTCCCGACGTCGGAGTTTCGATCATCCCTACAAGAGGGCTGGACATCAGGCTACTCGTAGCGGCGACTACGGAGGGTTTATGGTCCTGACCACGGATGAAGAAAAGGAAGAGGACTGACTGAGCTTTGTCACCTTCCACCACAGTGAAGAATGCTGTGGTGGATGTTTGTGTTAAATTCTATTGCGCATTGCGTGTTTTTTTTCAACTGTATCACTGCTGGCAAATTAATTTCACTGCACCTTAGTTGGTGCATGTGACCAATAAATTTGACTTTGACTTTGACCTAGTGAGATCACACCTGGAGTATTGTGTGCAGTTTTGGTCCCCTAATTTGAGGAAGGACATTACAGGATAATTCCCGGGATGGCAGGACTGTCATATACTGAGAGAATGGAGCGGCTGGGCTTGTACACTCTGGAGTTTAGAAGGATGAGAGGTTATCTTATTGAAACACATAAAATTGTTAAGGGTTTGGACATGCTAGAGGCAGGAAACATGTTCCTGATGTTGGGGGAGTCAGCTTCCCTGGCATTAGGTACCAGGTCGTTCCACCAATTGCTTTTCTACCCATGGTACTGTGAAGCTTGGGTTTTAATTGATTTGCTACAAAATATTCTGTGTACTTGAGCCCTTTCCAACTCCACCATGCCACCATGCTGTGCTGTTTGGTGCTGTGTTCTATTCCACGTCTCTCAGAATATCTTTGATCATTGGAGACCCTCAGACTATCTTTGATCGGACTTCACTGGAATTTAACGCGCCAAACATTATTCCTTTTACCATGTATCTGTACAGTGATTGTAGTCATGTATTGTCTTTCCACTGACTGAGTAGCAAGCAACAAAAGCTTTTCACTGTACGTTGGTACATGGGACAATATACTAAACTTAAACTCAAGGTCCACACTCTGGTATCCTGCATATTGGCTAATTTCGACACAGATTTATTCACCCTTTTTTATGTTAAACTTTCCTTAGTGCCTGTTCCTATCCTGCATCCTGCAGTGCACGTAAGTTCTCTCTCTTATTTTTTATATAGTATTCTCACTTTTAAAGCAACAATTAAAACATATAACTGCAAATGGTGGATATCTCAACTTTAAAAAAAAAAGAGAAAATACTGGAGATATTCAGCAGTTCTTGGTTCTTGGTTACTTGGTCCTCCAAAATATTCCAACTGGAATTTAAACTGGTGGTGGTGAAGGGAGGGGTATAGCCAGAGAGGGTTATTGGGAAGAAAGTGCCAATTTAAATTTAGTTGCATCTGGCTGAGCAACCGTGGCTTGGTGGAGATTATTCCATGCTTTAATAGTGCGTGGAAAGAACAAATTGCTGTACACATCTGTCTTTGAGGCTGGGACCACAAATTGGATCGAATGCCCTCGTCTGCTCCTAATTGGTTTGGGGTTGGAGTAAGCAACATATGCAGAGAGGAACGTTAACTCTGTTTCTCTTCCCACCAATGTGGGCCATTTAAAGTGTTTTACTGCCACCTGCTTTATGGCACAGTGTTGCAACTGGGAAAGCTGTTACCTCATGGTGCCAGTGACCAGTGTTCGGTACTGACATCAAGGGCTGTCCATGTGGAGTTTGCACGTTCTCCGTGCGACCACATGGATTTCATAAATGTGAGGGTTGTTGGGTTATTTGGCCACTGTAAATTAGCCCTAGTATTTAGGTCAATAGGTGAATCCGGTGGAAGTTGATGGCAATGTGGGAAGAATTAAATGGGATTTGTGGAAATCGTATGGACTGGATGGGCTTTAAGGTCTGTTTCTGTTTAGAATTACTCCATGTCCTGGCTGACTTTCTCAAAGGCTATGGGCCATAGCAGGGAGGCATGGTGGTGCAGCAGTAGAGTTGCTGCCTTTCAGTGCCAGAAACCTGGATTCGATCCTGACTAGATGTGCTGTCTGTACGGAGTTTGTACGTTCTTCTTGCCACCGTGTGCTTTTTCCCCGGGTGCTGCGATTTCCTCACACACTCCAAAGACGCCGATTTTCTCCCACACTACAACGGTTTGTAGGTGAATTGGCTTCGATAAATTGTAAAAATATCCCTGGTGTGTAGGTGTACGAGGTGATCGCTGGTCGGCGCTGAGTCGGTGGGCCAAAGGGCCCGTTTCCCCGCACAGTAGCACTAAAGTCTAAAGCTCATAGAGTGAAGTTACAGGTCAGCTCTGGCTCACTGAACAGTGTTCAGCCTGAAGGATACAATGACAACCTGCTGTCCCTATTCCTATGTTCCAAAATTATAGTTCTCAACCGGCTGACTTGAAGCCTGAAGCCTCAGCTATTCTGAAGCCTCAGCTATTCTTCGGGGCTTGGGTCTACGATTGACAGGAGTTGAAGCAGAGAACTGTCATGTCCCGAGGTGCAGAAAATATGTGTAATTGCCTATGCTGGGAAGCGTTATTCATGCAGCAACCAATAAACTGGATATGTGGACGAATAGAGGGACCTATTTCTTCATAATTAGGATTTGAACTCGCATTCTCCCATTCACCTTTGTCTCAGTGCTCATTGGCTTCCATTAACTCTCAGCGGCAAAGTGCCTCCGTTCCAGAATACCCCACCTTCTGTTCAAATCCCACCATCGCCTTTTCCCCTCCTTTCTCCACAAGACCAGCAACCTTCCAAGATTTCCCACCTGAAATGAAAACAGAAGGAGCTGGAAACACTCAGCAGGTCATGCAGCGTCTGTGGAGGGAGAAGTAAAGTTCACTTCAGTTCATCAGTTCATGTGAACTTTGTTTCCAGTTCTAATGAGGCGCCTCAGGACTGAAACGTGAACCCTGCTTCACTCTCCACATATGCCGCCCCGAGTATAAATAGTGCTTTTTCTTGTTTTCTATATTTCAGATTTCAGGCGGCACAGTGGTGCAGCACCAGAGACCCGAGTTCGATCCTGACTGCAGGTGCCGACTGTACAGAGTTTGCACATTCTTCCTGTGACCGTGTGGGTATTCTCCGGGTGCTCTGGGTTCCTCCTACATTCCTACAAAATGGTGTACAATTTTGGTCGCCCAATTATAGGAAGGGTGTCAACAAAATAGAGAGGGTACAGAGGAGATTTACTAGAATGTTGCCTGGTTTTCAACAGCTAAGTTACAGAGATAGGTTGAATAAGTTAGGTCTTTATTCTCTGGAGCGCAGAAGGTTAAGGGGGGATTTGATAGAGGTCTTTAAAATGATGAGAGGGATAGACAGAGTTGATGTGGACAAGCTTTTCCCTTTGAGAATAGGGAAGATTCAAACAAGAGGACATGACTTTAGAATTAAGGGACAGAAGTTTAGGGGTAACATGAGGGGGAACTTCTTTACTCAGAGAGTGGTAGCGGTGTGGAAAGAGCTTCCAGTGGAAGTGGTGGCGGCAGGTTCGTTGGTATCATTTAAAAATAAATTGGATAGGCATATGGATGAGAAGGGTATGGAGGGTTATGGTATGAGTGCAGGCAGATGGGACTAAGGGAAAAAAGTTGTTCGGCACGGACTTGAAGGGCCGAGATGGCCTGTTTCCGTGCTGTAATTGTTATATGGTTATATGTTTGGAGGTTAATTGGCTTTTGTAAATTGTCCCTGGTGCGTAGGATAAAACTAGTCACTAGTGTATCAGTGATTGCTGGTTGGCACGGGCTGAAGGGCCTTTCCACACTATCTCTAAACGAAACAAAACTAAATTTAAGGTAGAGGTATACAGATTCTTTGTTAGTACAGGGGTCAAGGGTTATAGAGAGAAGGCAAGAGAATGCTTTTAAGAGGGAAAGATAGATCGGCCATGATTGAATTGTGAAGTAGACTTGGTGGGCTGAATGGCCTAATTTTGCTCCCATCACTTATGACCTTATGAACAACCGTACAATTTGTCATCACGATATCTTCCATCTTCTACTTCTGACCTCTTGCACATCCCTGATTGACATCCAAACCTTCAATAACCTGCGCCCCAAATGCTATAATTCCCTCCTAATCCTCTCCGGCTCACTCCAATACGATAACATTCCTCAATATCCAGGAGTAACTTTAGGAATCTTCATGTCAATGCTGAAGTTGCACCCAGTAATTTGCTATAATAATCCGCAGGTCATTCCATATTTCCAACAAACATCTTTATTTAGTCTTTAGTCAGAGGGTGGTGAATCTGTGGTATTCATGGCTGTGGAGGCCAAGTCAATGGATATTTTTAAGGTGGAGATTGACAGATTCTTGATTAGTAAGAGTGTCAGGGGATATGGGGAGAAGGCAGGAAAATGGGGTTGTGAGGGAAAGGTAGACCCACCATGATTGAAAGGGAAAGGAGGTTTGACGGACCCATAATTTATGAAACATATACAGGAACAATGTGATATGCCTAGTATTATTCGGCTTATGTTTTTGGCTTCGGTTTTATTGGTAAATGTTTAAATGCTTAATAATTGACACAAGCAAGTGAAAAGAAAAAGATGATGTAAAAACAAAACTTTTGGCAAAACACATTTATAAACAAGCCCATTGTAGTGCAAGGGATGGTTTGTAGTGTTTTCATGCCAAGGCAGGATGAAGGTTGTGCAGGTTGGTACTTTCCCCATCCTTATGAATGCACTCCTAGAAGCACACAGCTGGTTTATTGAATTCATTGAATGTCAACACACTACTATTTCATGGTCATTGTGAGTCAGCTTGGTGCTGGTTTCCAATCCCGTGTGGCAATTAAGAAGATGATGGCGAGTGTTTCTGATATATTCCCACGTTTATGTCCGGTTGGACTTTGACCTTTTGCTGATGAAGTGATCCAATTTCCAAGTCTGCTGGGGTGGAACCTGGGGGTGATTATGTTGTCAACATCCTGCTTCCTCATATTGGACAGTGGAGGTCATAAATCGGAGAGCTGTTGTCGTATAAACCAGTGCAAAACTGAAGATCTTTGTATCCTCACTAGCCACAGGCAAGGCCCTGGAAGACTGGAGTGTAGTCAATGTCGTACCTTTAATTAAAAGCGAATAGTGATAATCTAGGAAATTTTAAGATATGGAGACTCAAGTCGGTGGGAGGGAAGCTACTGGAGAGAATTCTTAAGGATAGGTTTCATTTACATTTGAAAGCGAATGGGTTAATTGGGGACAGTCAGTGTGGCAGATCATGTCTTACAAACTTGAGTTTTTTTGAGGAGGTGACCAAAGTGACTGATGAGAGTAGGACTGTAGATGATGTTTATATTTGACAAGGTCCCTCGTGGTGGGTTGATCCAAAAGATTCAGATGCATGGGATCCTCAGCGGCTTGGTACTTTGGATTCAGAACTGCTTGCCCATGAAAGACAGAGGGTCATGATGGAAGGCCATCTTTTCCGGCTGGAGATCTGTGACCAGTGGCAGTATGCAGGGATCAACGTTGGAACCTCTGTTGTGTGTGATATTTATAAATGACTTGGATGTAAATATATAGGGAGGAACGTGCAGATGCTAGTTTAAACCAAAAATAGACACAAAAAGCTGAAGTAACTCAGCGGGTCAGACAACATGGAGAAAAGGAATAGGTTTCCTCTGAAGCAGGTTCTTGACCCGAAAGATCGCCAATCCCTTTTCTCCAGAGATGCTGTCTGACCCGCAGAGATACTCCAGCTTTTTGTGTCTATCTTTGGATGTAAATGGGTTGGTTAATTAGTTTGGAAACAACACATAAATTGGTGGACAGTGAAGAAAGCTGTCAAAGGACACAGCATGATATCGGTCATTTACAGATATAGGTGGAGAAATGGCATGTGGAGTTTAATCTGGACAAGTCCGAGGTGTTGCACTTTGGAAGGCCAAATGTAAGATATACAGTTAATGGCAGGACCCTTAAAAGCATTGATGTACACAGGGATCTTGTGGCCATAGTCCATAGCTCCCTGGAAGTGGCAAAACTAGTGTGATAAAGTAGGTGAATGGCATGTTTGCCGTCATTGACCAGAGGAATGGGCATAAGAGTCAGGAAGTCATGTTGCAGCTTTAGTTAGGCCACATTTGCAGTATTGTGTGCAGTTCGGCTCACCCCATTGCAGGAATAATGTGGATAGGGTGCAGAAGTGGTTTACCAGGATGCTGCCTGTATTAGAGGTTGGACAAACTTGCATTGTTTTCTTGTTCATACAACACAAAAGGATGACATTTGGCCCATCAAGACTAAGTCAGTTCTCAGAACAATCCTATTCCCATTGTAATTCTCCTGCAGCATATTTTCTCTTACATGCCATTTTTCTACCTCCCACCTATGTACCAGGGAAAATTTACAGTGGCCAATGACCAATCCATATGTATTTCGGATGTGGGAGGGAAATACAGGCAGTATCCTGATAAACCACTCCTGCATCCTCTCCACATCATTCCTGCAATGGGGTGAGCCGAACTACACACAGTTCCCCAAACGTGGGAGGGAACAGGAGCCCCCTGGGGAAGCCCACACAGTCAGAGGAGGAACGTGCAAACTCTACACAGGCCGCACCAGAGGTCAGGATCGAAGCCAGGTCGCTGGAGCTGTGAGATGGCAGCTCTACCAGCTTTTCCAGTTTATCCCAGTTTGCAGAGGAGAACTGTCTCTATTTTCCTATAAAACCTGCAGCAAAGTATTTGCACTGAATTTTTTTTAATATTAACATTTGAAAATCATGCAATTGCTGTTTGACTCCAGTAATAATAACTTTGCTGAGAAAAGATGTAATGGCACAAGATAAGAAAATACAACAAAACCGATTTAGGCAGATTGTGTGTAGGCGTACAGTGCACACGAGTGCCATGGGTCATTGACTTCACCCTTTGCCAATGATTTCAGCTACTCCTAAGCTACTGTCTCAGGCAATGTTACAGAATCACTGACACACTACAACAAGCTGGGAGGCCATTCACCCCATCAACTCCATGCTGGTAGATTGCAAGTGCAATACATTTCACCACAAATTCCTGTCATAAGCCAGCATCCCTGAATTCTTTTTTGACTTTCAAGTACCAATCCAACTCTCTAATGAACATCACAATTGCATTAACTTCTGCTTTCCCCAGAGAATGCAACCCTGACCCTAACCACTCCCTGGCTAAAAGGTTTCTTTTTCCAGTCGCTTTTGTCAATCACCTTCATTCTGGTTCTCGATCTTTTCTCCAGTAGGAACAGCTTCTCTCAATCTTGACAAAGGGTCCCAACCCGAAACGTCGCCCTCTACATTTCTTTCCACAGATGCTGACTGACCCGTTGAGTTCCTTTGCCTTTTCTTCATAATTCCAGAATCTGCAGTCTCCTGTGTCTACAGCTCCTCCCCATTTACTCCGTTTATTCTGTTTAAACCTCTCATGATTTTAAATATTGCTTTGACTGAAGGGCTTGCTAGGAGAGAATGGATAAGCTGGGACTATTTCCCCCGGAGCATAGGAGGCTGAGGGTTGACCTAATAGAAGTATATAATATCATAGATAAGGTGGATGATCAGTCTTTTTCTTAACTAGAGGGTTTAGGTTTACGGTGAGAGGGGGAAAATTTAAAGGTGATTTGTGGGGCAAATTTTTTCACAGAGAATGGGGGGCATGTTGAATGAGCTACCAGAGGAAGTGCTGGAGGTGGGTGCGATTGCAATGTTTAAAAGACATTCAGACAGATAAGTGGATCGGAGAGGTTTAGAGGCACTAGCTCAGAGAGACGCCTTGGTCAAGGGCTAAAGGGCCTGTTGCCGTGGTCTATGACTCCACTGGCATATGTAAATAAAATGGTTAATATCTGTTCGTATCCTCCTGAATTCTGCACGCCTGATTCAATTAACACCCTTATTTTATGCCACAGGAGCACACGCAGTCAAATGAATTATGTTCTGAAATTGTACTCCCACATCACTTAGTAACACATAAATACCAAATAAAATATATTTGCACAATCGCTAAGATGAAGATCTAAATTGGCAGGCAATTTGATTCTACTTGAAGTAATAAGTATCTGCTAGACAGAAGACAATGTTTGTTGTCTCAGCAAGACTACACAACTATTTGGAAGGACTGGCTTTGATAGGCAAAGATCCCAATTCTCCAAATAGAAATTGGTGGCACTGCATATCAGAAATAGCCCTTTTAAACTGCCACGTCTTTCCCAAATCTAAGCTGCGGTTTAGTGTTGTGTTGTTGCCTTGGATGCAGAGGTGGTGAGTTTCATTTCCATTCCACAGAGCTTGGCACATTAACAGATTCTGGTCCATGATGGCATGATTCCTACATTAAATCTGTTCAGTGCAAGTGGAATATACTTGATTGGCTATGATCTGCTCCGAGACATCGCAAAGTCATGAAAGGTGCAAAATAGGGGTAGAAAGGCACGTTCTGTACTTTTCCCAATTCATGGAATCCATGATTTCTACAAAACAACCTTAATGGATTCATCACATTACATTCTGAATGTGTTGCTGCAGAGGTTTTGCAAGGTCTCTGTAAACAGGTTCATCAGTCAGTTCAGTGGGACCAAGTCAGGATCAAGAGGGTAAAGATGATTATTGGCAGTGCATGCTGAACAACACCCTTGTATACAATAACTATTCTATCCATAGGACATGTGAAAAGGAACCAGCAGCTTCAGAATTTCATAGCTTATGGTTCTGGAATGAGGCCAGCAATCTTGACGTGGGGGAATTTGAACTTCACCATGACTAATTCTAATTCTAATTTCCAATTCATCTCATAAAACTATTAACCTGGGATGGGAAAATAGCCACAAAACTGTCAGACGGGCATAAAAATAACTCATAGTTCTATATATATATTCCTCCAATCCTATTCAGCTTGGTCTCCATATGATCCATTCCGTACCTCTGCTGTTGACTCTGAAGTCACTATGTTTCTATGTTAATCAGAAATTCAGGACATAACAAGCCAGATTGTGCCTGAATTGGACAGTGACTTGTATTCATCGCAACCACTCCATGAAATATAGGATCTGTTCATCTTAAAGATAGACACAAAGTGCTGGAGTAACTCAACGCGTCATGCAGCATCTCTGGAGAAAAAGGATGGGTGACGTTTCAGATCGGGACTCTTCTTTGCACTAGATCTTAAAGTCTAATTTAAGATTAACGTCTAGTTTAACCGTTGTATTTTTCATTGAGGTGGAGTGGTTCATTACCAGCCACCAGTCACAAGGCCTTCAGCTTTTTTAACTTTGATAATCAGACTCAAACTCTAACTGGGGCCAGTTGGCTCATTGGCCACTCTAAATTTCTTGCAGTGTGTATGTGAGTGATAGGATCTGGAAGAAACCAATGAGAATGATGAGAATATAAAATAGGATTTGTGTGGGATTGGTTTGTGGAAGTTAGATGGTTGGTGTGGACTCAGTGAGCAATATTATTTGCTGTCCAGAAAAATGTGGGTGATGCTATCGAAACAGATAAGATTCTATGGGGCACGACACAGTAGCCATTGACAACACGCCACCAATGGGACAATCTTGGATGGGGGAACATAGTGACAAGAATAGGCAATGATCATTCAGGGGTGATGGAATTTCTTCTCACGAAGGGTGAGAATTATTTTTGCCAGAGGGTTGTGGCAACTAGACCATTGGTGGTGTTTGAAGAGGAGGTAGATGCATTTTGAAACAATAAACCATCAGACATAGGAGCAGAATTAGGCCATTCTGCCCATCAAGTCCACCATTCAATCATGGCTAATCTATTTTTCCCTCCCTTCCCATTCTCCTGTCTTCTCCCCGAAACCCTTGACACCCTTACTAATCAAGAACCCATCAATCTCCGCTTTAAAAATACCCAATGTCTTGGCCACCACAGCTGTCAGTGGCAATAAATACCATAGATTCACCACAGATTCACAGATCAGGGAATTGAGGCAGCAGGGAGCCAGAGAAGAAAAATTGAGGCTCCGGGAAGATTTGTCATGATCATATTGAATGGTGGGGCAGGTTTAAGGGGCTAAGTTGCCTACTCCTGGTCCTATTTTCTCATATTATTTTGTTTTCATGTTATAGGACTCAATTATGAAAGATTTTAAAGAATTTTATTTCAGATAAAGGAAAGATAACATTAATACCTAAACCAAAATTTGAAAGAGAAGTTCAGTATTAGCTCTGATCTAAATTCAGGATGTAACACATAGAAATAAGCCATCATTTTCCAGCATACTGGTTTAACATTCCTCACGTACGTTGAATGAATTCGCTTGAGAATAAGCAAGTGCATGGTACAAGTCAATGAATCTGCTGCTAGTTCCCAGTACAAAGCAAATCAAACACACCCGCTGAGCAGCAAACAGCACTGGAAAGACTTTGAAATGAAAAAGAACCAATTAAATAGATCAGGCACAACTGTCAGATCTCGCCCACATGAGAAACAGAGGCAGACGTACATAAAGAACAAGCAGACTACGCAAGAGAAGGATGAGTGTACAGGCAGCTGATGAAAGCCTTCGTACAGTATTTGCTGCATGTTTGTGCAAGGCAAAGGACATCTTGCAGAGGAAAATGGAGCGAATCGAAAGATGCTCACAATTCCAGGTAAAACCTGCGTCGGAGTGTAATGGCTGACACACCATGCCTAGAAGAGTGAAATGCAGAAAGAATTTCCTCACCACTGTTGCACCAAGGCTTCAATGCGTGAAGCCATGCCACTTGAAGCCATGCCACAATCTGGCTTGTTATGTCCTGGCCACTTGATGTATGGAGGCAAGGCATGGAAAGATACGATTCTCATGTGGGTGTGGGAATGGTATAGATGGGCAAATAGGTGGGCATGGGTGTGATGGGCAGTGGGCTCTCTTTCTGTGTTGTGCAGCATTAAGTTACAATTCATCAATGTGCCATCCTTCCTTGGCAAACATCTTAAACCTACGACCTCTGCCACCAAGAACGACAAGGGCTACTAATGCACGGAAGCAACATCAGTATCAAGATACTCTATGGAACGTGAAGCTTTCAGATTCGGACATAATCACTGTGACTTCATCGCAGCTGGGTCAATGATCTCAAACGCTTTACCTGGCTGTGGAACCTTCTACATCGATCTCCGGTGAATGAGACAACTCACTGCCATCCTTTATGTTAACTGTGCTGGCAACCTAGCTCATTCATTGTCCTCTCAGATACCTGTAGGGATGGACCAGTCTATTCTGTGCTGTTGAAAGATATGGGGAAGCAGCTGACAGGTGGGAGTTTCCCCATCACTCCATATGCCAGTAGTGGCCAACTCCTGTGCCCAATTTGGAATAGCAACACCAGCATGTCCAACAAGCCCATGATTCACACTTCGCATCTTAGTCGACAAAGTGCCTAGGTGCCTCATTTTACCCAGTGACATCATCACAGAATTTCAACAGATCAGTTACAGTTTTGTTTATTGTCACGTGTACCAAGGTCCAGTGAAAAGCTTTTGTTGCACGCTATCCAGTCAGCGGAAAGACAATACATGATTACA
Source organism: Raja brachyura (assembly GCA_963514005.1). The sequence continues at coordinate 16,016,419 of OY740788.1, forward strand.
ATCGAGCCATTTACAGTGCACAGATACATGATAAGGGATTAGCATTTAGTGCAAGGTAAAGCTAGCAAAGTCCGATCAAGGATAGTCAGGGGGTCAGCAATGAGGATGATTCAGTTGCCTGATAACAGCTGGGAAGAATCTGTCCATGAATCTGGAGGTGTGCATTTTCACACTTCTATACCTTCTGCCTGATAGAAGAGGGAGTGGCCAGGGTGCGACTCATCCTTGATTATGCTGCTGGCCTTGCTAAGGCAGCATGAGGTATAAATAAGATCAGCCCAGTTCCATCTGCAATCAGTTTTTAAAGACATGACACTGTCCACGGAATTATAGTGACAAGCAATTTGCTGGTAGGCTGAGCACCACCTGCTTGGGAAGATGGGGGTAGGGACGAACTGTCGATGTTTCGGGTCGAACCCCTGCATGAGGACTTAGCCATAATTTCTTTCCCCCCACACATGCTGCTCAACCTGCCAAGGTCTTCCAGCATATTGTTATCTGCTCCAGATCCAACATCTGCACTCGCTTGAGTCTCCGAACATAGAAGAACTCGGCCTCAATTTGCATTCTATGAAATAACTATCCAGTTCGTTCTAACTATCCAGTTGGTTTCTGACATCTTAGATTCCTCCAGATACCCCTCAGTATACTCTTTTTTCTTGGACTTACTCAAATCAGATTCTGTGAGGCCACACAGCCCAGGGCATGTCAACACACAATATGAAAACATTTCTTCTCATCCCCTCTTTATCGTTCCGCTGTCCACCAGTGAAGGGGTTCTGTCAGACTGAAAGTGCCTCGAGTTACACTGAAACATTCACATATCATGCCAGACTGAAGACTGACCTCAATATGACAGTTGTGTCACATCAGCTTGTGATGAAGATCATTAACTGTCTTTATTCAACATTGTAACCAGGCCATTGCACCTTGCACTTGGTCTTCCTGTGGTAACTAATCTGCTTGAAATTTCTGTTGTTGAGTAATTGCTGCTAGAACTTTTCAAGATATAATGGAAAGGGAGCAGAAAGGATTAATCGCAGAGATACAGCGTGGAAACACGTCCTTCGGCCCACTGAGTCTGCACCGACCAGTGATCCTGTACATTAGCACTATCCTACACACTAGACAATTTACAGAAGCCAGAGTGTGGGAGGAAATAAGAGCACACGGAGAAAACCCATGCTGTCGCAGGGAGAACGTACAAACTTTGTACAGACAACACCCGTAGTTAGGATCAAGCCCGGGTCTCTAGCACTGTAAGGCAGCAGTTCTACTGCTGTGCCACTGTGCTGCGCTAAATTCACAAGTTGACAAAGATGTTACCAATTCACAAATTGACAAAGATATAACCTTGAGTCATAAGATGAGCTTGAATGGCCTTCAGGCTGCAGCCCACTTGATACTCTAGGTCCAGGGCTTTTTCATGCCACCCAAGCCCATAATGCAGTGATGCTTCCAGTGCAATTGTGGTTCTCTGCCTTGTGACTGAGGCATTAAATAAGGAGTCCTCATGAGAAAGACCCTATCTCCCCATCTTCAGAACATTAGCATTACTTTGAACAGTAACTGGGGATTTCTGAGACTAAAGAAGTACCTCAACTCGAAATATCATCTTTCCATGTCCTTCAGAAATGCTACCTGGCCTGCTAAATTACTCCAGCAATTTGTGTCTAGTTTTGACTGGTAACCTGCCTGACTGACCAATGTCTCCAAGAAACTTTATTCCCTGATCAGGATTTTAATTGCTGTCTGTAAGACCTTGCTGTGTTCAAATTTACACTGCGTTTGCCTACATTAGAACAGAACCGATGCTTTAAATTCTTAAGGGGTTGGACAGGCTAGATGCAGGAAGATTGTTCCCGATGTTGGGGAGGTCCACGACAAGGGGTCACAGCTTAAGGATAAGGGGGAAATCCTTTAGGACCGAAATGAGAAGGACTTTTTTCACACAGAGAGTGGTGGGTCTCTGGAACTCTCTGCCACAGAGGGTAGTTGAGGCCAGTTCATTGGCTATATTTAAGAGGGAGTTAGATGTGGCCCTTGTGGCTAAGGGGATCAGAGGGTATGGAGAGAAGGCAGGTACGGGATACTGAGTTGGATGATCAGCCATGATCATATTGAATGGCGGTGCAGGCTCGAAGGGCCGAATGGCCTACTCCTGCACCTAATTTCTATGTTTCTAAATGGTGTTCCATTGGGCACCAGCACTTTGCAATGCCTTGTAGTGTGTGGGACCAACATGAAAGCAAGGTTTTTCTGTTCTTTTCTTTCAACTACAATTCAGTTGAATAATTTCAGTGGAAATAAGGTGATTAACAGATATTTATAGACCAGTGTAAGGCTCTATAAAGACCTTCTGTAAGGGGAAGGGTCAGGTTAATGATGTATTCTGCTGAAAGTGAGCTGTTGTCCCTGTTTGCAGAATCCATTATTGCTGAAAGTGAGCTGCTGTCCCTGTAAAGAACTTAGCTGGTTTCACGATCTTAGCCTCCGTGTCATCTGAATTTTTAAATTTGCTCAAGGATGTAGTAGCAGGAGCAGCTTTTAATCGCCATCCAAAATGCCCCTTAAAAGGTGGTGATGGCTTAATGGTCAGTATTTAATTTAATTTGGTTTATTTAGAGACAGCAGGCCTTTTGGCCCACTGACTCCACACCACCATTCACACTGGTTCTATGTTATCCCACTTTCACATCCACTCCCTGCACAGGAGTCATCTCATGGCTATCACTCTGCAATTTACAGAGGCCAATTAATCTGCAAAACTGTACATCTTTGGGATGTGGATGGAAACTGGAGTACCAAGAGGAAACCCAGGTGGTCACTGGGAGAATGTACAAACTCCACACAGAGAGGACCTGAGTCAGGAACGAACCCAGGTTTCTGGCGCTGTGGGGGAGACACTCTACCAACTGCTCCACTGTGCCGCTGTTGCTTTTCAATGAGAATGATGTGTGTTTTGGAGGTGAGCATATTGAGTGGCGGCATTCCCAAGTGCTTCTGCCCTTGCCCCGAGTTTTAGAGGTCGCGGGTTGAGAAGGCTTGGTGATCTGGTACAGAACATATTGTAGATATAGCTGCACTCTTCCTGGCAGGTGGAAAACCTGCATCAAATTCCTCGTTTGTGCCTGGGAGTTGGTGGAAAAGGTTTCAGAATTCAGAAATTGATTCACTCGTCACACTTGCATTTGTATTAGCAGTCCAGTTAATTTTTTGGTCAAAGTAGATTGGCAAGTAACTCTGAAGTCTGAAATCTAAATTGAATGCATTGATGCCCTTCAATTCAGTGATAGTAATGCTGTTGAATTTCAAAGAGGTTAAGAAAATAAGATCGGGGTAGACCATTTGGCCCTTCAAGTCTGCCTTGTCATTCAGTTTGAGTGAAATGGTTAGAGTCTGCCTTGCATGTGATGTTATTTTGTTAACTTTAGTGGAGTGGCTGTTCCCCGGTTTTGCTGCTTCATTTGATGAGGGGCTGTGAATGGAATTGAAAATGTTTCCATCAACAGTGCACTTCCCTATTTCTGACATTATAATGGCAGGAAGGCTATTGATGTAGCATTAAAGGAGTTTCTGCAGTGATGTCCTGGGGCAGGAATGATTAACCCCCCTCCCCCTCATGACCAAAACCATCTTCCTTCGTATATCTTCAGCCAGTGGACAGCTATCCCTTTGGTTGCCACTGATCCAAGCCCCAATGCACTCCAAAGTACCACGATACCGCTCTCCATCAAATGCTGCCTGCATCTAAAAGACAATTATCCTCAGTTTGATTTAGCATTGTTTAGATATGCAGCGTTGACCATGCTCTTCCGCCCATCAAGACCACACTGACCAACGACCCCCATACACTAGTTCTATCCCACACACTTTACAGATTTACAGAATATACAGAAGCCAAACAGCCTACAAACCTGTATGTATTCCGAATGTGGGAGGAAATTGGAGCACCTGGAGAAAACCCACACCATAACAGGGAGAACATGCAAACTCATACAAATAGCACCCGAGATCAGCATCAAACCCAAGTTTCTGATGCTGTAAGGCAGCGACTCTACCACTGCACCATTGTGCCACTCTAGTTCTGGAAGCTAGTTCTTGGACCATAGCTTTAATTAAATCTGGAACCACATTTTCCTGGCCAAAGTCAAACTCAAATGCCGCAAAGATATAATGATTTTTAATGGTGGTAGATTGGTACAATGGTGCTTTGGCTGTTATTAATGAATAACAATTATACAGTGGTAAATTCTGATATTGTGGCTTTTCAGCCACAGATCGGCTCCCTTGTTGCACATTTTTATGAATCAGCAGACCGAGGTACGGCTCCTTCCACCTTTGGTTGACCTGTTTGCAAGAGATAGATGCTCCATACCGAAAGACTCAGGAGAAGATCCCCGGCAAATCCTGGGACAAGACTTCCAACAGTGGAATAAAGACAGGCCATCAACAAAAGCCAACAAAGAGAGAGCTTACTTTTATTTAGTGTCCTGTAATCACGTAGGCATGTCGTCAAGCAGTCTCAGCCAAAGTAGTTCTTACAAATGTGATCACTGGAAAATGGGTGGGAAATGTGATGGGAGATACTAATCTCATCTTGGAATTTCTGAGGTATTTTAAGTGCTCTATGCAGTGGATATGATGATTTGTAAAATATCCTACATTTACAGCAGAGAAGGTCTAGCAGCTTTACTGCACATAAGAGCACTAAAGACATTTCCAGCACACCAGAAGGATTGCTAAGCTGATATGTAATACATTGTAATAATTTGCTTTTTTATATATTTCCATCACACAGTTACATCAGGATGGTGTATATTATTTTTTTGTCACAAAGAAATACCAAGCAGGCAGATAATAACACTGTTGCACTGTGAAGCAAGAGGATATATAATAGCTCCATCACAAACTACAGAGGAGGTTCATAATACCGAAGCACATGTGAAAGCTGAAACATGAAACGATCTGCTTACCTGCCGATCAGCAGGAACTCTCCCAGTACCCCAAGTCTTCTCATTGCTATCAGCAGACCTCTTACTGTCATTCCCTCACAGAAGCAGACAACAACTCTCGCCTTCGGCAGCCTTTCCCGTAACTTTCTTAGCAGTCGGTCAAACACTTTCTCCCCGGCGTTGCTGTAGATTTTACCCGAGTGTGCGATGCAGAGTCCTTCCTGTGCTGCTAACTCCTTGAAGGCCTCCATCCCACTCTCTCCGTAGTTCCCTGGGGAAAGAAAGATGATGTGATTTTGATTGAAAATCGACGTGGATTATGATGATAGGCACAAAATGCTGGAGTTACCTCAGCGGGTCAGGCAGCATCTCTGGAGAAAAGGAATAAATTATATTTTGTGTCGAGACCCTTCTTTAAACTATGGATTATGATGACGTGATGTTGTGACGTACGCATGACAGGCGTCATCTTTTATGTGTTCTCCCACCTCTGATTCAGAAGGTATTGGCTTCAAGTCCATTCTGTGCCCATGGTTGAGACAGATACTTGTGTGCAATGGAGAGGGGTTTAAATTGTTGAAGACAGTCTCAGATAAAATGCTGAACGGAGGTTCGCTTGATCTCTTGAACCCCTGTCCCACGGTTCGCGTTAATTCCAAGAGTTCTCCCGAGTTTGCCCTGATTCGAACTCGGAGATTCACGGTAATGGCCACTCGTTGGTACTCGAGGCTCTCATGGACATTTTTCATCATGTTGAAAAATCTTCACGAGTCTTCCCATGCTTACCTGCCGTTAGCGAGTCTTCCCGAGCACCTGCCGTTAGCGCTAAGAGATGTCCCCGAGCTCCGACGTACCCGCTACATTCATTCTCCTTGCTTACCACGAGTTTGATTTTTTTTAAACTTGGGAGAGCCCTCGGAATGAACTCGCACCGTGGGACAGGGCTATAAGGTGGACACAAAAGATCCGTTGACATCTAGCAACAGGTTTCTTCCTGATGATCTGGTCAACATTCATCATCAAACAAACTTTGCAATAAATGATTGAGGTTGATTATTGCATGTTTGGGCCATTTCCTGTCAGCAAATTAGTTATCATGTTTTCTACGGTGGCAATACTTCAAAAGTATTCATCAGACATTTAGGAGGACCCTGAAGTTGTGAACAGCATTGTACAAATTCACATCAACCATCTCCAAGTCCAAAATATCGAGCAAATAAAAGCTGAATCATTGCTTTATTATTCCTTGATAATTTCACTTAGTTTAGTTTGGTTTGAAGGTGCTGCACAGAAACAAGCCCTGTGGCTCATGGGATCCAAGATAACACTTGATTACCACACACTAGTTTCATGTTATCCCACTTTTGTATCCGACACACTAGGTGCAATTTACGGATGCCAATTAACCTACAAACCTGCACATCATTGTAATGTGGGCGGAAACCAGATCATTCGAATAAAACCCACAGATCACAGTGAGCACGTACAAAATCTGCATATAGAGTACCCGTAGTTAGGATTGAACCCGGATCTCTACCGCTGTGCCACCTTTGTAATGAGCACTTCAGTCATTTGGCGCAACACTGCTGTGCACATTAAGTTAAAGGGAATTTGAGAAGAATTAATTACTTTTGTTTGGTTTTCATTTCATGCCTGTCCCTTTAAATCCAGGAAGAGTTTGTAGAAGGTCGAACCATAGTTCCGATTCACTCACCAAGTTTAAAATATTACAATCATGCACACTTCATTAGTAATCGGCAAAAGAGAGAAAGCATCCGATCTTGAGCTGCGATGTGTGATTAGTTGTGTTGGCAAGTGATTGATGGCTGGGACGCGACTGACAGTTCATTTTAAGTAAGACAGCTGAGATGTGCAAAGTCCAGAAAGTGGCAGCAACTCCCCACAGGAATTGTTTCTTCTTGATGCGGGAAAAGAGGGTTGGAAATGTGATGAGGAGGTGGTTTTTTTTAAAAATCGCTCAGAAGCATCGTTAGTTATGTAGCACGTTTAAAAGGGGGCACTTCTCAGGGGCATAAGCAGCCAAAAATAGATTCTGTGCAAAATATTTTAAAGAAATGGGAGTGGTGAACTACACTTGACTGAAAGAATAGATTGGTGGTGTGGCAGAAAGGATTAAGGAAGGAAATACGATATGAAATGTCTTAAAGGAAGGTTGTAAATGATGATACTTTACAAAGAGCCGATTAATTATACCGCAAACGTAGAAGAAAGTCACCTTTCAAACCTGATTCCCATTAAACCAGATGATGACTGATGAGATTATAATCTTCACCGCCCCCACCCCCTTGCTTGTCAAGAATCTAACTAGATCAGCCATAACAATATTCAAAGGCTCTATTTCTTGTGATAGGAGCAGAATTAGGCCATTTGGCCCATCAACCGCCTGTCAATCATGGCTCATCTATCTCTCCCTCCTAACCCCATTCTCCTGCCTTCTCCCCATAACCTCCAACACCATAAAGGTGTCATAAAGGTGGCATAAACCTTTATGTCACCATAAAGCTTTCCTTTATTTCCATAAAGGAAAAAAGATGCGAAGAATTTCAACCCTCCGAGATTAAAAAAACCCTTATCTCTGTCATCAATGGACCACCCATTATTTCTAAATTATGCCCACAAGTTCTTGATTCCCGCACGAGGAGATATCCTCAGCACATCTGCTCTGTCAAGAACCTCTCAGGTCCCCTCTCCCTCTTCGAAATGCCAGGGGATTCAATGCACATTCCGGTCTTCCAGACCCATCTTCAGGAAACTTGCTTTTTCTGTCCGTATCAGAAGTAGCCATTTCTGCTGTTATATGATGTATTATGCCATTTGAAGCTCTATCTAAATGCAATCATTTTGTAAAATATATATATTGTGATAGTTCCACAATTAATTCAACTTGGTTTATTAGGTACAAATTCCCCATTGTAAATAAATGCTATTTTATGCTGCCCATTCAAATTTATCTTAATCAATAATTCACTAATAAGCCTGAAGAAGGGTTCTGACTTGAAATGTCCCTCCACAGATGCTGCCTGACTTATTGAGCTCCTCCAGCAGTTTGTGTTTAGCCTCTTGTGTCCCCCAACTCACTAATAATGATTTTGTAATAACTTCCTTGCAAATAGAAACCCAATGTCTTAAGTTACTTCACCTATCCTCGAAGTGAAATGATCAATTTTCCAATCACACGGAGCAACTTTTGAGTCAGTCAAGGTCTGGAAAGTTTTTGTGCACGTTGTTGTGAGTTTGGTGATGCTACAACTGGTGAACTACAAAGACCACCAAATTGTTTTGCTGGAACCTTGTGACCTATGAATTGGCCAAAGGTCTGAGGAAACCCAAAGTGATGCTTTGATCAGTTCTGTCTCACATCTGTAGTTCACCTGCTCTGAAGATTAACGACCATCAACTGAGTACAGTTTTACTGTTTTGGGAGCATCCTCCATTTATAATGTTGTAATTCACCTCACTAAAGTCCAACACCGCTTTAGGATGTGTGACCAATTGCCAAAAGAATGAGCAAGGTACATCTCTGAACACCATAGATAGACACTAAATGTTGGAGTAACACAGCAGGACGGGCAGCATCTCTGGATAGAAGGAATGGGCGTCTTTTTGGGTTGAGACCCTACTTCAGACTGAGTGTGGGTGATGTTTTGCGTTGAGACCCTTCCTTAGACTGAGGTGTTAAACACCAAGGTATGTGCCCAAAAGGCTGTTGCTACGCACAGCCTGACTGAAAGCTTTGTACTGTATCTTGATGCCACATTTTGAATCTTCACTATTTTCATCCCCATGTCTGAAGTTCTACCTTCAAATGTACTAAACTTTGAAGATCAAAAAACAGACACAAAAATGCTGAAGCAACTCAGTGGGTCAGGCAGCATCTTTGGAGAACATGGATAGGTTATATTTTGGGTCGGGACCCTTCTTCAAACTGATCCGCATTCTGGAAGATCAAAATGGACTAAAATTAGATATGGAATTTTACCCTATCACTAGGAACAGAGTAGAGAGGATGAAAAGGTTGTGCTGACAGTTTCAAACAAGTTATCAGCTGAGAAAACCTCTGAAGGGCTTGTTTATACAAACACAAATACCTGTCTCTGCTGTAACACATCCATGTCTGATTTTGGATCAGTTTTTCTTTCTTGTTCAGATACTAAGCTGCTGGGCTCATCCCACAGCACTGCATTTTACACATCTTTGTTTGTCTTGTCGTCATCTAACTGCTCCCCTTAACCCATTGTGTGCAGGAAGGAACTGCAGGTGCTGGTTTACACCAATGATAGACACAAAATGTTGGAGTAACTCAGCGGGTCAGGCAGTATCTCTGGAGAAAAGGAATAGGTGACATTTTGGATTGAGACCCTTCTTTAGACTGAGTCAAGGGAAAGGGATACGAAAGGGAAACATTCATTTGTTCTAAATTGCCAGCTACAGTATATCACTCTTTTCCCTTTCCCCGGACTCTCAGCCTCACCTATTCCTTTTCTCCAGAGACGCTGCCTGATCTGCTGAGTTACTCCAGCATTATGTGTCTGTCTCGTTAACCCATTAAGTGGATGACCTCCACAATATATTCCTCTTGTAACCCTGACATCTTTTCACAGGTGTTCCCTTTGTTTTATATACCCATTCCCCCATCCTCTCCACAATTTAAGGCAAACTTGCTTTTCTCTTTTTCCCAGTTCTGATGTTGGTCTTTGACCTGAACTGTTAATTCTGGTTTTTTTTTTCCACAAATGCAGTCTTGTCTGCTGAGTGTTTCCAGCATTTTTCTTTGTGATTCAGATTCTCAACATCCACAATTTACTTGATTTTCATTTATTTCCTCCGAGTCTCTGCAGAATGGCTATCACAAGTCAATATATAAATGCCAGCGATGGTATTAGGATGTCTGATTATGCCACCAGTAGGCTTTTAACATTTTAAAATGTCAGAAACGGCACTGGAGTAATAGCCATTCATCAACGTTTCCGAATGCTGACAAACTCAAAACATTTTTCTTATCAAACCATTTTTATTGTGCTAATGGTCGTAAATAAATATTTCCTTTTTCAACAAGTCACTGTTTCTGTGGCAGACAAACTGGGTAGTTCAATCAAAGGAAATACTTTGTCAAATTGCCGCAGGTATTATAAAATAAGGAAGTTTGAGGAAAAGCTCGGTAACATGGATAGAATTTACCACATTCTGGGTTATTGCTATGTTGTTTTATGTTCAAAATCACCTCGAGTTAGAGCATGAGATGTTTAAAGTTGAGGATTAGTTTTCCATAGAACTGTGGGAAGAGTTGGTCACAAAAACAAAGAACAGTACATGTGAGCGGATGTGATAGTTATAGGTTAAAGTCTGTAAGGTTCAGGATCCTGTTAGCATACAAGATTCTGGCGTATTTTACATTGTATAATCTCTTGCAATTTCATGTAATATCCTATTAATATTTCCTTACCACACAGAGGAAGGCCATTCAGCCCATATAGACTTTGTTGGATTTTAAAGCAATCCCATTTCCCATCTTAATTGTAGCCTGTTCTCCCACAACACATTAACATCCCCTTGATTCTCTCACCAGCCATCTACACCAGGGATAATTTACAGTGGCTAATTAACCAACCAGCACATCTTTGGGATGTGTGAAGAAAGGAGAGCACCTGGGCAAACCAATGTTGTTATAAGAGAACATGCAAGCTCCATACAAACAGTAGCAGACATCGGGTTGAATCTGGTTCACTGGAGCTGTGAAGTGGCTGCACTTCTTGGGGCACCACTGATATGCCCCTATTGTATTATTCATCTTGTGTGTTTTAATGTTATTTTATTTGTTGCATTTTCTCAGTCTTAATAATGCTTTAAATGATTTCTGCATTGTGCACCTCGACCTATTTTTACTGCATTCAGACAGAGTGAAACTAAACTCATAGAGAGTGGGTGCAAGAGACCATCTACACATAGGCAGGACTGGATGCAAACACCACTCCTCTGGAGATATGCAGCATCGCAAGTGTCAAAACAGTGCTTGCTTCATCACCATGAATATAGAAATAATTCGAAGGCCTGCCGCGTTGACAAGACATGTCGAACTGCCACAAAGGACAAAGCTGCCTACCACACAAGTTATGAGATTGTAGTTCATAACCAATGATGTTACTGAATGGAAAATATCTAAGGGAAGGGAATTCAGTATAAAGGTCTGCACTGTCCACACTGAACCAGAGTGATGTTTACAGCAAAAACAATGGATCATGGTTTGGCCTTGCATCGCATGCAGCAGTTCACAGGTGAATGAAGTTGATGCAATCAACAGCTTAGTCTTTTCTAAAAAATAACATTTCATAACCACACAATTCACTAGTAGTGAACAGGGGTGGTTCATATTATGGGTGAAAATCTTCAAAAGAGAAACCTCTGTACATTGTCATTCAAAACATGAACAGGATTTAAGGCAAATGTATAACTCGTTGACCAGAGTCTGAAACTAGAATACTACAGCTGCTGGGATTCATTAACGTATAAGGTCAACATATCTTATTACCTTTTGGAAGTTAGGCACAGTGCTGGAGTAACTCAATGGGTCGGGTAGCATCTCTGGTGAAAAAGCATGGGTGATGTTTCGGGTCGGAACCCTTCTTCAGACTGGAGAGTAGATGTTGTTTTATATCTTTGGTATAAACCTGCATCAGCACTTCCTTTCTACACATTTATTTTTATTTTTTTAAACAGAGAGTAAACTCATCTCTTCTCTGGCCAGGAAGGAAGAAGGGGATTATTCCGCAGGAGTCATTCTTTACAGAATGAGAATCAAATCAATTCTGTGAAGGATGGTTGATCAGTTCTATCTTGTTACAGTTCTGAGGGATAGACTCACTACAAGACAGCTTGCCTGCAGAACTCCCAAAGGTGCGGCAACTATCAGGCAATAGTCAATGCTGAACGACTTTTTAACCGATTGGTCAAGTTTTGTTGCTCTACTATAGTCAATGAAGGATGGAGGACCAAACAACTATTTCTCTATTGAGTGAAAAAAAAAACACTGTAGATGCTGGAGATCTCAAATAAGAACAGAAAATTGTCAGAAATACTCAATTCGTTAGGCCGCTTCTCTAGAAAGAGAAACAGTTAATGCTTCAGCAGACAAAATAATCTGGTAAAGCTGTAGGGATGGAGAGGGAGGAGGGGGGTGTCTCTGATGGAGTAAAACCTGGGTGACCATAGGGATAAACTATAAACAAGGATATTTGGTGTATAAGAGAATGGAAACAGGGTAAGAATACAGACCTAAGAACATGGACATAAGAATGAAGGAGTATGACATTTTAATTTAATTTAGTTTAGAGATACAACATGGTCTATGCCAACCATCGATCAACCCTACACTAGTTCTATCCTACACATTACGGACAACTTACAAAGCCAATTAACCTACAAACCAGAGCACCAGGAGAATCAGAGCACCCAGAGAAAACCCACATGGTCGCAGGAAGAACATGCAAACTCCGTGCAGACAGCAACCATAGTCAGGATCGAACCCGGGTTTCTGGTGCTGTAGAGGGCCTGTCCCACTTTCACGAGCTAATACACGATCTCTGGTGAATGTGCCCTTAACTCAGACTCGTAGCATGGCCAACACGAGGTCATAGGAGGTCGTAGGAGGTTGTGATGCTAGTCGTAGGTACTCGTGGCATCAGGTAGGTCGGGGCGTTTTTCTAGCCTGATGAAAAATGTCCACGAGTAAAAAAGGTCGTGAATTAGGTTGTGAAAGTGGGCCAGGCCCTTAAGGCAGCAACACTACTGCTGCACCACTGTGCTGCTGAAAGAGCATGGAAGATCTTTATCTATTCATATTCTCATCTTGGGTGCCAAATATATCCATGCCTTGGCACATCCACAACCAGCAATGGCCAAGATAGGCCCTAGTCTGCAACATCACACTTTAATCCCAATCAGCACCATCAACATCAACATTCATGATGATGGTGCTGGAGACCATGACACTTCCCAGAGAAGGATCTACTGCCATCTGATACAATCACTCCACTCTTCTAAACCTAACTTTATGAAGACCATTAGTTACAGAGGTGTTATTAAGACAACCCTTTCACCAGCAAGCTTCAAGACCAGGAGAGGGGGCCAGGAACACTGCGTTATCTCTCACCTCCACACCTTTGGAATACTCTACACCAAATATAAGAAATAGATCAGAAATTTTATGGAATACTCACGGCTTCCCTCTACATGTTCAACTAAAAGAAAGGTTCTTCAAGTAGCATGACACTGTCAAGTTCTGAATATTTAAAGTTCAGGGAATTTCCCACTGAACTACATCTCTACTCTCTCCATCACTGGCACCAGATATCGGGAATATCTACAGACTACGGAGCACAGTACGGCAATTTATCAAAGTTGACTTTAAAAATGCCCCCTTGCTCCACAATCTCAATCACTGGCAAAAGACAAAAGCAGTTTCACTGTAGAAACATTACAAATTCAGTAATAGCCCTTCTAATGTGATTGCCACTGACACATGGACTGCAACAACTCACAAGGTCACACATACCCAAGGCAACCAGCAGTGGGCAATAAATGTGGCCAAATCCCCGAAACCCTTAAATATTTATGCTCTTGATTAAGTGTGTTAGAAGGCTACGGATTTGGATCATTTTATGAAGATGTAATTCAATGCACCTTCTGCATACAACTACAATACTCCCAACAAACTGACCCATCACCATTTTCGCCTAAACAGCCATGGGTAGGAAATAAATGTTGCCTTTGCACGCAATGCCCCAAAAGTTCCCATTTTATAGTCACACAGTACATTATATTCACAAATTTCCTCAGTAAATTCCAGTGTCAGGGACAGCCATTTTGTCGTGTCACTTCTAAATGGACCTTTCCACCTGTAATCCAATTAGCCCACATTATAACCTTGTCTTTCTACGCCTTGTCTATTTAAGTGCCTGTTTAAATACCTGTTGAACTTAGTAATTATATTTGCTTTTACTACCTTCTCTGGCAGAATATTCTCAATACCAACTGCTCTCTGTGTAAAAACACAACCTTCAGTTCCCCTTTAAATCTCCATCCTCTCAGCTGAAATGTCCTCTTGTTTTTAGGCCCCTACCACTGGAAAATATTTTCAATATCTACCTTATTTGTGCCCCTTTCAATCCCTGATTGGTAGCAATGAATTGGTTTATAATCTTGTAAATTTATTCAATTACAGCTACCTTGATAATGGATTGTCATAACAAATCAGTCCTATGTATGTGGAAATCCATCCCTGATTGGTAGACTAATCCTTGCTAATCAACCTTTGAAGTTCGCCCCATTGAGTTTTTGGCAACTGTAATTGCATCATTTTGCCAGAGGAGGCAGCACAGGTCCTCGACCAGAAGGAGTGTGTAATTATAGCCTCACGTAATTTGATGGAAATGAGGACATTCAAATTTATAATGGAAATTTTGACAACAACGATAGATTGTCTTGAATTTTTTATGACGTTAGATGGACCTATAAAACACCAGGGAAACAATCACATCATATCAGAAATGGTTCATCTTGAGTTCTCAATTAAATAGAATTTAATTGATGGTGTAAAAATAAATTTTTGACAGCCACATGAGAAATGCCATTTCATTAGCTGGGAACTGTCAAACTGAGTTTTAAATGAACCTAAATTCTTTTCAGTCAGTGTGCACAGCTGATTTCACAGCTCACAGGGAGGAGATTTTCTATCCCAGCCTCCCAATTATCCAGTGCTTGAACTTGCAAAGTCCTGTTGCACGGGTTGTGATCTATTAGTCAACTTTACTGACTGTGCTAAGGAGCTGAAATGTGATTAGAGTGCACAGAATCCCTAAACCCAATCCCACAGTTGACCAATGGGATTAACAAAAGGACGCAACGTTTAAAAACATTTAGACAGGTACATGGATAGGATAGGTTTAAAGGGATATGGGCCAAACACAGGCATGTCGGACTAGTGTGGGCAAGATTAGACATGTCGGTCAGTGTGGGCAACTTGGGCTGAAGGGCCTGTTTCCACACCGTATGACTCTGACTCTTTATGACTATAATAGCAGGTCAGGCAGCATCTCTGGAGAACATGGATAGGTGATATTTTTGGTCGAGACCCTTCTTCAAACATTGCTGGGGGGGGGGGGGGGAGAGAAGAAAGCTAGACAAGGGGAGAGGCAGGACAAAGTGTGACAAGTAATAGGTGGACGTAGGTGAGAGGGGTTTTTGATAGTCAGATGGTTGGTACAAAAGCCAAAGATAAGAGCAGAAGTTGTGAGACAGGTTTGAAGAGTTTTGGACTAAGAAGCCAGAGGAAGGAAAGTGACCTAAAATTAGAGATTTCAATGTGCATTTCATTGAGTTGTAAGCTACAATTATATATTGCAGGAGGTCACTTATTGATGATACCTATGCCTACCTTTATTGGATCAAACCATTAACCTCACTGCCCTGCTCTTTGCCCATAGTCATTTAGTATTTGCTTTTTTGAGATTTATCCAATTTAATTTTTGTATGTTGCTACAGAATCTGCCTCCAGCATCTTTTCAGGCTTAAGATCATGAAAACATGACAAATTGCTACATAAAAAAGAAAATCTCCTTGTCTCCCTACAGAATGTTTTACCAATTACTTTAAATCAAGGTCTTGTGGAAAGTAAACCCCTTGCCAGTGAAATACATTTTGCTTTAGTTTATTCTCTCTGAGGTACCTAGGTTCATTGGCATGGACAATGTTTATTGCCCATCTCTAGTTACCATGGAGGAAGTGAAGGTGAGCCATCTACTTGGATCACTGCAGTCCTTCTGATACAAGTAGTCTGACTAAATTGTTGGCAAAAGAGTGCCAGGATTTAGAACATGGATGACGAAGGGCCAGTAATACATTTCCAAGTCAGGATGGTGGGTGACGTGGAAGGGAACCTGCAAATGGCGATGTTCCGTTGTTCCCTTGTCCTTGGTCGAAGATGTCACAGGTTTCCTCCCATTCCACCACATCAAAGTTGTTTGTAAGCCTCCATTTAATGAGGCGTAGCAGTAGAGCTGCTGCCTTACAGCTCCAGAGACCCGGGTTCAATCCTGACTACGGGTACTGTCTGTACATTTGTACGTTCTCCCTGTGTCCTGCGTGGGTTTTCTCCGGGTTCTCCAATCTCCTCTGATGCTCCAAAGACTTACTGATTTGTAGCTTGGTAAAATTGTAAATTGTCCCAAGTATGTGTAGAATAATGCTAGTGTATGGGAATCGCTGGTCGCCATGGACGTAGGGCTGAAGGGCCTGTTTCCGCGCTGTATATCTAAACTAAAGTAACATTAGCAAATTTGCAGATGACACAAAGCTGGGTGGCAGTGTGAACTGTGAGGAGGATGCTATGAGAATGCAGGATGACTTGGACAGGTTGCGGGAGTGGGCAGATGCATGGCAGAAGAAGTTTAATGTGGATAAATGTGAGGTTATCCACTTTGATAGCAAAAACAGGAAGGCAGATTACTATCTAAATGGCATCAAGTTGGGAAAAGAGGAAGTACTATGGGATCTGGGGGTCCTTGTACATCAGTCTATGAAAGTAAGCATGCAGGTACAGCAGGCAGTGAAGAAAGCGAATGGCATGTTGGCCTTTATAACAAGAGGAATCGAATATAGGAGCAAAGAGGTCCTTCTGCAGCTGTACAGAGCCCGAGTGAGACCACACCTGAAGTATTGTGTGCAGTTTAGATCCCCTAATTTGAGGAAGGACATTCTTGCTATTGAGAGAGTGCAGCATAGGTTTACAAGGTTAATTCCCGGGATGGCGGGACTGACATATTATGAGAGAATGGAGCAACTAGGCTTGTACACTCTGGAGTTTAGAAGGACGAGAGGGGTTCTCATTGAAACATGTAAGATTGTTAAGGGTTTGGACACACAAGAGGCAGGAAACATGTTCCCGATGTTGGGGGAGTCCAGAATGTCCAGGGGCCACAGTTTAAGAATAAGGAGTAAGCCATTTAGAACAGAGACGAGGAAACACTTTTTCTCACAGAGAGTGGTGAGTGTGGAATTCTCTGCCTCAGAGGGTGGTGGAAGCAGGTTCTCTGGATGCTTTCAAGAGAGAGCTAGATAGGGCTCTTAAAAATAGCGGACTTACAGTTTGGCTTTCTTCCCAACCCATTGTTCAAGCACTTTTGATTGCAACATGCGCCTCAATTTAGTTCAACAAAGAAACTGACAAGTTACTAAAGAACTGACAAGTTACTAATGAACTGGGAGATCCCAGAGGCTATGGGGAGAAGGCAGGAATGGGGTACTGATTGGGGATGATCAGCCATGATCACATTGAATAGCGGTGCTGGCTCCAAGGGCCGAATGGCCTACTACTGCACCTATTGTTCAATTCAAACTCAAACTAAACTAAAGTAAACTAATCTCTTAGCTGAATGAGACAATGCCTACATAGGCAGTTGGCAGCCCATTGTATGGAGACAGATACCACTTTAAATTGTTTGTTTTAATAAAACGGTATAGTTTGTAGAAATTGTTGATCTAAATTGCATTTAATCAAAAAATACCATTTGGCTGTACAAATAATAGCTAGAGAAATGGCCCAGCTGTGAAGAGAAAGGAACTGAGAGTGAGAAGGTATAAATAGGAAAGTAATAATTTTGATCAATCTGAAGAAGGGTCCCGATATGAAACATCATCCACCCTTTCCCTCCACAGATGCTGCATGACCCATTCAGTTCCTCCAGTACCCGGTGTTTTGTTGCAGATTCCAGCACCTGCAATCTCTTGTGTTTAATCATCATGATTGCCTTGTCATTATGATGACGTTACTTAGTTGAAAGTGTGGCGGTCGAATAGGTCTTGCTTGTAGTTAGCAATAGTTTTGCTTGTTTAATTGACCACTATGTTTTTTGGCATGTGTTGTGCACAAATGTTGGCGGGTTCTGTTTAGCATTCTGGGAAAGGCTGATAAACTCTCCTGGAGGTGTGCAGATAGCATCCATATTGGCATAGACAGGAAGAGAACAGGAGGATGCTGGAACTCCATCCAAGAAACAATTAAATGGGTTTGGGTAGGATTAGTGTAAATATAGATTATTGGTGGTCAAAATTGATGAGTCATAGGGATTATTTCCAGGCCGAACATCTGACTCAATGCATCTGGATTTGGGGCTGGGTACCCTGTGATGCAGTAAGAAACTGTGAAGGGTCTTTACATCATCTTAACCCTCGGTTTTAGATCCTTTTCCTTCCCATGTAGCCCATTCCAGTCCTACAAGTCTTTGAGATATCAACGCCCCTCCAATTTAAATCATTTTTGCACTGCCCAATTAATGACCATCCCCTTATGTTTTGGAATGCTCTCCAAACAATTCTTTACTCATTTAAGGCTCTCTGTAACCTGCTTTTGTGACCAACTTTTTGGCTACCCACAGGTGAGGCAGTGGGGAGGCAATAGGATACAACGCAGAATACAGTTTGCGTTGGCCCTTTAAATAACGTGGTTGAGGGGGACTTAGATTGGTAACCCATGGGCTTGGTTTACAGTGAGTGAAAAACACAGGTAGTCAGTGGCACATTGAAAATCCAATTTCTGACAGTAATTGTGGAAATGAGCGCTGAGCCGAAGATGACACCATTAGATCCACCTCCGGAAACAACTCAAATGGATTCGGACTTGAAGTGCCTGGTCTAATTTCCCATTGGGTGGGATTTTAACAGGGAAAGGTTACCCTTGTGTCAGTTTTCTCCAGTTTCTTGGCCATCCTGAGTTAGAATTGCAGGTTAAAGTTTTGTTTAAGTGACAACATCTGCTCTCTCACTGTGGCACAAAATGGACGATGTACTCAGGTGGGACTTGTGGCAAAAGTGCCACTGATTCAACCATAGTAAACACCAACAAATTACAGTACATTGAAGATAGCCACAAAATGCTGGAGTAACTCAGCGGGTCAGGTCTGGAGAAAAGAAATTGGTGAAGTTTAGGGACTCGCCCCTCTTCAGACTGACATTTTGGGTCAAGACCCTTCTTCAGATGCAACAAATAATAGATACAGAATAAAGCCATTATGGTCTATATTGCAATATTTAATCATTAGCAAATATAATGGGAATTCAAGCTCATTAGATACACAAGTGCCTGCAATTGCATGAATCTTGAGCATAAAAATAAATTGAAGGAGAAACACAGCAGGTCAGCAAATGAATGCTGCCTGACCCACTGAGTTCCTTCAGAAATTTATTTTTCCACTTAAGCTCAATGGAGTTCAGCTTAGCTCAATTTGAAACAGCTTTTCTGTTTTTTGACAGGACCTCCTCTTGGAAGCTCGTCAACTCCTGAAGTCACGCATGATATCTACACTTTGCCCACCAATAAATCATCTGTGAGGCAGCCGCCTTCATTCCAGCATTTGGAAGGATGACTGAGAGTAGGTTTGGCT
The DNA here is from genome assembly GCA_963514005.1 of Raja brachyura. The sequence continues at coordinate 16,035,827 of OY740788.1, forward strand.
GATTTAACACCCAGGGATGAGACATCTTTCAGGCAGTTTTCCTACAATTTTATTTACTCAGACAATTGCAGTTAAATGAGATGAATCGGAGGAATTTTGGCAATGAATTTAAGCCTTCTTGTAAAAACCTTAATGTGCCTACTCCTGGTCCATCTCGATCCTTCTGAAACTCCCTTTAGTATGTATCTTGTCAGCTTCCTCTGTAATGCCTATCCTAACACGAGTTCCTTTCACCTTGCACCCCTCTTCACGCAAATCAGCATTGGTTTCTGACTGGGCAACACCTCTACACTGTAACAATTCTATCATAGTCAAGTCACAGTTTTCCAAATCCCCTTCAGACTTTCCCTCCGCAACCTGGGTCACCCCTCACATCCCCAAGATCCTGACAAAGGACCTTTGACTATAACCTTTCTGCAGATCCTTCCTGATCTGCTGAGTGTTTATTATGTAACTTCATCTTGGCCTGAGTTCATACTCACGATTTCTCTCCAACTCTTTCTACTGCTCTACATCTCCATTCTCCTTTAAGAATGTCTGAAAATATATCCCTTTGTCCAAGTCCTTCATCAGCTCAATTAATTGGTCATTCTTTGGCTTAATATCAACGTTTGTTTGCTTTCACTGTGAATTGTGGCATGTGCCAACTTGTGCAGAGTTACACGTGAATTCTGAAACAGAAGTACTAAACAGCAACTTTCAGCCCCCTCCTCGGATATGTTTATAAAGATCTCTTTGACTGACATATAGTGTGAATCCCACTCATATCAGCAACATCAAAAGCATTAGAATTTCAATGCCCTTTAAGGAATTTGACTGTTGTTCCTGCGCCGTGGAGTAAGGTACGTTTGCCTTTGTCCTCCACAAGATACTTTGTGTGACATTGATGGAGCCAACTGAAATATTGATGATACCCAGTTCCTTTGTCGCGCCCCCCTACTTACGATATCTGTACAATAGGATTGCCCTTCAATATTTTGCTCTTACAGTTTTTAGCCACATATTGGAAAGACAACAGCACTGCTACGAATCCCATACCATCCTCTCTGATGCTTTCTCCTCTCCTCAGTCTTCAATTTATGTTGATTCATAATGGTGGTGACCTGTACCTTTGATCAAAGTGTCTGAGTTGTTTTTCCATTACACTGACACACACTTGTAGAGTCTTTGCCCACCAAGTCCTTATCAACCATCAAGCACCAATCCTGCACTGATCCTATTTTTTTTATTCCCATATTCCCATCAACTTGCCCAGATTCTGGTACACTAGGTGTAGATTGGCTATTTCATACTAGCCAATGATAGTATTTGTAGTGATGACTTCGCCTACTATGTACTTCATATTATCAAGAGCCTGCTAGTTAGAAATGAATAGCAGCTCGGAGATGTGATTACTGCAGATCCTTGCTGTATGTAGATTTAATAAATATGTGTTGTATCTTGACGTGTGTTTGACTTGACTTATTACATGGTGTCAGAGAGTGAATCTTGCCCACTCCGCTCATATTTATCAGGTTTTATTTCCTTCTGATTTTTTTTGTGTAATTTTTATCTCAATCATGGCAAACTCGTGTCACCGTCCAAGTCCTCTGATCTTTGATTCTGACATTGCTGAACGCTGGCATCTGTTTGAGCATGACTACACTCATTATGCTTGCATCGTTCATCGAAAAGCCCCCCCCCCCCGAGGTGTGTGACTATGTACTGCTTAATTTGGAGGGACCTGAAGCAATGAATCATGCTAACAACTTCACTTTTGCTCCTGCTGTTTTGGAAGATGACGGTCAGGTCAGCGTGCCTGCTGAAACAATCGACGATCCTGTGGTTTTGATCAGAAAGTTCAGAGAGCTGTGTGACCTGCCCTCTAACTACATTATTGAAAGGACCAAGTTCTATGCTCGCTTACAGCAGATCGACAAACCAATTGAACAATGTATCAGTGATTTGAAGCACAGGGCTGCACGCTGTCGCTTTCGGGATTTACGGGATGAACTCACCTTGGGACAAACTTGTGGGAGGCATGCTTGACAGCAAACTATGAGGTGAGCTTCTTCGAAACTGATTTAACCCTAGAACAAGCAGAACATGCCTGTCGTATTTCTGAGATAACGTCTCCCCATACTGACTATGTGCCCTATAGTCAACATTCGCAGCATAGTGTTAATCTTACAGACCTCTCCCCTCGCAACCCCCACGCTGGGTCTGAAGCTCGTTGTCAAAATTGCAACTATTTCCATGCTATGGGTCGTCAATTCTGTGCTGCTTATGGGAAAACCTGTAATTTCTGTAAGAAATTAAACAAACTTTGCTCGCTGCTGCTGTTCCCGTGTCACTCCTGCAGCTTCAAGGACGAGCCTGCACCTGCTTCAACATGAATTTACTGATAACATCTTTCAAGAGCCTGACTCGCAATCCCCCGCACCGCTCTCAGAGAGTACAGATCACAGTTCTGCCATCCACTCTCTCCTTCCTTCTAGAAACAAGTGATGGTCTCAAACCAGACCCGTCGAAAACTACAGCTTTCAACGAAATGCCTGTTCCTACTGACGTCGTGAGTTTACAAAGGTTCCTCGGAATGATCAACTACTTGGGTACATTTATTCCCAACCTCAGCGACATATCTGCCCCCATACGAGAACTGACTCACAAGGACACGGCGTGTACCCAGTACCCTCTCTTCCATGGTCCATGTTAGCCACTGACATCTTCAAATGGCATGGGAAACTCTATCTGGTCCTTGTAGACTCTTACTCTGGCTGGTTCAAAATCAATTTAGTTCAAACCACTACTTCGGAAGCAGTAATCGAAAAATTGCAGCGCCACCTCTCAGTGCACGGCTACCCTGCACGCATCCAGTCCAACAACGGCAGAGTTCACCAGCCAAGCTTTTAAAAATCTTTGCACAACGATGAGACTTTCAACATATTACCAGCAGCCCCGAATTCCCACTGTCCAACAGACTCGCCGAATGCGCGGTCCGGAGTGTAAACAACTCATGGAGCAGTCATACCTTGCCAAATCAGACATGTACCTGGTCTTGTTCAATCTAAGAAACATTGCGCAGGATCCCATACTGGGATTCCAAGCCCAACGACTGATGTCTCGCCAAACCCGTGCTCCACTGCCTGTGTCCCACCAGCTTCTGCAGCCAGAAGTTAGTTCCCCGACTGTGGCTCAGAAGCAACTACAATCCAAACATGACTCGCAGAAATGCTTCTTTGACAAGTCCAGCAAGCCACTTAAACATCTCGCTCCTGGACAAGTGGTCCGTCTCCAGACAAACAAAGGCTATGCACGTCTGGGACACATCTACGGCCCTGCCAAAGAGCCGGGTTCCTATCTGGTCAAAGCGGACGGAGCCATCTACAGACGCAACCGTCAACATATCGTTCTGGTGAAGGAACAGCGTCCTGCAACTCCGTATCCTGATGTCTCGCGTTTCGTATACCCTCCCACAGTCGGTCCCGCGTCCCCACTACCGCCTATTGTTCCCACTGCGGTCTCCCCTATCTCGTCACCCTCCCTGCCTGCCGGGCCGCCGGTCATTTCCCCATTTCCCTCCCCAGTTTCTTCTCCATTGAAAGGAGGTGCGGCGGACTCGTACCTCACACGGGCCGGAAGGGTTTGCAGGCCATCCGCTAGATATGATGATTTTGTGTATTTCAGCAAATGTATTATTAATATCCCTCCTATATTGCTTAGCCACCGATGCTTCTTTTGTTTCTAGAAGGAAGGATGTAGATTGACTGTTTCATACTAGCCAATTATAGTATTTGTTAGTAGTGACTCCGCCTACTATGTACTTACATTAGTTAGAAATGAATAGCAGCTCGGAGATGTGATGACTGCAGATCCTTGGTGTATGTAGATTTAGTTAATACTAGACTAAGTGAGACCTGTTGGGTCCCAGCATCACACGGGAGGGCTGGTCCCCCAACGCAATATTCCACCTCCCCACCAAGTCCAATATTGGTGGCCAGTGGGGTTGGGGGATTTCTGGAGCGCTAGTATGGGTGTTGTGGGCTGAAGGGACTAGTTTCCAGAGGGCTAGTATGGACATTGTGGGCCGAATGGATTCTTGGGCTGGTGGCTCAGTCACTCAAGCTTGTGCTGGCAGCTCACTCACTCATGGCTGGTGGGCTGGCAGTTGACTCACGGTTATTCCTTGAAATTCCATTTTAAGCAGGCTGCAAGGCCACCAAATTCAAGTGCAGTTTCTTACCACTTCAATCAGGGTGCAAGGTCACCAAATTCAAGTGCAGTTTCATATCATTTCAAGCAGGGTGCAAGGCCACTAAAGACAGCGAGTCGTGACCTCTCCCTCCTCAATCTTGCAGAGACTGAGCCATGCCCACACTTCTGGGTTTCATAGTCCCTCCCTCCTCCCACCAGAATGGGCGTGGCCTTCATGACATGATTGACAGGAGAGAGCATATAAACATATTTTAAACACTAATAACTCTTTTATTTCTCATCGATGGGAAAAATCCTCGGCACCTTATGAGCGGAATGGGACTGAGTAAGCTGGCCAAAAATCACAGCCATACGTATAAAGCGCAAACAGGAAGTGGTCAAGATTAATTATATAGAAGGCAAGGCAACTTTAATTAGGCAAGGCAACTTTAATTAGGCAAGGCAACTTTAATTAGGCAACACAGCTTTAGCATTTACAAACCAAAGGCAACACAGCTTTAGCATTTCCAAACCAAAGGCAACACAGCTTTAGCATTTCCAAACCAAAGGCAACACAGCTTTAGCATTTCCAAATCAAAGGCAACACAGCTTTAGCATTTGCAAACCAAAGACAACACAGCTTTAGCATTTCCAAACCAAAGGCAACACAGCTTTAGCATTTCCAAACTATATTTTCAAACCACATTAAGGGCACTGACAGGTCAGTAAAACCACTCACAGTTTAGTAGACATGTGTTCAGTGTTGTTCACAGCTCAGACTGAGAGCTGTGACCCTCTCGCTCCCCCATCTTTCAGAGACTGACTGAGGCACTCAACAGTTCTGGGTTTTATTGTCCCTCCGGAAGGGGCGTGGCCTTCAGGAGAGAGAATCTCAACATTTTTTAAACACTAATAACTATTTTAATTTTCATCGGTGGGAAAAATCCTCTTGTCCTGCGCAGCGGAGGGGGACTCTAGGTAAGGTGGCCAAAAATCACAGCCGTACGTGGCAGTGTTTTTTTCTAAAATCAATATACAGAATAACAGGAAGTGGTCAAGATCAGACTTTTAGTAATATAGATGTGTTGTATCTTTACGTGTGTTTGACTTGACTCATTACGCTAGGCGCAATTTACAATGGACAATTAACTTGCCACTCTGCACATCTTTGGGATATGGGAGGCAACTAAAATGCCCAGAGGAAGAAGCCCACGTGATCAAAGTAAGAATGTGTAAACTCACAGGCAATCCTCTCCTGTGTTTCATCACCCGTAACAGCCTTTGCCCCAGTTCCACTGATGTATCCATATCCACACCTTTGACATCTGCACTCAGGACTATTCCTGTGCTTCCCAGGTAGGCTTGTCCAATTCCAGATGAATCGTTATAGATTCAACATGGAAATAGGCCCTGTGGCCCATCAAGAAGCTGTATCTAAGAATCCCACCTTAACCAATTTTATTATTTCACCACATACATACAAGAAGCAAGTTACAGTGGCCAATTGAATTGCCAACTATTTATAAAGACTTTAAAAAAAATGTCACTAGACTAAGTGAGACCTGTTGGGTCCCAGCTTCACACGGGAGGGCTGGTCCCCCAACGCAATATTCCACCTCTCCACCAATATACACATGCACGCACGCACACTCTCACACTCACACACACTCCACCTCACACACACACATACACTGACACACATACACTCACTCACACATACACACACGGACACACATATACACTCATACTCACATACACACTGACACTCACACACCATATATACGACAGTAAATGTTCTTGAATCTACTCACATGGCTAAGTGCGGCCTCTCCACTATGGGGCTTCCGCAGTCAGTGGCACTTCCGCAATCAGCGTGAGCGCTGCACTTACCGGAAATTACGCAATCAGCGTGACCTCTGCACTCACCGGAAATTACGCAATCAGCACAATCTGTCCACAAAGCGGAAGTCACGAAATCAGCAGGACTTTTGGACTAAACACAGTCGGACCTAATATAGCATTTATTCCTTCCAAACACAGTCGGACCTAATAAAGCATTTATTCCTTCCAAACACAGTCAGACCTAATAAAGCATTGCAGTTTCAAGCACAGGCAGGGCAGCAGGCCAAATTTGTCATTTCATTTCATTTCCAATTAGGCATTGGACTTTCAAGCACAGGCTGGGCAGCAGGCCAAACAACCCATGGCATTGTCATTAAGGGCTAACAAATCATTTATTGCAAGTACATTGCAGACTCACAGTTCAGTTCATTCACAACTTAGAATGACAGTCATGGCCTCTCCCTCACAATCTTGCAGAGTGACTGACTCACGTCCAGGCATCCGGGGTTTTATAGTCCTGCCCCCCCCCTCCTCCCGGAAGGGGCGTTACCTTAATCACGGTGATTGACAGGCGAGATGACCAATCAGCTGATCTCAGGGTTTTTTAAACATTCATAACCTTTTTATTTTTCATCGACGGGAAAAACCTTCGGGGCTGGCTCAGCGGAGGAGGACTGTGAGTAAAATGGCCAAATATCACAGCGATACAGGGTAGCGTTTTTTCTAAAATTAATATACAGCGCAGGCAGGAAGTGGTCAAGATGAGACTTTTAATTATATAGATTGTGCTACCAGGATATCCTGAGTAAGAACCTGCTTCCTCTATTGCCCAACCTCTATAAAGTTAACCAGGCCTTTGTTGCCTGTATCCCAACCAACGCCAAGTTCTGATGTCTGTTGACCTGGGTTAGCCCCTGCTACCTTCACATTTCCCATTAAAAATTAATTCTCACATTGTCCACCCAGAGCTTCACACTGAAACCTCCCCCAGCTTTGGTGCTCACTTTAGACATTGTTGCCTCCACTGTTGGCGCCCTTGATTGTAGTCACATAGAACCTAAAGCACTCCAATTGCTTCCCCAGACCCATCATTCTCTATACTTTCTTAAAACCTACCCTTCTTGATCATCCTTTTTGTCCACCTCCCGGCAAACACCTCTTGTTACTTTTTAATGATCAATCTGAAACATCTTTTGCTTTAAAGGGTGCTTCTAAATTCTAAAATGAGATTTTAATGATTCAAAGCAGAAGATTTTACATTACATATTGAATCAGTAACACACACATATCTCTAATCCCTCTGTCTTGGCACTATCCTGTCAGCTTTAAATGGCTGCTAAGATATTTTTTGTCTTGACTCCCCTACTTTCTGAGACACCACTTTTCTCCTGTTATTCGCCCGTCTCTTCCAATTGATTGTCAAATTAAGAAATGCAAGTTGTTCCTAAGTTAATGAGACTCGCTGGCAAGATTCTCTGTAACAAGTGGCCAAATCAAGAGCTAATTTACATTTATTTCCAGTGATGTGTCACAGATGAAAGATACACTGGGGAGAGAAGGGAATGAGGAGAAATAAACACTTTTACATAGAGATCTGGAACACAAAGGCCATTAAGTTGGGGACACAGTGAAAATAAGTCCCCACTTTGGGGAAATATATAGTTATAAATATAAATATAAAGGGTCCTTGGGGAATGGCACTGACTGGATTGGTCTAGGAGGAACAGATGTGAGCTCAATATGGCCTCATTCTCTGCTGTGACAATTCAATGATGCCATGGGACAAGGGAAAAGCCACACTGACCAGGGAAAAGCTACGTCCTTTTGCTCCTGGTGTCTGCACTGCCCCAGTGAGTAGCCCTCTTCCTACTGAGTGGAAATGTCTGGATTCAATTATCTTTAGTTTAGCTTAGTTTAGAGACACAGTGCAGAAACAGGCCCTTCGGCCCACCAAATTCGTTCCGACCATTGATCCCCGCACACTAACACTATCCGATACACACTAGGGACAATTTACAATCATGCCAAGCCAATTAACCTACAAACCTGTACGTCTTTGGAATGCGGGAGGAAACCAGAGATCTTGGAGAAAACCCACGCAGGTCATTTGGAGAATGTACAAACTCCGTACTTAGGATCGAACACGGGTCTCTGATGCTGTGTGCCAGTAGCTCTACTATTGTGCCACCGTGCAGCCTTTCTGATGATCTCTGACCTATTACTTGCTCGAACTGCTGAAGGACCTCAGGGAAAGCATTAAGATCTTCACATCTCTTCAAGGAGGCCAAGCAAAATAGGCAGAAGGAGCATTGCACCTCTCAAGTTGCTTAGTTCCTCTACCTCCTGTGGGAGGCTCCTGAGGTCCCACACCAGCCACCTAAGAACCAACCGAACTTTGGAACAAGTCACCTTCAATTCCAACTGACTTTCTAAGCATAATAGGAGAAAAGGGAATATAGTACCAAATACTTGAAGCACTTGGAACATACAAAACTTCCTCTCTCTTACAGCCTTGCACTCCATTGGTAAGAATCATAGTTAACTCTATCAAGAATCAGAAGAGGCATGATTAGCATTTTAAAATCATATGTAAAAACTCCTACTGTTTTTGTTATAGCTGCTGCAAATTATCCTGCATTTACATCGTTTGGAAACTGGAACACTTCTTACTATCAACTTTTGCTCACTGTTGGATATTTTCTGACAAGGCAGTAATGAACTCAGAAAACCTGTGAGCGCAAAGTACATCTCACACAACCATCTATATCGGGAAAGTGGAAACGCACCATTGAATGAGCCTTGATGTGCTAGTAATTAAAATACCAGTTAATCAGCTCCAGCTTAATTTAATCATACATTTATTAAAGTACCAGTCTCCCAAGATGCTTTATAGCAAAATGAGAATTCAGAATGTCTCCATGGAGATTAACCTTCTGGATGTGTCTTGCAGTGATTGTACTGTATCTGTGCTTGTGCCCTATCAATTTCCAGTCGCGTGTTTGCCTGTTTCAAATTATTTCCTTTCATTGTTTTTGTGCAGGTTTGTGAGATATTCTGTTTGCTTATGATTTAGCAATGTTCCTGTCCTTTGTTGTTGGACTGCCTAAGTGATATGGCCACTACTTGATGCGCTGACTTGGGAAAGTCTATTTTAATCACACCTACGTTGTTGTGTTTAGCTTTCAAACTCGCACTTTCTTATTTTCTTCCACATACTTACAGGTATTCAGCTATTGTGCAGGGCACAATAGATTGTCATAGAATCATACAGCACACAACCAGGCCTTTTGGCCCATCATGACCATGTTGGCTATTAAATACCCTTGCTATACAGACCCCATCTGCCAGCACTTGGTCCACAGAATTCTGGGCCTTGGTGATTCAAGTACTTGTCGATTTACTTCAATGTTGCGACAGTACCCACCTCCACCACTTCCTCAGGCAAAGCATTCCAGTGCTCTTTCCTCTGTATTAGAAGCTGTAGGTTGACTTGAGCCCAAAATCTAGGCTGAATGCCCCAGTGCTTTCCTGAGGGATGGCTGTACTTTTGACGGTGCCAGGTTTCTGATGAGATGTTAAGTTGAAATCTTGTGTATTCCTTTCAGGAATTATTTTGAAAGTGAGAATAGGGGTGTTCCTCTTTATCAACATTTACCTTTCAATCATCTTCACCAAGAAACATTTTTCTTGTGTTTTGCCCCATTACAGGCCATGGGAGCTTGCTATGCATTTTTCTCCCTGCCACATTTCAATTTACCACTATAGCGATTACATTACAGAAACTATTTCATTTGGCTGTATAACACATTGGGATCCTGTAGTCATGAGAAGCAGCCTATGAATACAAATTTTTATCTCCACAGACAAACAAACAAAGAGATTCAAACCCGCTGAAAAAAAAACATATAAGCTGGTTTATTAGAGCTGCTGCATCACAGTGCCAGACAGCTCAGTTCGATCCTGACCCCAGCTGCTGACTGTGTGGGGTGTGCACGTTCTCCCTGTGACCTTGTGGATTTCCTCTGGGTGCTGCCGTTTCCTCCCACTCCCCAAAGACGTGGGCTTGTCGTTAATTAACCTCTGTAAATTGGCCCTAGTAAGTCGGGAGTGGTTGAGAAAGTGGGTTAACAGAACTAGTGTGAATGGATGGTCTGTGTGGACTTGGTGGGGCGAGGAGCCTGCTTCCAGGTGGTATTTCTAAAACTAAGTCAGGAAGTCATGATGCAGCTTTATCAGACTTTGGTTAGACTGCATTTGAAGTATTGTGTGCAGTTCTGGATGCCCAATTAAAGGAAGGATGTCGGTGCTTTGGAAAGGGTGCAGAGGAGGTTCACCAGAATTATGCCTGGATTAGGGTGTATTAGGTACAGGGAGAGGTTTGTTAGACTTGGATTGTTTTCTCTGGAATGCCAGAGATTCCACAGAGACCTGGTGGATTATATAAAATGATGAGAGGCACAGAAGGGATACACAATCAGAATATTTTTTCCCAGGATGGAAAAATCAAATAACAGTGGGCATAGCTTTAAGATAAAAGGGGCAAAGTTCAAAGGAGATAAGTGGGCCTTTTTTTTCACTCAGGGTGGTGAGTGCCTGGAATACTGGGAGTGAGGGTTGAATCAGATATATTATTGACATTTAAAATACTTTTGCATAGATGTACGGATATGCAAGGAATGGAGAGATTAAGGTTTTGTGCAGGTAGATAAGTGATGGTCTTGGAATCATGTTCGGCACAGACATTGTGGGCCAAAGGGCCTGTTCTTGTGCTGTATGTTCCATGTACTAACATTAAAATTAAAAGGAGTAAAATTAAAAGTTATCCTAAACCCCACCCGACCACAGTCAATCTGAGCCCTACCTGAACCCGGAAGCTTTTTAATGTTTTCATACCTGATCCAAACCTGGCACATTTTATGGTGTCCCTTCAGGCTCCAAATGGATTCCCAGGCTCTAACTAGGCAGGCTAGCACAGCGGAGAATCCTCCTTCAGATGCTAAATCCAACAAGCCTTAATGGTGTGAATTTAGTTCAAGCTTTAATAACTTAGGATGTACAAGAAAGTTTCTGCTCGATAAAGCAGAAGAGTTTATGCCAACAACTTAAGCATAAGATGCAGTAAAGTAATAAAATGGCACAACAGGGAACCATTGAGTCCACTGTGCCATGCAGCTCTCTGAAGGAGCTCTTTGGTCAGCCTTCTCCCCAGCTTTATCACCATTGTTCCTGCAAAGTACCTAACCATTTAGAAAATTGCTGTCAAAATCACTTCCACCATCCCTTCAGCCAGCTTAATACTGTTCATCATATCTTGCTGAGTGGAAATATATTTGCTCACAGTCTGCGGCTCTTTTTCTGTGTCTTAAATTTCCAATTTGTCTCTTCTCGTCATGAAAGTATTTCAGAATTAATTTTCCCCAACAGATCCAGAATTTTCTGTACTTATAATTTCTCCTGAGATGACCTAGTTTCTGGGGACGTGTATTCGGGTCAGGGAGTGTGTCTTCTTCCACCATCATCCACATACTCTTCAGATTTTAGTTTAGTTTAGTTTAGAGATACAACATGGAAACAGGCCCACCGAGTCCGTGCCGAAAATGATAATCTGTTCTGTCAGACAAACTAGGGACAATTTACAGAAGCCAATTAACCTACAAAGTTGCATGTTTTGGGAATTTGGGAGGAAACCAGAACAATTGAAAAAACCCCACACGGTCACAGGGAAAACGTGCAAACTCCGTACAGACAGCATCTGTAGTCAGGATTGAACCTGGGTCTTTGGCACTGTAGGGTAGCAATTCTACTGCTGCTCTACTGTGCCATCCTATTGGAGGGAAAAATGCTACAAATTGTGAGCACATTGTTGACATCATGACTTTGATCAGCAGAGGGTGAAGCTGGTAACAAATTACCATATGTTTGTTCAATATTGAAAACATGAATTGGCGTTGAAATGTTAGAGTACGTGGTGGCAGCTAATGTTTGTAAAACCAGTCCTCGCATAAAACCCTGCTCCCCACAGAGTTCTTCCCCATTAAGAATCACAGCGCTACATCCGAAGTGGCTAATGCCATGTTCAGATGAGGCAACTAAGTAGTGATTTGGAAACAGAGTAGCGCAGCTAGTAGAACCTCCGCCTCACAATGCCAGAGACCTGGGTTCAATCCTGACCATGGGTCCTGTCTGTATTACCATTGTAACGGCCCAGATTTTCTCTGGATGCTCCTCCCACATCCCAAGGACATGTGGGTTGGTAGGTTAACTGGCTGCTGTAAATTTCCCCTTAGGAAGAGTTGATGAGAATGTGAGGAGCAAACTGCATGGACTGAAGAGCCTGTTTCCATGCTGTATCTCTCTGCCTCTGAAATAGGAAGATCCTCCACAGTCTGGCAAGAGGGTGAGCCCAGTGGCATAAGAGCCCAGTGCCAATCCTAACAGAGCTGGTGCAGCAGCATTAATGTTCTTTCGTATAGGGACATATTGGGACAGAATGCCACACACGAAGGTGGCCATCAGGATGAGGGCGACGTTGGGCACGCTTTTACCCCCGTTGTCTGCCGACTTGTACATTGTGGCCCGTCGCACCCGGTCCATCCTCGACCCCCAGATGAACTGGAAGACGGCCCGGGTGATCCCTGTGGCGTAGGAAGGAGGGACAGGCCACACCTGTGCCAAGTACAGCAGGCCCGAGAGCACCTCACACCTGATGACCAAATTCTTTCCCGTTATGGAGAGGGAGCGTTGCCTCCACAGCTCCAGCTTCTTCCCGACCCTGGCTATCCGCTCCAGCCAATTCTTGTTACACGCCTCAGCCCCCCCGAACCAGATCCCCAGCACCTTCAAGAAGTCAGGCTTGATGGTGAAGGGGACGGAAGATCTGTCGGGCCAGTTGCCAAAGAGCATGGCCTCGCTCTTCCTGCGGTTCACCCTGGCTCCCGTGGCCGACTCAAACTGGTTGCAGATACTAATCAATCTGCGGACCGACCCTGGATCCGAGCAGAAGACAGCGACATCGTCCATGTACAGGGAGGTCTTTACTTGAATGCCCCCACTGCCGGGCAGTGTCACTCCTCTAATGCTCGCATCCTTCCTGATGGATTCGGCAAAAGGTTCAATACAGCAGACAAACAAGACAGGAGAGAGAGGGCAACCCTGCCTGACTCCAGACCTTACAGGGAAACTGTCTGATTCCCACCCATTGATGTGGACTGCACTACGGATGTCGGTGTAGAGCAGATTGATCCAATTCCTGATTCCCTCCCCAAAACCCATTTTGGAGAGCACGTCCCTCATGTACGTGTGCGAAATCCTGTCAAAGGCCTTCTCCTGGTCCAAGCTGACTAGGCAGGCATCCACCCGTCTGTCCTGCACGTAGGCGATGGTATCTCTCAGCAGCGCTAGGCTGTCTGAGATTTTCCTGCCAGGTACAGCACAAGTTTGGTCCGGGTGGATCACCTGTCCCAGAGCAGACTTGACCCGGTTGGCGATGGCCTTAGACAGGATCTTGTAGTCTACATTCAAGAGCGTTATGGGTCTCCAATTCTTTATGTCCTTCATCTCCCCCTTCTGCTTGTAGATTAGGGTGGCTGCATCAGGCGGAGTGTAGAGCCAAGGCACGTGGGCACCAAGTGTCACTACCTGCTGAGGTTCTACCTGTCCCCGGTGTTGCGAAGGATGGGCCTGGCGCAGATGCCACGCAATGTGCCAGTCAGCTGGTCACTGCCGCCCCATCTGTCGTCTGTGGAAAGGTTCTTCCGGACCAACACCTTTGACCACATGTCCATTGGGCAGTGGTCAGCACAGAATGTCCTGCAGGCACTGCAGGGAAAGGACTCGATGGACCCGGTGGCGTGGTTCCCTGAGCAGACTGCCCAGCTTGTCTGGCAAAATGCCTCATCGCCAGAACTCACCAACAAGCACCAAGACCTGGCTTGGCTGGCGGTGAGGGGAGCCCTCCCAGTCAGATCCTTCCTGCACCATCGGAACCTCACTACCAGCGCACGCTGCCCTCGGGACGGCTGCTATGGAGTGGAGACGGTTGCCCATCTCTTTGCAGAGTGTGGATTTGCCCAAAGAGTCTGGAGAAAAATGCAAGGGTCCCTGGTACGCTTTATTCCAAACAGCTCTGTCACAGAGGACTCTGTGATTTACGGACTGTTCCCAGGGACACATTCAGAGACTGACATCAAGTGCTGCTGGGAGGTTATCAACTCGGTGAAAGACGCTCTCTGGTCTGCCCGAGCTTTGTTCACCACCCAGCAGAGCGAGATGTCCGTCGGGGAATGTTGCCGACTGGCCCACTGCAGACTGCAGGAGTACGTACTAAGGGACGCACTGAAGCTCGGTGCAGCCAACGCCAAGGCTCGGTGGGGGAGGGCCACAGTCTAAGGTCCTTCCGCTGCTGGACATGGGGGGCACTGTATGGTGGAGACGCCCCTCAAAATAAGGGAAGGTATCCCATGCCGGGGGGCCACATGAGTGGCACGGGTGGGGGATTAATTAGTAAAATTTGAAAAATGTATATAGACTGCATGGAAGAATTTGTATAGCCACCGAAAATGTCGGATGGTTTTTTCGCACGGTTGATGTATTGTAAATATTTATTACTTGAATAAAGTCTATTTTGAAATATAAAAAATATTGGGACAGAATGAAATTAATGAAGGATGAGTACAAAATGGGTGGTTGAAGTTCAACATTAAATTGGTGGCTGTATGGCTTGTTTCCATTTTGTATTTTTCTCTGACAATGCTTTTGACACCATTGACTCTACACCAGAGTTCCACTACCATTCCTGGTGAGATGCTTATTGCCAAGAAGGAGCCTTGCATGGCTCCTGTCAGGCACAGCAGTCATGTTGCTGTGAGGATTCTCTCTCAATTGCAATAGGTACCATCCATGGCATTAGACCCTTCAACGACCCCTCTCTTACTGCTCCAACATCTCTCACGTGCTGTGGCTCTTTGTTGGATGCCCGCTGAGCACTGGATTACTTGTGCCACCCACATCGGGGTGATCCCTTAGTGCAGGGATAACTGGATCCAATCACTGATTCATTCTGAGACTACAGCCAAGGGATCCGTAAATGTTTGGACAGATCCAGTTAATTGTGACTGAGCAAGTCATTCGCTACCATTGAAACCACGAAACAGTCCATAAGGCTTCGATTTAGATGTAACGATCGCAGTTCGTTTGCCAGCAATGAGATGTCTATTAGAGACATGAACAATGGAACTGTCCAGCATTCAAAGTAGTTTCACCACAGACTGGAGATACTCTAGATTAAATACGAAGCATTTAAACGCACACTCAATTAAAATTAGCTCCTAATGTAAATCTCCTTTCTCAGATTCAATGGGTGCTAGCTGCAGTCCTCTCAAGACAACATTTTTAAGATACATTAATAGTTTTGAAAATATAATTCCTGCTTAGAGGACAATGCTTGAATACCCAAAGGCATTTGGAAGATATATCCAAAGGGATTTCATCATCAATCATCTGGTACTCCAATAAATGTATCTACTTAAATATAATCCAGAGTATAATATATGTTTTTTAAAGTACTCTTCATAAACACCTGGGGTGCCGCATGATTGGCAGCCCCACCAACAGTCTGTCTGTTTTTTAGTGTGCGTTAAATGTTTGTGTAAATGTTCTTCAGTTTTTTTATGTGGGGGGAGGGGGAGGGGGGTCGGATGAAACTTTTTTTCAGTTTCTTACCTTGCCGGAGATGCGATTGTTTTCCGGGTCGCATATACGGCCGATCTGCAGTCAACCATCGATGGAGCTGGAGGCCTCCTCGGACTGACTTGAGCCCCACCGGTGCAGGAGCTGATCGCCCCAAAGCGGAGGGCCCAAATGCTGCTGGCCACGGGAGTTAAGATCGTCCCTTCAACGGAGGGCTCAAGGCCCCCGATCACGGGAAAGCATAGAAGGGAAGAGATTTGAACTTTTTTCACCTTCCATCACAGTGAGGAATGTGGAGGAGTCACTGTGGTGGATGTTTATATTAAAACGTATTTTGTGTGTTCCGTTGGTTTTTATTTGTATGACTGACTTGGCAAATAAAATTCCTCGTATGTTGCAAAACATACTTGGCTAATAAAGTATTATTGTGATTGTGATTGCAATTGTGTGATTGTGATAGCTGATGCGGTAGACTATTTATGTTCCTCTACATTTTAATTTCCACTGAACAATATTATACTTGGTTTTTAAGAACTTTGCGTTGAAAAGAGATGAAGTTGTCCATGGAAAACAATTACATGTTTTGTACTAATCTTGAACAAAAGGTGTGTTACATTTGAAAATGATGCTTTCTTCTTTTCAAAATGTCTGTCACCAGAGTTGTGTTCTCGTGACCTGCTAAAGCAGCCCATCTGCTTTAGGCATGAAACTTAACTGAAAGTTAATTAATTTGAAAATGACGTGAGATACAGATCAATGTCATTTCTAAGTCAGCCTCACAGACCAATGATTTGCTGTTCAATAACATGGGAACAGTATTAGCCACTCACGTTCTCCAGGTCACTAAGACTATTAACTCCATCCAACTACCTTGCATTCATGAATATTTATAGGTTTGCCCAACAAAAATAAATCTGAGGAAAGGTCAACAACTTGAAATTTGAATCGGCTTCCAGATGCTGCCTGACCTTTTGAGTATTTCTGGCAGTTTCTGTTTTTATTTCAAATCATCAGAATATTTAGCATTTGGCTCTGCAAAAAATGTATGGTTTACTTCTGACATTTTCAAATGACCCACAGCCTCAGCAGTTTATTCAGCCTGAGAATGCCAAGTTTCTTCTATTTACTTTTTGAAGTTGAACCACTTGATATTAATGCTGAACAGATTAATGTAACTTTAATATAATGGGCCCTCACTCAACAAGCTTATCAATTATCGAGATAGAGCGTGGAAACGTACCCTTCGTCTAACCTGACCATCTAGCACCCATTTATGTTAATCCTACATTAATCACATTCACATTCTCCCCACAGTCTCTTCAGCTCCCCAAGATGTTTCTACTTATCTACACATTAGAGACAATGCAAGTGGCCAATTAACATAAAAGTCCACGTATTTTTGGGATGTGGTAGGAAACGCGCTGATGACTGTGTAGCCGGACATAGTGTGAACTCCATTTTCAAGTTCGCTGACGACACCATCGTTGTGGGCCGGATTACAGATGGTGATGAGTCAGAGTATAGAAGTGAGACCGACCGACTTACCATATGATGCCAGCACAACTACCTGGCATTCCATATCACCAAAACCAATTAACTGATTGTGGACTTTGGAATAGGAAGGTTGAGGACCCACAATCCTGTTTATATCAATGGGACGATGGTGGAGAAAGTAAAAAACTTCAAATTCCTGGGCGTGCATATTTCCAATGATTTTTCCTGGACCCAGCACACTGATGCAATTATAAAGAAAGCACCTCTACTTCAGCGCCTCTACTTCCGGAGAAGATTACGGAGATTCGGTATGTCAAAGAGGGTTCTCTTGAACGTCTACAGGTGCACAGTAGAGAGCATACTGACTGGTTGCATCGTAGCCCGGTCCGGCAAATTGAACATCCAGGAGCGGAAAAGACTGCAAAAAGTTGTAAACACTGTCCAGGCCATCACCGGCTCTGACCTCCCACCATCGAAGGGATCTATCATAGTCGCTGCCTCAAAAAGGCAGCCAACATCCTTCTTCTTCTTGCGTATGGTGTGCACAGCCTAAAGTTGTAGGACAACTTGTTCTATTTGATCTTACTTGTGCACGCCAGGTTGATTGCATTTTTTGAAACAGGGCGGACCACATGAAGGTTGCAATCTCCCACTCCAGCCAACAACCTCAAAGACCCACACCATCCTGGCCACACACTCATCTCATCACTGCCATCGAAAAGAAGGTACAGGAGACTGAGAACTGCAATGCCCAGGTTCTGGAACAGCCTCTTCCCTACAGCCATCAGGCTATTAAACAATACAATCTCATAAGCTATGAACTACAATAGACTATTATTATTATTATTATTATTATTATTATTATTATTATTATTATTATTATTATTATTGCACTGTTATAGTTAGTTCTTTTTTTTCTGAGGTTTTGTTATATTATTTATTATGATTAGATATTCTGTTGTGCTGCAGAAAGTAAGAATTTCATTGTTCTATCTGGGACATATGACAATAAAACACTTTTGACTCTTGACGTGCACTCAGAGGAAACCTGCACAGTCGAAGGGAAAATGTACAAATTCCATACAGACATCAGCTGCGGTTAGAATTGAGCCTGGGTCTCCAATGCAGAAAGACAATGGCTACACCACACCACTAGCTACACCACAATACTGAGAGAATATTTATCTTTATTTGAGTACCACCATGAATAGGTTTAGGTTTATTATTGCCACATGTCCTGAGGTGCAGTGAAAAGCACACTATCCAATCAAATCAGATAATACTATACATAAATCCAATCAAGCCAAACTCAAGTACAATAGGGAAAGGTACAGAGTGCAAAATATAGGTCTCAGCATTGTAGCAAAATTTAGCTTCAACCAGCTCCATTGAAAAAGTCCGATGTCCGCTATGGGCAGAGGTGAATCTGACAGTACCCTAGCTTATGGAAGGACTATTCAGGTCTGATAACAGAATGAAGAAGATGTCCCTGAGTCGAGTACTGCGCACTTGCAAGCTTCTGTATATTCTGCTGGAAGGGATCAGGGAGAAAAAGGAATGACCAAGGTGGTACATCTTTGATTATGCTGGCTGCCTTTCCAAGGCAGCGTAAAGCTTAGACGGAGTCAATGACGGGGAATCTACATTTTGCAATCAATGTGATAGACTAGGCTACATCCATAACTCTCTACAATTTCTTGCAGTCTTGGGCAGAGCATTTTCCAAACTAGGCTGTGATGCAACTGGAAAGTACGCTTTATAAGGTGCATCTGTAGAAGTTTGTAAGAGTGAATGGGGATCTGCAGAATTGCTTCAGTCTCCTGAACAAGTAGAGTAACCACTTAATTTGAATTATTTCAGCCTTCATTGCTGTAGGGTAGTGGTGCTCAGAATTGTGTGACTTTGAAAGAACATTTACAAGCACATTAATCAATTAAGGCCCATGATTACTGTATGTCCTGCATACCATCCCGAAATACTCATATGGGCACTCATATGTGGTAAACATATAACTGTAGATATAGCCAAGCCCTCCCAAAATCTTCACCAATTAAATGCCCAGTGCATTAAAAACTCAACAAGGCCAACATATTTAGGTGTGGTAGTAGCACAGTTTGCAGAGCTGCTGCCTCATAACTCCAGTGTTTCGGGATCAATCCTGACCTCCATTGTTCTCTAACCTTGCACATTCTCCTTGGGACTTCATTCCCCCCCCCCCCCCCCTCCCCCCAGTGCTCCAATTCCTCCCACATATCAAAGACATGCAGGTTGGTAGGTTAATTGGTTAGTGTAAGTTGCCCTTGCTGTGTAGGCAAATGGTTGAATCGGGGGTGAATTGTTTGGAACAACAAAATAGGATCAGTGAATGATTAGTGTAAATGGGTACTTGATGTACGGCGCGGACTCAGTGAGCTGAATGTCCTTGCTGTGTGACTATGAGTCTATCTTGTGTGTGCATTTAACAACCTGGCTGTCAGTTGATGTATAGCTATCCCTCTGGAAACTAGGTCCATGACATTGGTTTCTATATTGAGACAGTAATTCAAAATAATTCATACTTTTTGGAGAATAAGTTGCTTTTGCCTGTTTCCTTTCATCTTTGATTTTTCATTTTAAAATGCAATAAAATTGTGGCATATTAAACTTCCATATTTACCTCCACTGCTGGGCACAAAGAAGAAATCATGTTTCACTCCTCTCTGGAAGATGTTTTATCTTTGTAGTTTTGTTTACGTTGCTTTTGCCCTATTTGGTTCTGTGTGCACAGCAGGGAGAACACCGGTCAACAAGAAGAATATTCCTTATTGTTTAAACAATTCTATTTGCTTTTTAATTGGTTTCCTGGTGTGAGCAGCATATAATGGGAAACATAGTATTGTATAATCTAGTATTGTATGATTTCATATTCTAATCAAAAATTGGGGATCTTAAACAGATGCAAGTTGAAAGTTAAAGAGCTGCTTGAGACTGGCTGGATTGCTCTGCTCTAGAGATTACAACCCGAGCACATAATTATTCTTCTCCTTATGTCAATCTGCTCTCAGCGTTCACAAGACCAAGGAGCTGAATGGTGACTTCAGGAATGGAAAGCTAAAGGAACATCAATGCGACAGCGGTGGAAAGAGTCAACAACATCAATTCATGGACATACACATCTCTGATGATCTGCCCTGCACCCAGCACATTGAAAGCTCACCCAACGCCTCTCATGAGTGAGATTTGAGAAGAATCAGAATGGCACAAAATACTCCACAGGTGCACATTGGAGAGCATACTGACTGCTTGCATCATGGTCTGGTTCAGTAATTTGAAGTCTCAGGAATGAAGGAGGCTGCAGAAGATGTTGCCATTGCCCGGTCCAACAATGGTGTCATCCTCTTCATCATTAAAAGGATCTCCAGGAAGTATAGGCAAATAGAGATCAAAGGGGTATGGGCCAAACGCGGGCAGGTGGGACAAGTGTAGCTGGGTCATGTTGGCCGGTGTGGGCAAGTTGGGCCGAAGGGCCTGTTTCCATGCTGTATGACACTCTGAATCTATGACTCTATGAAGTGCTGCCTCAAGAAGGATAGTAATATCCTCAAAGACCCACACCACATTGGCTACGTTCTCATTTCACTGCTACCAACGGGTAGAATGTACAAGCGTTTGAGAGCCGTTACCTCCAAGTCTCCATTCAATCATAGGTCTCTTGAACCACCCTGCACAACTGTACAGCAGCACCAAACTACTGCACTTTGTATTAAGATTGCAATATGTACCTTTGCTTGTGCTTTCCACAAGCAAAATCTTATGGAGAATATATTGTGGTGTGCTTGCATTTAATGCACCTGAATACATGCAGCAAGTTAGAATTTCATGGTTCCAATAATGGTGCATATGACCATTAAGTATTCATGACTTTTGACCTCGCAACATCAGTGGATCCATTTCTGAGGTGGATTGGTCAGAGCCAAACAATTGTTCAGTTACTTCGATGGAATGGAAAAATAAAATGCTCAGCAGGGTCAGGCAGCGTCCATGCAAAAAGAAACAGGATTAAAATTTCAGGTCGATGACCTTTTATCAGAAACTTTCATCAACTGAAAGGTCATTAAATTGAAATGTTAGATCTGTTTATCTTTCTACAGACGCTACCTGCCAGCATGGATTTCCAGCAATGTTTGTTTCTATTTCAACTTTTTAGCATCAGTAATGTTTTGCTTTTGGGTGTGTGTTCTTTAATCATCTCTAAGGAAGGACAAGAAGTTCTCTACTGAGAGCAGGCAGATGGTAGGATAATGCACTGCCTTACTTTACACGACTGAATCAACTCTATCTATATAATTAAGAGTCTCATCTTGACCACTTCCTATCTGCGTTGTATATTGATTTTAGAAAACACGCTACCATATATCGCTATGATTTTTGGCCATCTTACTCACAGTCCTCCTCGGCTGAGCAGGCCCCAAGGATTTTTCCCATCTATGAAAAATAAAAAAGTTATGAGTGTTTAAAAAACCTTGAGATCCTCCCACCTGTCAATCACCGCGATGAAGGTAATGACCCTTCCGGGGGGAGGGGCAGGACTATAAAATCCCGGACACCTGGAGGTGACTCAGTCACTCTGCAAGATCGCGAGGGAGAGGCCACGACTCTCATTCTAAGCTGTGAATCAACTGAACTGTGAGTCTGCAATGTACTTGCAATAAATTATTTGTTAGCCCTTAATGACAATGCCATGAGTTGTTTGGCCTGCTGCCCTGCCTATGCTTGAAACTGCAATGCGTTATTAAGTCCGACTGTGTTTGAAAGGAATAAATGTTTTATTAGGTCCGACTGTGTTTGGTTCCAAAGTCCCGCTCATTTCATGACTTCCAATTAGTGGACAGGTCACGCTGATTGCGTAATTTCCGGTGTGTGCAGAGATTGCGCTGATTGTGTAATTTCCGGTAGGTGCGGAGGTCATGCTGATTGCAGAAGTGCTGCTGACTGCAGAAGCCCCAAAGTGTGAGTATTCAAGAAAGTTTACTGCCGTATATATGGTCAGTGAGTGTGTGTGTACTTGTTTGTGAATATATGTGTGTGAGTGTGTGTGAGTGTGTGTGTGAGTGTGTGTGAGTGTGTGTGAGTGTGTGGGTGAGAGTGTGTGAGAGTGTGTGTTAGAACGTGTGAGAGTGTATGTGAGAATGTGGGTGAGTGGGTGAGTGTGTGTGTGTGTGTGTGCGTGTGTGCGTGTGTGTGTGTGTGTGTGTGTGTGTGTGTGTGTGTGTGTGTGTGTGTGTGTGTGTGTGTGTGTTTGTGTGTGTATGTGTGTGCGAGTGTGTGATTGTGTGAGTGTGTGTGAGTGTGTGTGGATGTTTGTGAGTGTATGTGTGTGTGCGTGTGTGTGCGTGTGTGTGTGTGTGTGGGAGTGTGTGTGTGTGTGTGGGAGTGTGTGTGGGAGTGTGTGTGTGTGGGAGTGTGTGTGTGAGTGTGTGTGAGTGTGTGTGAGTGAGTGGGTGAGTGAGTGAGTGAATGAGTGTGTGTGAGTGTGTGTGAGTGCCACCCCAAGAATCCATTTAGCCCACAATGTCCATACTAGCCCTCTGGAAACCAGTCCCTTCAGCCCACACCATGATAGCGCTCCAGAAAGCACCCCCCCCCCCCCCCCCACCATTGGCCAGCTATATTGGAATTGGTAGAGAGGTGGAATATTGCGTGTGAAGCTGGGACCCAACGGGTTCCACTTAGTCTAGTTTTCATTAAAATGGAAACAGTTCCTTGCAAGTTCTTCTCAACTGGAAAATTAAAATACAAAAACATGTAGTTTTAATGCAGTCTTATTACAATTCAGCAACATTAAGCCTAACATGAAAACATCTCGCTCAGACCATTCAGGCTCAGCTAATCAAGACCTTTACTCATGGGATAGAGACAAGGAAAGAAATTTAAACTGATGCCTTCCTCAGTTCTCCAACAACTGATTGCTTGGGCAACCTGCCCATCGCTTATGCCAGTACCTTGATCGAAATACCTTTTTGACATTTTGCATTTATTCATCTTTCGGAGTATCAGTGTTACAGGCAGATCCAAAGCTTACTGTCCATCCCCAACTGCCCTTCAGCTGAGTGGCTGACATGGCCATTTGATAGTGATCCACATTGGAACTGGATTCACTAATAGGCTAGACCTCTAGCGCATCAGTCAACTAGATAGTTTTTTAAGCAACAGTCAGTAGGTTTGTCGTCTTCAATATTAAGGACTAGTTTCTTTTTTCCCCCAAGTTCCAGATAATTACATGAATATAAATTCCACAGCTGCCAAGGAGGGATTTTGAACTCTGGACTCTTACCTGTTAATCTCAGCCTCTGAATTACTGGTCTGGTAACTTAATCAGTGAACCATCACCATACCCATGGAAGCAACAGTATTTTAATAAGTCCCCTGCTTCATGCAATTCATTAAAAGCATCCTTGAATTATAAGTACAAACTTCTCGAGATTTTTTCAACAACCAGCCTCATCTGATCCCACCCCGATAATGGCAGGAACTAAATTATTCCAGTTTAATCCCCATTTACCCTGAAGGGGACCCATCAGAATCCCAATCCATCTTTGTGTTTTTTAATTATCTGGTTGGATAGATATGCTGGAAGTCTTACTAACCCTCTTTTGCACTTATTTATATGACAAATGTATTATGTATTAAACCACAGTTTAACTTATTCTAGAGTGAATATTTATTTTCCATTCTGCAATGACAAATGATTTAAAACATATATTTGATTGCAATTAGAATAATGGATTGGTTCACTAAAGTCGGTGAAGTAGCCTGTGTGGGCTGCTTGCCAGCATATATCGAGCAAGATATATCCTTTCTTATTAAGAGTGATTGATTACACAAAATATTCATCTAATATTGTACACGGTAATTTTCTTTCGATTACAAAGGGTTCTCTGAATTGTGTACTAGGCGCAATTTCAATGTTTCAGTGGTGTTGTAGTCAATGACTACCTCTGAGGCATATTGAATAATAGGTGACTATTGTCAATACATTAGAGCTTATTTATAAATTCCAGCACTAGGCCTTTCATATCGCCCTAAAAAGATAATTAATATTCAGTATGCATGCTCTCAGTATTGCACTCATCAGTAGGAACTCACAGTTCACTCTTGTGATTTTCCATTTATTAATGCTTTGAAAAGGAAAGGGTAAACTTCCTAAATTGCAGGTACAAATTCAAACTGGCTGAGACTATGATGGATTTAGATATTTGGAGAAAAGCATTTAACAATGAGGACCATTAGAAGTTAGAATTTTGCCTTACTTCCATCACATTCCTTTGTGATTTAAATCAATTTCATTGGACAGAGAATATACAGATCATCCCATTGCTGATACCACTATACTTATTCCTGGATCCACAACAGATTGTGTCCCTTGCATCAATGTTTGTTCAACTGATGGGAGATTCACTTTGTTAAGAATGAGAGCTTCAGAAACACCAATATTCTGCACCTGAGCTTTTATTTAATCTTCTGCCTTTAATATTCAATTAGACAACAGGGCGGTGACATTCAGCAAACTGCTGCACCAGCTTCTTCTGTCATCACTGGGGATGGGCAATGAGTGCCAGGATTGCCAACATTGTCCTCAAGATAACAAAGAGAATACAGATAGAGGTGGAAAGATCATGAGAGGAACAGATAGAGGAGATTCACAGATTATATTGTCTATTGTCTTTTACCCAGAGTAGGGAAACCAGAGGACATAGGTTTAAGATGAGGGGGGGAAAGATTTAATAGGAATCTGAGTGGCAACTTTTTACACAAAGGGTGGTAGGTATATGGAATGATCTGCCTAAGGAGGTGCCTCAGGATGCCATGCTATATGACAATATGACTCTTTATGACTGTACTAGACTAAGTGGAACCCATTGGGTCCCAGTCACACGGGAGGCCTGGTCCCCCAACGCAACCCATTCCCCAACGCAATATTCCACCACTCACCCGTTCCCCCAACACAACCCGTTCCCCCAACGCAATATTCAACCACTCACCCACAGCCCTTAACTGCGCAGGCGCGGCTCATTTCTCCTCATCCCCGAGCATTCCCTCCCCCTCCTCTTCATATGTGGGAGGGGAGGAAAGTGGGGTGTGTGGCAGAGGGAGGGTGTGGGGTGGGAGGAGAGGAGGGGTGTGTGTGGATGGGGAGGTGTAGGAGGGGGGGGAGAAGGTGGTGTGGGGGGAGGGGGGGTGTGGGATGTGTGGTGGAGGGGGGTGTGTGGGGTGGGGGGAGGTGTGTATGTGGGCGGGAGAGGTGTGGGAAGGGGAGGAGGGATGTGGGGGGGTGCGTGGGGGAGGGTGTGTGTGGGAGGGCAGTGTGTGTGTGTGTTGGGGGGTTGTGGGGGGGAGGGGTGTGTGAGCGGGGGAAGGGGCATGTAGGGGCGGGTTATGGGGGCGGGGGGTTGTGTGGGGGAGAGGGCTGTGTTGGCAGTGGGGTGTGTGGGGGGATGTGTGGGAGGGTGTGTGGGGGCAGGGGGTGTTGCGTGGGGGGAGAGGGGTGTGTGGATGGGGGTGAGTTATGGGGAGAGAGGGGTGTGTGAGCTTGAAGAAATGATGGAGGAAGAGCCATGGGGGAGAGGGGAGCATCATGGGGGGGGGGGGGGGGGGCAGCTAGGGGGACCAGAGGGGTAGTGGCTGGAATTGCTGGTCGCTGGTCGCTGGTCATTCTCTGCCAGGATCAGAGTCTCTGCTTTCCGTTTGATGACATCAGCAACATCTCCGACTCCGGACTGGGCTGGCTCTCCAACTCTGGGCTGGGTCGCCAATGCTGGGCTGGGCTGGTGTGGGTCACTGACACTGGGCTGCTGCTCCGAGGCTGGGCGGCTGCTTGGGGCCGCCAGCCATCCTCGGCTCCAGTATTGGCGCGATGGCGCAGGAAGGGACGGACCGTCCCAGGGAGTGACAGGGGAAGAGACAAATCCACGCGACACTGACAGGCCGGAGAAGAGATCAATCTGCGCACTCGCGGTTTTAAATATTTTTAAACCTCGCTAACTTTTACAATATTCAACCAATTGGAACGAAACTTGGTGCACTCGTGGCACAGGAGAACGGTGAGTGAACTGGCAAAAAATCGTAGTGCTTTCGCAAACCATTTTTGCGCAAATAGAAAGACCGCCAAACCGGAAGATAACAAGATCAGATTTTTAGTTATGTATAGATAGATATGTGAGCAATGTAAGCACTGAAAACCCTGAAGGCAACATGCAAACTAAGGAATCATAAAGTTGGCAATGAAGGACACAGACCCAGTCTGAAGAAGGGACCCAATTCGAGATCATCTGCCTATTTCACTCCATGATTGCTGCATGACTGGCTGAGTTCCGCCAGTAGTTTGCTTTTTGATGCAGATTCATGCTCAGTTCAAAAGAAAACCTGCAGACAGCTTACAATTCATTACTTTAAATGGTGAGACACAGGGCGATGAGTGTGAGTTGAATGAGAAACTAAGTGGAGGGCAACATAATGATGTGAAAATTGTGCGCATGTTAATATTGGGGATGGAATAGTGGGATAAACAGGCCCTTCTTGATCATTCCTTTGCAGAGGAGCCATTGTCTCTTAAGATACGCAGATACAATGGCAGCGGCATCCTATAGCATAAAATAGACACAAAATGCTGGAGTAACTCAGCGGGTCAGGCAGCATCTCTGGAGAAAAATGTTGGGTAATGTTTTGGGTCGGTATCCTAATTCAGACCCACTCTCAGTCTGAGGAAGGATCCCGACCCAAAACATCACTCATCCTTTTTCTCCAGAGATGCTGCCTGGACCATTGAGTTACTCCAGCACTTTGTGTCTATCTTCGGTATATACCAGCATCTGCAGTTCCTTTCTACACTAGCATAATCCTGGATTATCAATAGGGTCCCCTGGCCCAGCCATGACCCTACCCCTATGGATCTCATATTGCAGGAGGAGATGCTCTCTTGGAGAGTATTCCAAACTCAGCAGAGGCTATTTTCCAAATCCATGGTGAGTAAAACAGAAAATGGGTGAAAGGCAAAACCAACAACTCTACATTCTGAAGAAGGGTCTCGACCCGAAACGTCGCCTATCTCCTTCGCTCCTTAGATGCTGCTGCACCCGCTGAGTTTCTCCAGCTTTTTGTGTAACCCTCGATTCTCCAGCATCTGCAGTTCCTTCTTTAAAACTCTACATTCCTTCCAAGTTACACACTTGCATTGGAAGTATGTCGCTGTTCCTTCAGCACTGAGCCCACGACCTATAATTTGCTATTGAACAGCACCATGGAGGGCCTTCACCACAGGAGCAAAGCAGCACAAGTGAAGTGTTTACCCCCACCTTCTCTGGGGCAACTGGTAGTGGGCAATAAAATCTAACCTTGCCAGAAATGTTCATTCATTTTTGATGAGATTAGTTAGATTCTAGTCATGGCTATCATTGGCTGACAGATTTTTTTTTAATTGCCAGAAATTTAATTTTATGCAGTTGAAGGATTTTAAATTCATACTACCACTTCCTTCTATTTCAGAGGTCTTGCAGGAAGTGTTAAAGGTGACCCTTGTTTGAGAATAGGTTGTAATCCAGTCAGGAGGCCACCTGACCTTCCAATGGAAACTTCCAATGACGGGGTAGGGCTGTCATAGGACACCCTGCAATGTTCCCACTGCACTGTACCTCTGGCAAGCTCTTGTCAGTGTCAGAAACCCGGGCCATTTTATACAGGACCAGCACAGGCAAAGGGCACCTCAGTTTAATAGTATAACTTGCGATGTTGGAGACTCAGACTAGAATACATCCTGACACTTCTCTCTCTACAGATGCTACCTGACCTGAGGTCATAAGTGATAGGAACAGAATTAGGCCTTTCGGCCCATCCAGTTGACTCCACCATTCAATCATGCCTGCTCTATATCTCCCACTTAACCCCATTCTCCTGTCCTCCCCATAACTCAACTTTCAGTTCTTGGTGGGGTCCCAATGGGACAAGTGCAAATGGGCAAGAAAATGTTGGGGCATGGCTGTGTTGGGCTGAAGGGCTCGGTTTTGTGCTGTATCACTCCATGACTCCAATATTTTCAGCAACTACCTGTTCTATTAATATAGATTTCATTCAGAATACATTATTTCCCACCAGGCTTGAAGTTATACTTTCAAGAATTTACGCGTGTAATGGAGGCAATAACCTAAATAACACCAGGTACAACTATTTTCAGGGACATCTATTTTCCAGCAATTATCAGCTTCTTGAACTGACCTGCTCAACCCTATTCCTACCTCAGTAATGCAACACCACTCACAACATCTTGCACTACCATAGACTTGTCAAATTTTGTTTGCACCAATGTCTTGTTTTTGCGCAGTCTTTTCAGTTTTGTATAATTTGTGAATAATTTCTATTTTGTATGTTGTCTGAGTCTGTGTGGCTGTAATATTGTTGCAAGCAAGATTTTCATTGTGCCTGTACCTCACCGCAGTTGGGCATTATATAATAATCTCAGTTTGACTTGGACCATAAATCGTCGGCGAAGTTACATTATTAACCTAGGTCTTTTGTAGCTTTGTATTGTTTCCCCCCGTTTCTGTTTATCCAAGAATTCCGACCACGGGAAGAATTGAAAGCGATAGCGTTGAACGAACTTACGCTGAGGTTTAGTTTTGAGATACACCGAGTCCGCGCCGACCAGTGATCCTCGCACACTGTCCTACACACACTGGAGACTATTTGCAATTTTACCAAGCCAAGTAGCCTACAAACCTGTAGGTCGTTTGGTGTAAACCGGAGCACCCGGAGAAACCCCACGCGGTCACGGGGAGAACGTACAAATTCCGTGCATACAGTACAGGTACAGTCAGGATCGAACCCGGGTCTCTTGGCGCTGTGAGGCAGCAACTCTACGGCTGCGCTACCTTGCCGTCCATGTTCACGCAGTGATACATAGTCTCGCACCAGCTGCGCGAAACCAGAGCGCACATCCCCACACACACACACACACACACACACATACTCCACTTTACCTTCAGTGTGAACTGCAGAGACGTAGGTCCAATTGAATCTCTGTACGATGTCCAGCATAGCTCGGGCTTGCAAGGTATCTGAAGGGACAACACGCAGGAAGTACTGAAAGAGCGTCTTGTCGCTCAGGTCGATGCTGGTGGCGGAGTAGGCGATCTGCGGGATGTTGAAGAGCTGGAGTAGGTTCTGCACCTGAATGGCCACCGAACTGGAACCCGGGCCAATAACCCCGGCGATGGGGGTCTTGGTTTTGGCCCCCTCCACTGGCCCTTCCAGGCACTGGGTCAGTCCATCCCTCTCGTTCCGCATCGAGATGAGGGAGTCGCGTATGAACTCAATGCTCTGCTCCAGGGCAACGGAGGAATGCCAGCAAGAGTCCCTGATCTCGCAGCCCAATGTGATGTTGGGCAGGAGGTTACGGTTGGCGTTGATCTTATCCAGAGTGTGGAACATGGCTTCCACCCGCTGGATCCCATACTGCTCCCGAACGTCTCCACACTTTCTCTCGGCCACTTTCTCCGCCGGGGGTTGGTGATGGACGGAGAAGAGAGCGCCGATGATCACATCGCCGTCCTTCCGAGCCACCGAGCGCTGGGCCGTGTTCATGGACAGGAGAACTCTCTTCCCCACTTCATGCTCCTTGGCGCTGGGCGACAGCGGGAGAAAGAGCAGCCACAGGAGCACAATTTCCAAGCAAGGACGCTTGCTGCCTTCCACGCTGCTCTTCATGGCTGGCTATCGCCTCACCGGGCACATTGGCACCAAACGTTCACCGTCTGCAATGGGCATTCAGTCGGCGGGAACACTGGAAGAAAAAAAGTCAAGAGAGAGTCAAAAGTGACATTAAACATAGAACCAGCTGCAACTCTCCGTAACGCGAAGGGGTGGTGGTGGTGGGGGGGTTGTTCGTTTGTCCAAGTGGGTTGTGCGTTAGTTCCAGAGCTGAAACATTAACTGAAGACAGCCATAAAAAGCTGGAGTAACTCAGCGGGTCAGGCAGCATCTCTAGGGAAAAGGAATAGGTGACATTTCGAGTCGAGACTGAGAGTCATGGGGAAAGGGAAATGAGAGATATAGACGGTATATAGAACAAACATTAACTGTTCATCTTTCCACACACATGTTGCCCACTGACAGTATGTTCTTACAGTTCTTGGTAACAACCTTTGGCAGTGGATCACTAATGTACCCACTCTTACTCCGGGGGGGGGGGGGGGGGGGGGGCAATGTGATTGTGTAAAAAAAACATGTTTTTAAAATGTCAAGTCAAGTTTTCCTTTTTGGTGATTATCTAGGAATGGCAATTGTAGATCGATTAGCGAAACCGCGAGTGAATGAGAGGTAACTCGGCCGCAAACACCAAAGTACCTGCATACGACGTTTTCCAATCTGGCCGCAGATTGACTACACTCTGGGCATTGCGGGATTCACTAGTAACACAACCACGGCTGATTTACATGTAAATGTGGGCAGGGCAGACTAAAGAGGTGCGCCAACATCACTCTCCAGCAACTATGTTGTACAAATATACTTAGAATCATCAACACTTCCTAAAATGCCGGAATTGCAACATAAGAGCAATCTAAAATGAATCTAAATGGTTACAAGATAGACTCCGTAACTATTCTAACCGCAACGTAGAATAGAGCGAGGGGGTTTAAGGCAAAA
Source organism: Raja brachyura (assembly GCA_963514005.1). The sequence goes on from OY740788.1 coordinate 16,066,697, forward strand.
TCGCGCACGGTGTAGCCTAGTTACACCAAGATCATGCTATTAAATCCGTGGCTCTCCTTAGAAATTTCTCCAAATGAAGCCGCGTTTACCGAGTTTAAAAAAAATCTAGTGTTTGATGCTAGTTTTCCCCGTTCGAAAGGAAGATCCCGTTAACTGTACTTTTGAACGCGGTGTTAATGATGGATGCAGAATCTTGTCTTGGTTCTTACCAGACATCTTCTGGATATATCAGCACCAAGGACAGCGCAACTCAGCCAGGAAGAATCAGCCGGTAGCTGTCTCCCAATAATAAAACGACCCGGAGTCGGGAAAGGAGATGAGAAACCTACCTGTGATCGTCGCAATGACCACACGCCTTGCGATCCACCAGCACCCTATCTTCTGCTCGCTCTCAAATCGCATTCGGGCAGGTCTATTGCATGAAGCTGGTTCGCTTCAACACTTCTGCCCCCTGTCTTACACTCCACTTCATTACAGAGCTGAAATCAGGTCATCTGTACCGACAAAGTTCGAGTGTACCGTGCTAAAAGCAGAGGGACGCCGCTCACAGTGGTAACCCGATTACCCGAAAGGTCCCAAATCACCGAATCCCCCGTCTCCTGACACCGGGTGAATAGTAATACCTGCTCGCACAAACTTTGCCACCAATATAATTGTTTTCACAAACTTGCTCTGAGAAGCGATGCTCCACATCCGTTCAGTAGAGTGGGTCACAGCAAGCTCTCGTTAAAGTAAAACCCGAGAATGAATGACCTGGTCTCCAATAGCAACTATTCCCTACGGTTAGAAATGTTCCAATTTCTCAGTGTGCCTTTAATGCGATAGAGTAGAACTCAGCGTCCTAAAGTCTGATGCCCCTGAAGTCTCAAAGCCTATTCAATTAGTAAAGGCGATTCCTTAAGTCAATTATATATATATATATATATATATTGGATATCCCAATCTAATGTCCGTTACTGTGCAGATTTGTGATATATATATATATATATATATATATATATATCACAAAGCTGCACAATAACGGACATTAGATTGGGATATCCAATATATATATCCTAATCTAAGGCCCGTCATTGTGCTGATTTGCGTTTGAAAGCCACTGGGTAGGTCTCAGCTGGAGTAATGCGTCCACTTCTGGCCAATGCCCTCCAGTGCCAAGGTACTGGTGAGGGACAGAGGAGATGTATCACAGTGCTGCCGCGGGGAGAGACATCGGTCACGCTGCAACCTTGCAGTTGGGATTCTTACACAGGTTAGAGCAAAACCCAATTAACACGCTCAAAACCATGTTGGCTTTGTGAAAAAAAAATCGATTGTGAGAGACAGTTTCAGGTGGATGTCGTGCCAGCGAACAGTACATAATAAATATAACCCTCGGTTCCTGGGAAATGTTAATGAGAACCTGAAAGGTCACCTTTATACACAAAGGGTGTATGTATGGAATGAGCTGCCGGATGAGGCAGTTGAGGCAAACACCATCGCAACTTTTAAGAAACATTTAGATAAGTACGTGGATGGGACATTTTTTAATGTATATAGGACAAACTGAGGCAGGTAGGATTTGTGTAGATAGGGCATGTCAGTCAAATTGGACCGAAGGGCCTGTTTCCTCTATGACTCTAATTGTTTTTTAATTGTATTATAATAACGTCATTGAAAGTGTCAGAGGAAAGATGAGGAAACATTTTCATGCAGTGTATGAAGGTCTGGAGTGCATTTTCTGGCAGTAGATTAAATCCTAACGTTAAAGGCAAATAGGTATTATCTCGAAAACTGGTGGAAATTGAATAGATCCTGGGTTCCTGGATAGTAAGGCTGAAAACAGGGGAAGGTCCAACCATAGTCTTCCACTGACATATTAGAGTCACAGTCAAACAGTGCGGAAACAGGCCCTTCGGCCCAACTCACCCACACTGACCAACAATGTCCCAGCTACCCTAGTCCCACTTGCCTGTGCTTGGTTCATAAACCTCCAAACCTGTCCTATCCATGTACCTTTCCAAATGTTTCTTAAACAATGGGATAGTCCCAGCCTCAACAAACTCCTCTAGCAGCTTGTTCCATTCATCCACCACCATCAGTGTGAAAATATTACCCCTCTGATTCCTACTAAATCTTTTCCCCATTCACCTTGAACCTATGTCATATGGTCCTCAATTCCCCTACTCTGGGTAAAAGACTGTGCAGCTACCCGATCTATTCCTCTCATGATTTTGTATACTTCTAAAAGATCTCCCTCATCCACCTACCCTCCATGGAATAGAGACCCAGCCGACTCAACCTCTCCCTGTAGCTCACACCCTCTAGTCCTGGCAACATCCTCGTAAATCTTTTTTGAACCCTTTCAAGCTTGACAATATTTTTCCTATAGTATGGTGCGTAGAACTGAACACAATATTCTAAATGCGGTCTCACCAATTTCTTATACAACTGCATCATGACCTCTCAACTTCTATACTCAATCCTCTGACTGATGAAGGCCAAAGTGCCAAAAGCCTTTTTGACCACCTTATCTATCTGCGACTCAACCATCGTGGAACCATGCACTTGTACTCCTAGATCCCTCTGCTCCACAACACTACCCAGAGGCCGACCATTTACTATGTAGGTCCTGAACTTGTCCAATGTCCCAAAATGCAACACCTCACACTTCTCTGTATTAAATTCCATCAACCCTTCCTCCGCCCACCTGGCCAAACCATCCAGATCCTGCTGCAATCGTTCACAACCATCTTCACTATCTGCAATATCACTAACTTTTGTATCTTCAGCAAACTTGCTAATCTTGCTCTGTATGTTCTCATCAAAATCATTGATGTAGATGACAAACAGTAACAGGCTCAGCACGAATCCTGTGGCACACCACTAGTCACAGGCCTCCATTCTGAGAAACAACCTCCCTTTGCTTCCTTCCATTGGGCCAATTTGCTATCCATTCAGCTATCTCTCCTTGGATCCAATGAGATCTATCCTTCCAGAACAGCCTACCATGCGGCACCTTGTCGAATGCCTTACTAAAGTCCATGTACACAACATCTACAGCTCTGCATTCAAATGCCTGTATATCCTATCCCTCAGAATACTCTCCAGTAATTTACCACCTACAGATGTTAAGCTCACTGGCCTATAGTTCCCAGCATTTTCCCTGCTGCCCTTCTTGAAAAGAGGCACAACATTTGCCACCCTTCAATCCTCCGGCACCTCTCCTGTATTTAACGACTAAAATTAATAAATTTTAACCAGGGCTCCCACAATTTCCTCTTTAGTTTCCCGAAATGTCCTCAGATATATCTGATCAGGCCCCGGAAATTTGTCTCCCTTCAAACACAGCAGTACCTTCAGTACTTCCTCGACGGTAACCCTGACTGCTTTCATGACACTTCCAGTGACTTCTCCAATTACCTCCATCCTACTGTCTTTCTCCTCAATAAATACAGATGAGATTAAGGACCTTGCCCATCTCCTGTGGCTCCACGCAGAGGTTGATCGCTTTTCCTCCTGTGAGGCCCCACTCTCTCTCTAGTTACCCTTTTCCCCCTAATGTATTTATAAAATCTTTTGGGATTGTCTTTTTTATAAAATCTTTTGGGATTGCCCCATATAGTATTAAAAACATGTCAGAGGATTAGAACACAGTAAATGTTACTCATCCGTTTAAAATACACTACAGCCAACAAGGCATGTGTTAACATTGGAAATATTTCTTGGAGGAAATAGTCTGAGACCAAATTAATTGGCATCTGAAAAAAATTGTATGAATTAAAATATGTTCATGACAAACGCATGGCCTTATGGAGAAAAAAAAAGATGATGGGGATATTACAGATGATGTCGTCTACATGGACTTATAAAATGTTTTGAATATAAAACTGCACAGCACAGTAACAGGCCCTTCAGCCACAAGGTCTCTGCCATACTTGATGAGTTAAATTAAACTAATGCCAAGTCCAAGTTTTATCAGCCTGCAGATGATTGATATCCCTCCATTCCCTGCACATCCATGTGTCTCTCTGAACACCATTGTCATATCTGCTTCCGCCACCACTCTTGGTAGCATATTGTAGATCCCACCACTATGTGTTAAAATAAATCTTGCCACATCTACTTTAAACTTCCCACTCTCACCTATAAGTTATGCCCTACAGTAATCAACATTTCTACCCTGTAAAAATGCCTCTGATTGTCGAGCCTATCTATACCTCTGATAATATTATATACTTCCATCAGGTCTGCCCTCAGCCCCCGACACTCCAGAGCAAACAATCCAATTTTGTCCAACCTCTCCTTATAGCTAATCACCCCCTAAGCCAGGCAGCATTTTGCTAAACCTCTCTGACACTTACTCCATGTCTCCATATCCTTCCTGGAATGGGGCAACCAGAACTGCATATCTGGGTGAGTACTTAAGTCTTGTGCTACTCAGCTTGCTCCGATGCTCACTACAATATTCAACCTCTCCCTGGCCAAGTCCGTGGTCCCTACCTGCTTCAAAAGATCCATCATTATACCTGTACCAAAGGAATGGCTCCCCAGCTTGTTTTAATGACTACCGACCGGTGGCCCTCACCTCGGTAGTCATGAAATGCTACGAGAGGCTGGTCAAGAACCACATCTGCGCCTTCCTCCCTCGCAACATGGACCCGCTACAGTTCGCATACCGTCCGAACAGATCCACGGACGATGCGGTCTCCCAGGTTCTGCACACCGTTCTCTCTCACCTTGACAGCCAGAAGGGGGGCTATGTGAGGATGCTGTTCATTGACTACAGTTCAGCCTTCAACACGATAGTCCCCACCAGACTTGCTGAGAAGCTGCTAGAACTGGGACTTAACACTCCCCTGTCTGCCTGGGTCCTGGACTTTCTCACCGCCAGGCCCCAGGTAGTCAAGATGGGAGGAAATGCATCAAAGACCCTCACCCTGAGCACAGGATCCCTCCAGGGTTGTGTCCTCAGCCCCCTACTGTACTCCCTTTACACACATGACTGTGTGGCTAGGTTCAGCTCCAACTCTACAATCAAGTTTGCTGATGACGCTGTGGTGGTGGGTCTGATCACCGAAAATAATGAGAAGGCCTACCGGGAGGAGGTGGCTGATCTGGCACTCTGGTGTCGGGACAACAGCCTCCTCTTGAATGTCAAAAAAACTAAGCATCTGATCGTGGACTTTAGGAAAGCACAACATCCAAGGACGTACACGCCACTGAAGATAAAGGGGGATACTGTGGATAGGGTGAGCTGCTTTAAACACCTGGGAGTCCACAACACTGAGGATCTGACATGGTCATCACACGCTGCCGCAGTGGTGAGTAAGGCAAGGCAGCGCCTTTACCACCTCAGACAGCTGAGGAAATTCAGAGTCTCTCTGAGGATCCTCCAGTGCTTCTACTCAGCAGCTGTAGAAAGCATCTTGTCCAGAAACATCACAATCTGGTTTGAGAACTGCTCTGCCTGTGACAAGAAGGCACTGCAGAGAGTAGTGCATTCGGCCGAACGCACTATGGGAACTACACTCGCCCCTCTGCAGGAACTATACATCAGGAGGTGCAGATCCAGAGCCAGCAACATTATGGGGGACCGCTTCCACCCCAGCAACGGACTGTTCCAGCTGCCACGGTCAGGCAAACGCCTCCGCTGTCATGCTGTGAAAACAGAGAGGATGAGACGGAGTTTCTTTCGAGAGGCCATTAGGACTGTAAACTCTTATCTCACCAGGGACTAACTTACTGTACCAAACTACTGTTGTGTTTTGTCTTTTTTAAATTGCTGGGTTTTTTCTCACCAACATGTAATTACCGATTCTGTTCTATTCTGTTTTGTAAGTTTTTGCACGTTCCGCAGGCATTGCCACTTTTCATTTCACTGCACATCTCGTATGTGTATGTGACAAATAAACGTTACTGAGTTGACTTGACTTGGCACACATAATCCAAATTTGGCCGAACCAAAGTCCAATGAAGCTGCAGCATTGCAATGTGACTCGTGCCTGATTAATGAAAGCAAGCCTATCAAACACCTTCTTTATCACTATCAATTAGGGCTGCTACTTTCAGGAAGCATGGACTTCCATCCCTCTGTACATCAATACTGTTAAGTGTTCTGTCATTATACTTTCCCTCCCATCCATCCTCCCAAATCACAAGACCCCACACTGGCCTGGTTTATACTCTATCTGCCATTTCTCTACCCATATCTGCAACTGATATATATCCTTTTGTTGTGGCTTTTGACAGTCTTCTTCCTTGTCTGCAACTCCCTCCATTTTTGTATCATCTCCAAACTTACTAACCAACCTATGTATGTTTTTGACAAAAGTCATTTATATACATCACAAATATCAGAGGTTTCACACTAATTTCCACAAAAAACTACAGGTCACAGACTTCCAGTCAGAATAACACTATTGCGACTGACCTCTGTCTTCTATGGGTAAGCCAGTTCTAAATCCAAACAACCTAGTCATTGTGAATTTGAAAATAGTAATCTGGATCAGCCTGCCTTAGGGACCTGGTAAAGTGCCTTAGATTTATATAGTCAACATTCATTACCCTACCCTTATCAATAACCTTTATTACCTATTCTAAAACTCAATCAAGTTTGTAAGCCATGACCTGCCCCACCAAAAGCCATGCTGATTGTTCTGAATTAGCTTGTTCTCTTTTAATTATGTAAATCATATCTCTAAAAATCCTCTCCAACAGCTTCCTTACCACTGATGTGAGGCTCACCAATTTATAATTTCTTGGATTATCACTATTTGCTTTCTAAAACAAACAACTAAGTCTACTTTCCAGTCCACTGGGACAGCACCTGTGGCTGGAGAAGATACACAGAACTTCAAGACCCTAGCTATCTCTCCTCATGCTTCTCCAATAACCTTGGTTGGATACCATCAGACCCTGGGGATTATCCACCTTGATGTTCAAGAGCCACACCACCTCTTTGTTGATTTGAAAATGCCCTAGAATATGAGTATACCCCAAACTGATCTCACTGGCCTCCATGTTCTTCTCCTTGATGAATACAGATGCAAAACATTCATATAGTTCCTTGACTACATCCTTTGACTCCAAGGCTACATTCCCTCCCCTATCCTAGAGTAGTTATATCCTCTTGATAGATACCCTCTGTTTTTTAATGTGTGTATAAAATGCCATGGGATTCTCCTTAATCCCATTTTACAAATGAAATTTCATAGCCCCTGTTGCCTCTCCTACTTCTCTGTTTGAATTACTTCCTGCTTTCTTTATATTCCTCAAAGACCCTGTCTAATTTAATCTTCCAAAACCTTACATGTGCTTCCTTTTTCCTTTTGACTAAATTTACAACTTCTCCCCTTATCTTGACTTTCTTACAAGGTTCCCGTACCTTGACTTTCTTGTCCCTCCTCCTTCCTGAAATCTGGTCATGAACTCTGAGCAGCCGGTCTTTAAATGACACCCACATGTCAGATGTCTATTTAACTAATAACAAATATTTGCAATTTATTCTCACTAGCTCCTACGTAACAATGCTGTAATCTGCTTTAGCTCAATTTGGTATAATTCCCTAAGGTCCAGACTTATTCTTGTGTATAACTATCTTAATATTTGTGGAGTTGTTCTTACTGTTCTCAAAATGCTTGTTCACTGAAATAACAGTCACCTGGCCAGGTTTGTTTCACAATACAAGTTCAAGAATGGTGCCTTCTCGAGTTGGACTATCCACTGTTCTAAGAAACCAAATTCTGCCTCACCTAAGCCTCTTCCACTAATGAAGTCCCAATCAATATTGGGGAAACTATGCCAAACTTATTGCTCTTACATTTTACTAGAATCTTCTACAAATCTGTTTCTCTATCTCACAATGGATAATGGGAGACCTATCGTGAAATCCAATCAGATTAATTGCACCTCTTATTTTTGAGCTCTAGCTCAAAAGCTCCTGTATGTCCTCCTGTGTGCAGATGTGAATTTCTCCCTAATCAGTAATACTCCTCCACCTTTATTAATTCCTTCTCTATCATGTCAGAAACATCAAAACCTTGAGTTGCCAGCCCTCTCCCTTTCACAGCTAAAATCATTGTAATTGCCACAGCATCATAGTTCTTTTGATAAATTATCACTGAATAAATTTGTTAGCATAGATGAAAAATTGGCAAAGAGACAGAGGGTAGTTATCTTACAGTCATATAGCATTGTTTTGCCAAACTCATCCATGCAGACCAAGCTATTCCCATTTGTCTATATTGGGTCTATATTTCTCTAAATCTTACCCATCCTTTTAAATCCATACAGGCTTTTAAACGTTGTAATTGTCTTTGCAGCTTCCTCTTGCAGCTTGTTCTCCCTACCCATCACCCTTTTTGTGAAGAGGTTGCCTCTCAGTTCCTCTTTAAATCTTTTCCTCCTCACCTTACACCTATGCCCTCTGGTTGTGGATTCTCCTACCCTGCGAATGAATAACAATGACTATCTACCCTGCCTCAGCCCCTCAATGTTTTATAAACTTCTGTAAGGTCACCCTTTGTCCTGAATGGTTGTTTTTCTTACTGGAGGGAATTTTACTGCAGTCTCTCGTGGGGGGAAAGTATGAGACTCATTGATCTCTTTGATGTATACTAATGATCTACATTTCATGTGCCGGTGCTGCTATCAAGGTCAAAGTCAGGGTTACCTTCACTCTCAGAAACTATCCATCAGGATCCCTGCAGGTAGCCTACGTAAGTATATCTAACATTTTGCAGCTTTCTGAATTTACAACCACCTTCTTTTGAGCCTGAACCTGATGAAGACTATTGTTGTGATGGCTGGGCAATGGAACTGACGTAGAAGAACAGCCACAATCCTGATGAGTGTCAGTACGGGCTCAAAGGGCTGGAAGGGCTCTTCCTAATCCTAATTTTATTGTCCTTATTCCTTTCCATAAATCAGTGGAAGTAAAGATGGATAGATTAGAGCTGGAGACCTGCAACTACATTATCTTGTGCCTCCCTAGATGGAATAAAGCTGTTGAAAAGTCGTGAAGGGCTTTGATGCAAAAACAAAGGAGAAATGGTCTCCAAAGGCAGAGGACACAGATTTAAGACAGGTGAATCAGAGGTGACATGAAAGGCAACATTCACTCAAACAACTTGAAAGGAAGGAAATCATGGGAACCTCTTGCCAATCTGTTAATGATTTAGCCAACCACACTCTAAGAGTGTATGGACGAGAACATGTTCAATATGGTACAGGCCTATGATATTATTGGCTGCTTGCTGTAAACAGCAGTTCTTGAAGATCCCTTCAATGTTGGGAAGGTCAATAACCTTGATAGATCAGGAATGTCCACCAGTTTTCTGGAGCCTTCCCCATTCTTGAACACTCGAATTACCGGATCAGGCCTTGATACAACCAGTCAGTATGTTCTCCACTGCACACTTGTTGACGTTTGATAGAGTATTCAGAGATATGCCATAGCTTCTGAAACGTTTGTGGAGGTAGAGGTATTGCTGAGTTTTCCTTGTAATTGCATCAATGTGTTGGCCCCAGGACAGATCATTAGAGATGTGTTTTGAACTTGAACCTGTTGACTCTCCGCCACCATTCTGCTGATGAAGAAGGTGCCTGATCCCTTGGCTTTCCCTTCCTGAAAACAAATTGTTGGTCTTGTTAACATTGAGACCATGATTGATTATCTGGCATCATTAAACTGGATTATTCATCTCTCTCCTTCCTGTACTTTGACCCAATGTTACTTGTCATCATGCAACAATGGTGATATTGTCAGCAAATTTAAAGATTGCATTGGAGCTGAGTCTGGCTACAGTTGGGGGTGTGAATGAAGAATGGCAGGGGACTGAGCATACAGCCCTGAGGTGCTCCTGTGCTGATGGTTGGCGAGGAAATGTTGTTGCCAATTCATACTGGTTGAGGTCTGTTGATGACGAAATCGAGGGTCCAGCTGCATAGGGTAAGCAGAGAACCAGTTCCCAGATTTTGACAATGAGTTTGCAGGGATTGATGATGTTGAACACTGAGCTGTAGTCGATGAACAACAGCCTGGCATAAATGTTCCTATTGTCTAAGTGGTTCAATGCAGTGTGGAGAGCCAACAAGCCACTGTTGATCTATTATTGTGGAAGGGAAATTGAAGTAAGCCCAGGCCCTTGCTAATGCCAGAATTGATTTGCTTCACAATGAAAATCTTGAAGCGCTTCATCATAATGGACATGAATGCCACCAGTTGGTAGATCATAAGGTCTAGATCATTGGAGCAGAAATTAGGCAATTCGGCCCGCCAAGTTTGCTCCCCAATTGATCTTGGCTGATCTATTTTTCCCTCTCAGCTCCATTCTCCTGCTCTCTCTCTGTACCCTTTGACATTCTTACTAATCTAAGTAGTTGGTTGATAGTCATTGCTTCCAAAGGATTTTCAAAACATATTTATGTTACAGAATTGTCATTTTTTTCTTCCATCAAAATAATTGGCACCAACCTCTGACACAGATAGTGTGACAAAACAGATTTCAAATTATGCCATTGTAGTCTTTTTGATATCTATTCCTGTGCTGGATGATATTGTTTAGCAAGGCTTCACTCATGTACCCATGACCTTGGTGCTGCTCACTCTATCTGCCTTCTGGTGCAGGGGGTTCCACCCACTGTTTTAACCTTCCTTCTTCCTGCTGGACTCCTCTGCTCCACATCCAGTGGTAATATGACAATGCCGCAGCTATTTGCATCACACACCTGCATATCATATGCAAACAAATGCACGTGAACACGCAAATACAACATGCATTACATGCAGGCATGACTGCGTGGCAGTCAAAATCTTCTTCTGCCAGTGCTGTGGCCTGCCAAGAAACTGCAGATGCTGGTTTAAACCAAAGACACAAAAAGCTGGAGTAACTCAGTGCCTCAGGCAGCATCTCTGGAGAGAAGGAATGGGTGACGTTTCAAGTCGAGATCCTTCTTCAGGTTCAGTCAGGGGAAAGGGAAACATTCATTTGTTCGATATCTCTCTATATCAATGTCTATACGTGTCTCATTATACAGTATCTCATTTCCCTTTACCCTGAGTCTCAGCTTTTTGTGTCTATCTTCAGCCTACCATTATGGTTCAGTGCCAACCTGTTGAGACATTTGCCAAAGAATCCAAGCCAGCCCAGAAATCCACTGTGAGCTCAAGGTCAGCTGTAAGTCAAACCACCATGCTTGCATGTGATACATGTTGTATTTGCTTGCTCACATGCATTTGTTTACACATGATATGCAGGCGTGTGTATAGACGTGGCTACCTGCCATATTACTGTGGTGTTATGGGGTAGTTTATTACAATAACATTGTATGGTATTAGATGAGAACACTAATTACAATCTGTTAAGCACTGACCAGCAGCAGGCAACTGACATATTAAACCAGTCAATCTGCTGAGCACTCAGGTGAAACACTCCAGGAGATCTCTCTGTCCATACCAATTGTCACTGAAGAATATATTTAAAACCTACTTCCGTAATTGATTTCTGTACACTAAAACACACTTTTAGAAGAACACTTAGAAGGTAATGTATTTATGAAAACAAATGTAGAAAAGCCTACTTAGCAATTAAAGTTCACATCCTTACCGCAATGTGCAACTGTTAATTTAATTGAAATGTCAATGGGAATCTTGTTGCAGCATTTGATTTTGCTGGGTGTCAGTAAGATATTCGCAGTGTAATGTGTAGTTCAAAATGTAGCTCTGTCTGTTTCAGAAAGCGTAGCCTTTTATCAGCCAAAGCAAAAGTACAACAATCAAACTGGACAGGAAGGAACACGTGAAACAAATATGGAACGGTATTAGATTCAGCAGCAACAGCAAATAGTTGATCTATAAGAGATTGCATGTGTAGATTTTTTAGCAAAACACAAAGTGCTGGAAGAAGTCGATAGGTCAGGCAGCATCTGGGGAGGGAATAGACAGGTCAGAACATGTCTTCAGATTGATTCCGAAGCAATAACAGCAGTTAGAGGTTATGAAACACTTCAAATATAATAAGTAATTCCAGATATCCTCACTAGAGAGTAGATGACATGGAATTGGCACAGTAGCACAGCGGTTGAGTTGCTGCCTTGCACCCCCAGAGACCCTGGTTCAATCTTGTCTATGGGTGCTTAATGTGCGGAGTTTGCATGTTCTCCCCATAACCATGTGGGTTTTCTTCGGGCGCTTCGGCTTCCTCTCACGTCCCAAGGACATGCGGGTTTGTAGGTTAATTGACTTTGGTAAATAGTTTGTAGGATAGAACTAATGCATGTGATTTTTGGTTGGGTGGACTCGGTGGGCCGAAGGGCCTGATTCCATGCTGTGCAAAAAGAAAAGACCTCAGGACAGGTTTATAGCACAGGTGACCAAATGCTTGGACCAGCAGTTAGGTTTTAAGGAAAATCTTAGAGGAGAGCAGGAGTTGGAAAGGGCAATTAGTTTGGGAAGATTGTGACAGACCTTGGGGCTTAGGCAGCTGTTCCAACAATGGAGAGAAGCAAGGGGTAAAAGCCCAAAAGGTCAGAGTTGCTGGAGTATTTGTAGGGTTGGACAAGGTCACAGCAGTATGAAGTGGTGGGAGAGATTCAAACACAATGATGAAGATTTTAAATTCAAGCTTTGAAGGATTGGGAGGTCATGTGGGTCAGAAAGCCCAGGGATGAAGGCAGAGCAGGAAATGTTGCTAGCTGGGATAATGACATCGAGGTGTTGGATTGGCTTGTTCATGAAAAGTTGCATATGGGAAAACAGCCAGGAGAGCATTAGAATAGTCAAAGTCAGGAGGTAGAAACCTGAAGCAACCCAATGGCATTTAGTCTTTAGAACCCAAATCAGGGCATAGAATAATGGAGAAGAAATTGCAGAACACTGTCCATGGAGAATGCAGCATAAAGCTGGTTAATGGAACAGGGTGGTACAGTGGCACAGTGGTACTGCTGTCTCACAGCGCTGGAGAACTGCTTTCGATCCTGACCTCAGGTGCTGTCCGTGGAGTTTACGCGTTCTCTCTGTGAGCGCATGGGTTTTCTCCAGATGCTCCAGTTTCATCCCAAATTCCAAAGACGTGCAGTTTTGTAGGCTAATTTGCTTCCGTAATTTGCCCCTAGTGTGTAGGATATAGAATTAGTGTACAGGTGGTAGATGGTTGGCATGAAATTCGGTGGGCTAATGGGCTTTTTCCTACACTGTAAACCTACAATAAACTAAACTAAGTTAGGTACGCTCTCTGGAGCTAAGGGAAATTAGGGCCAAGCCCACAGTGATAGTACTTCCTCTTATTTAGCGTCTCTATGGGAGACTGAAAGAATAAATTGTGTATATCATGTATTATTTATAATGGTTGCTTATTAAATTACAACCTTGTGGAAAGTAATTGCTTTTCTTGTTGAATACCTTAGTCACATACAATTTCATTCATGTTCTCTCTGATTTTCCTGTTATAGTAAGACTCTTGGATCCTATTGTTTCCTAGAATTTTAGGATCTTCATTCCTCCCAGAAATTGAATTGAAACTGGACTTACCTATCACCAAAACAGGTCAACAGCAGGTGCTATCTCACTGGCTCTCTACTCTGCTCTGGCCCTTGTGAATAACATAAATACATATGTCAGGCTGCTATTCATCGACCACAGCTTGGTGTTCAACCCAATCATTCCCTCCAAATGCATTGCAAAGCTCCACGATCTAGGCCCCTCTATCTCCCTCTGCAATCTACCTCATCAGCAGACCTTAATCAGTGCAGATCAGTAACATCTCCTCCTCATTGACCATCAACGCAGGTGTACCTCAAGGTTGCATGCCTAGTCCCTTGCTCTATTCTCTTCAAGAGAATAGTAATGCAAGTGAGAATTTCATTGTTCTATCTGGGACATATGACAATAAAACACTCTTGACTTGACTCTACATCGATGACTATGTGGCTCAGCACAGCCCCAATGCCACATATACATTTGCCAATTACATAATTGAAACAAACTAATCGTAATTCAGTAACTGAACACAATAGCTCACCTTGCACTACCATGGACTTGTTTCTATTGTGTTTTAACATTAATGTTCATGTTAGCACACTTATTTTTTGTTTCACAGTAGTAGATAATGTAGGTATAATTACATTTTGTGTGTTGTCTGAGCCAACATGCCTGAGATGCTGCGATGAGCAGGCTTTTCATTGTAGATGTGCCTCACCATACTTGTGCATTTGACGATAAGGTTGACTTGACATCCAAGAAGTAATTTGAGGCATTACATGTGTAGCTAGTCCTCCTGTCAATTACAAAAACAAATCTTGTTCCTATACTATAAACTCAAAAAATATCTGGTATGACTCAACTACATCCACCCGAGGGGGCAAATAGATGCTTGGTTTAACATCTCAGTAATTGACGTAGCCACAAATTGTACTCAGTTGTTTACGCTGGGGGGTTAAACCTATGATCCTCCCACTCCAAAGCAAAATTACACTGAGCCACATCTGACAATCATTAAAGTCTTGGACTGTATTTCCGTGTTAGACGTATTACATAAATGATAATTAATTTTGCTAAAGAGGGGAACTGAATTATAAAATCAGACTACATGTTTGCATGGACAATTTTTAACTATAACCGTGGAGTAAGTAAAATTAAATATAAACATCAAATATATAAAATAAACATCTGTAAGGTGCAAACAGTAATGATAGAGATGTGGGAGCAACCGCTGTGCTGTTGGATGTGGATACTGAAGCCAAGCATGCTCCTTGTGTGAAGGAGGAGATCACTAAAAGGCTGCCTGCAGATGAGAGATCGTGTTGTGGAACTGGTCATATCAGTATATGGGGTTAGATGGAGCCTTGGTTCAGTGTGACCATGCAGTGTTCCCTCAGTATGACACCAGTTAAAACCCAGATTTTGTTTTCAGTTCCCAGTAGCGGGACATCTTTGACTTGTACACGGGAGTGGTACAAATTAAATCACAGCTGACACGGTAAGATGCAAGTGAATGGATGGGAAAGGAGGAGATGAAGAGAAAAGT
This sequence comes from Raja brachyura, assembly GCA_963514005.1. The sequence continues at coordinate 16,081,702 of OY740788.1, forward strand.
GAATGTGGAGAAAGGGAGAGGAGAAGGAAAACATTTGAGTCTGATGAGGAGCAAGTGACGGGAGTGTAAATGAGAAATCGTCGACCAAAAGCATTAACCATTTCTCTTCCCACAGATGCAGCCTGACCTGCTGAGTGTTTCCAGCATCTTCTGTTTCTATTTTACAAGTTATTATTCATTATAGAGACAGGATAGGATAAAGTCAGAAGATTTTGCTTAGGTTAATTGTGTTTATGGACCAAATACCTATTGACTGGAAGTGGCCTGAGTTCCAAAGTCTTTTGAACTAATTGGAGGCTATGAGTGGAGAATAAAGAATAATGTATCTTCGATTGGGGATCTTCTCTTTACATCCTTCAAATAACATTGGAACTTACCTATTTAATCTGTCATGTGTAAAATACCATCTGTTGATTCAATATCATTGAGTTCTTGAGGCCATTTCTTATTTTATTAGATATTTGGCAGTTATTAATGCAGATATGACTGACATGGCAACAGTAAGTATAAAATGCATACAGGGCAGAGGGCGGAAAAAGGGAAAGGCTGTGATTACCTGTTGTTCACTGAAAGGTTTTGACCAACATTCGGCATACCAGCGTTATGAATACAATTGATTCACAATTTATGTAATCTATACTATTGATACATTGATACTTGTGACAGTAAGCATTGTTTTCTGAATTGGGATTGAGGAAAATGTAAGGAACTGTAATGTTATCCTCCTTAAGTGGTCTTACCTGATACCAATAAATTTAATGTGGAAGTAATAACACTTACTGATGTGGGAAGCACCAAAACTGAAAGGTATCGCTGTAGGTATGACAGTTTTATTTTTTTATGGTGGAATCTAGGCAATGCTGGTATGGCTAGAATTTACTGTCAATGCCTAATTGCCCTTGAGAAGGTGATGGTGAGCCACCTTCCTGAACTGCTGCAATCCTTCTTTCCACAGTGTGTTCAGAATGCAATAATTTACAATCAGTGGTGTTCCACTCATGGACTGTTATTATTTACCGGGATAAAATTTGTGCAATACCAATGGACCTATGTGGATCTTCGAGAAATTCTAGTCTCCTTGTACATTGATTTCATGTGAACTGGCAGCTCAAAGAGAAACTGCTTCTTCACGAATTTTCGTTGGAACTCTTTGTTGTGCTGTCCTTTAAATTCAATGAAAGGCATTCACCTTGTTTCAGCAGGAAGAACCTCTAGTGAGTGATAGCTCCTCAGAGGTGGTGTTGGAAGGGATCTATCGGATCTTTCTATGCCTTTGCATGCCAACCACCCAGCATAGAAGTGACAAACTTCTGATCCAGGATAGTTTCCAAAGGTATTTGAGCTGCATTCTCTGCAAGATTGCCAACATTTGTCTTTCACTTATTGTTTATCTTTACTCAGTTAGAAGCAGCAAGTTATGAGATGGAGCACTTTGCGAAGGCAGGCACGGGTTATTGATTGGGGACAATCAGCCATGATCACAATGAATGGCGGTGCTGGCTCGAAGGGCCGAATGGCCTCCTCGTGCACCTATTTTCTATGTTTCTTTTCTATGCTTCATGAATCATGCCAATCATCACAAAAGTGGAGCCTTCGCCAATTAAGACGAGTCCCGTAGTAAAGATCCTTATGGTTCATTAAAGGCATTATTTCATGACTAAAATGTACTGCATCAGTGGATAATAGATGGGAAGAAAGGGATATAACTTTGTGCCTGTCTCTTCCTCTGTATTTAATTCATTTCTCTCTGCAGCATTATTTCTCCTGTTTTTGTGCGCAGTGAATGCTTCCAGGCAACTTCTGAAAGCTCAAACTGTTTAAAATAATTTCATGAACTGGAGATTAGACCACAGCACCATCTATTGGGTTCCTTCAATTACTTTCCCAGGCTGTTGTACAATTCATTTTAAAATGAACCGTTTTGGGTATTTTTCATCCTTTCAATTAACTGACTCAATTGATCAGTGTTTTCTTTTGCTTTTGGTTTGATACTTCCTACTTTGACAGACTTATCAATAGAATTCTGTAGAAATAGGTTCCTGCAGCCACACATGGTCGCGAGGCAGCCTCCATGTAAGAATGAATTGTCGGGGCCTAAAAATCCTTATCTCACCAGCATCCACTTGGCCAATGTATGGTCCCTAGAAAATAAGTTTAAAGGGCAAAATTGCTTTAGGAAAGGTACATGAGGGAATGAGATAGAATAGCATTCAATGAGATAGAATAGCATTCCATTCTATAGAATAGAACTGGGCTTGCACTCCAGTTCTCCAAACTTGACCTTCCAGCACAAAGGTCTCTCGATCCATTGCAAGGACTGGACAGCGTCATCGGGAAAAGGGAGGCACAGTTGTGTGTCTCATGGTAAACTCTTTGTGGTGCTCGCTCAGGGCAGGTAGGGAGCGCTGAGGAGCCATGCACCTTTCTTTACTCGCAGGACAGTTTCAGAGACAGCTTCAAGTTACAGGGTGTCACATCTCTGATAATCTGTCGTAGGCCCAGCACACTGATGCAATCACAAAGAAAGCTCACCAATGCCTCTACTTCCTCAGAAGTTTAAGGATATTTGGCATATTGCAAATACTCTGTTGGATTTCAACACTGATTGTTTAATTTAGTTTATTGTCAAATGTAACGAGGTATAGTGAAAAGCTTTTGTTGTGTGCAAATCAGTCAGCGGAAAGACAATACATGATAACCATCCACAGTGTCCAGCTACAATAATAAAGAGAATAATGTTTAGTGCAAGATAAAGTCCAGTAAAGTACAATTAAAGATAGTCTGAGGGTCTCCAATGAGGTAGACAGTAGCTCACAACTGCTCTCTAGTTGTTGATACGATGGTTCAGTTGCCTGATAGCAGCTGTGAAGAAACTGCCCCTGAACCTGGAGGTGTGTGTTTTCACTTGTCAAGGCAGCATGAAGTGTAAATTGAGTCAATGGAAGGGAGGTTGGGTATTATGAGGGGCATTGATAGGATAAAAAGTCAGTTGTTTTTTCCAAGAGCAGGGGCATTTTGAAATAGAAAGAACATGTTTAACATGAAAGTGGAGAAATTTAAAGGAGATCTGTGACGTGTTTTCAAAACAATGGATGGTGAATATCTGTTGCCAAATGAGTTAGTCGAGACAGCAACAATTATGATGTTGGAAATGAATTTGGGCAGGTACTCGGATAAGAAAAGCATAAATACTGACAGAGCGCTAAAATGGTGTTCGTATAAACATGCATCATGGTTGACGTGGGCGAACAGGACAAACAGGGCTTATTTCAGTGATGTACAATTCTGTGCTTTGAGAAAGAGGTGGAGTGGTTAATGGATAGGAATGAGACCAAGAGACTGAGTGACACAAATGAGATGCTGCTAGCTGAAAGATCATATGTTATTCCACTGGGTGGCACTTCGATGGCAGCCTCACCTACAGTCTGTCTGTCCTTTTGTCTTTTTTTTTGTTTTTAGTGTGTTTTAAAAGTATGTGCAAATGTTCTCTGGTTTGTTTTAAGTGGGGGATGGGCGGGGGGGGGGGGTCAGGGAATTTTTTTTTCAATCTCTGACCTTGCCGGAGGTGCGATTGTTTCCTGGATTGTATCTCTCGTCGCTCTGCGGCCTAACATCGTGGAGCTGGAGGCCTTGCTCAGGACTGACTTTGAGCCCCACCGCGGGGCGTGGACTTACCATCGGAGCCGATTCCTTGCCTGGGATTGATGCTCCAACCACGGCCTGCGGACTTTAACATCAAGGAGCTCGCAGTCTCGGGTAAGGGACCGACGTCGGGAAGCTCCAAAAGCTGCACGACATTTGACTAGCCAGGCGCGGGGGAGCTGAGATTCCCCCCCCCCCCGACGCAAGAGATTGATTTCCCAAACGAGGAGGCCCGCCGCCGTTTATGGGAGTAATATCGTCTGGTCAATGGTTATAGGCCCCTGACCGCTGGAGGACAAAGAAGGGAGAGTTTGAATATTGTTTTGCCTTCCATCACAGTGAAGAATGTGGAGGAGTCATTGTGGTGGATGTTAAAATGTATTCGTGTGTTCTGTTGCTTTTTATTGGTATGACTGTATAGCAAATCAAATTCCTCGTATGTTGCAAAACATACTTGGCTAATAAAGTATGATTATGATTAAGGAAGATAGTTAATCACAGCTGATTCGCTGCCTGTCAGCCAGTACCTCTGTATGTTATACAACTCAGTCTCTCCTGTGATACCTTTGGAAGCAGTTGTCTGGAATGCTGGCCTTTATATCCATTCCACCAGTTATAATGGCATCCCAGAGGCTGTAACTAGCAGGCGGTTATTCATTTCTCAGTGCGACCTAGCTGTGTGGCATTAATCTGTTATTTCAAAAATACTTCATAGGCTGCAAAAATGCTTCAGACATACACCTAATTTATGAAAAGAATTATATAAATAGTTTCTTTTTTATTCGTATATCTCCAATAAATGCAGGTCTGGCCTTTAATTCTAAAGCAGCGAACTTGTCACTTGCCATAAAAATTAGGGAAGAAGATTAGACTTTATTGCCTTCCATCACATTGAGGAATGTGGGGAATCCGCTGTGGTGGATGTTTATGTTAACTTTTATGTAGTATGTCTTGTTGCTTTTTTTTTAGTATGGCTCTATGGTAATACGAATATTAGTGTACCCTAATTGGTACTCGTAACAATAAAAGACCTTTGAAACCTTTTCAATTCCACTGGAGTTGATTGTCATATGTGGAGAATAAAATGGGAATACAGTGCATGTTAGCATCGAGACGGTGTACTGAAGAACTTGGTTCAGTGACATATTGCTCAATGGTTGCACACTTTCTTCTTCCTGAAAAACTGAAGCTCCACTGCTTTGGACTTTAATTAATTGTGTTGATTAAAAATTTTAAATTACTTACTTAATATTTCCTTTCTCTTTCTCATTGAATCTTGATTGTCTTTACTTTAGTTCATTCTTGAGTACATCACAGTGCTTACTGTGGATTGGAGGTTTTCAGCTGCAGTGAGAGGTTGAACAGACTTGGATCATTTTCTCCGGAACATTGGAGGTTGAGGGGAGACTTTGTATAAAATTACGAGAGGCGTATGTATATAGGATAGACAGTCAGAGCCTTTTTTTCCCCCATGGTGGAAACGTCCAACACTAGAAGGCAGAGCTATGAGGTGAGGAGGGAAAGTTTAATGGCGATGTACAGGGAGAGTTTTTTACGCTGAGAGTGGTGGGGACCTGGAACGCATTGCCAGGGGTGGTGGTGGAGGCAGATAGGATAGTGGCATTCAAGAGGCTATTAAACAGGCATGAAGTGCAGGGTTTAGAGGGATATGGATCATGTACAGGCAGATGAAATGAGTTTAACTCGGCATCATGTTCTGTGAAGGGCCCGTTCCTGTGCTGTACTGCTTTATATTCTATGAGCCTAGAACTGAGAAGTCCTGATAGGTGATCCATCAGCAAAAATTCAAGCCCATTGGAGCTGCTGGAACATTTCAATTCAGTTAATTAAAATGGTAAAAACTCTGGAGTGAAAAGCTAGGATCTGAAATTGTGAGCTGAAAACTGATGGATTATTTGGAAAAGTCAATTTGATTTACTGGTGTTAGAGCCCAACCTTTATGAGCTTCCAAGTCCACAAGGCATTTTCAGGCTGGCTTTTAACTGTCCCCCGACTCAGCCCAGCAAATCAATTAAAAGTATCTATGTTACTAAAACTCTTCTCTTGTTTGTATATACATATATATATATTATGTGTGTGTGTGTGTGTGTGTGTGTGTGTGTGTGTGTGTGTGTGTGTGTGTGTGAGAGAGAGAGAGAGAGAGAGAGAGAGATATGGGCACAATCTGGTTAATAATTCCTATTTTCTTCCAAACGCTAGGCCACAGCCTTCCCATTTTCACACATCCTACTCCCATTTTTTCCTTGTAGGCGATAAACATCTTCCCATCGCATTTTTACCTATGTTTCTGAACTTTTTGATCCATGAAATTTTAAAACCAGCCCGAACTCACCTATTTTGAGAAAAAAAAATCCGACTGATGTCACAATGCATTGCAAGGCAGGACGGGACACTCCGGGAGGGAGGGGCTCTCCAGCGTTCGCAGTGAACGAGGCGTGGCAGCGGCCAGTACCTGGTGAGGAGGCTGCTGCTGCGGGCTGAGCCTGGTGACTGGGCCCTGGCTGGAGTTGAGCCTGGTGCTCGAGCTAGAGTGAGAGCCGAGCCCGGGGCTTGGGATGGGGCTGTGACCGTAGCCAAGAAAGAAGCCGCTGGTGGAACCAAGGATGAGCATGGGTCCAGGGTCAGGAACGGTGAAGTCGGAACATGCACTGGAGCCCAGGCGGCTTCCGAGCTGACGGCCGGAGGCTGCCGCTGGAACCAAGGATGAGCCTGGGCCTGGACTGCAGCCCAGGCAGTGGCCGAGCTGACGGCCAAGAACGAGCCTGGGTCTACAGCCAGGGCGGTTCGAGTACGAGAACTAGGCCGAGTTCCAGGCCCTGGCGCTGCTCTACGACCCGAGTAGATTCTGGGGCAGGGAATGGGAGTGATGGGAGGAGGATGTGGGAAATGAGAAGGAGGAGAGATGATGTAGGGTCTGTACCCCCCTCCCTCTACGCTCCCCTCCCTCTCCATCTCTACCCCCTCCGCCTCCCTCACATTCTCTACAACCCCCTCCCTCTCCATCCCCCTCTCACTCCCTCTCTGACGCCCCACCCCCTCTAACCTCCCCTCCCCCTCTACTCCCCCCCCCTCTCTACCACCCCTCCCTCTCTACCACCCCTCCCTCACTAGGGACCAGCCCTCCCCCGTGACGCCACACGCCTCCCCCCCCCCCCCCCCACCCCCCCTGCAAAAAGTTGTGGAAATAAAATTCAAAGGCAAGTTTATCTAACAGCTAACAGTGATTATAGTAAGTTTCTACTCAATATGCAAATAAAAATATAGAATCTGGAAATTGCAATTTAGATAACATCTATGGAAAGAGACTCGGAGATAATGCTTCAGCGTGAAGATATTTTGTGAGATATTAATTTTGGGGGTTTTTTATCTCTTGGCTCGATGTTCATCGTATATAAGGGTCAGTCATTAGACATGAATATTACTTTCCTGGAACGACACTTTAAGAAATCAGCTGGCATTAATGTTAGTGTCTGGAACAATGCCACAGAGGTTCAGTTGACATGAATGCTATGCCCTATAACTTATGCTGCTGGACTTTAGCCAGCATTAAAATTATCTTCACAGTCTTTTCTCTAGGGAGGGGGAGTTGGAACTTAGAGGGCATACATGTAAGAGAGGGGAAAGATATAACAGGAACCTGAGGGGTATCTTTTTCACATAGAAAGTGGTGCATGCATGGAACGAGCTGCCAAATTAAGTGGTAGACGTAGGTACAATTAAGACAGTTGAACATATACTTGGATCTGAAAGGTTAGGAGGGATATGGATCAAGCGCAAACAATTGTGACCAGCTCAGAAAGGCAACTTGGTCGACATGGAGTGTTGGGCTGAAGGGCCTGCTACCATGCTGTATAGCTCTATGACTATATATAATGCCACAGCTGAGAAGCTGGTTTTAATGGTGCAGATGACAACCTTTCAATTATTTCACTGATGCTATATTTAAGGCGTAGATATTAGCACAGATGATGGATTGAACTGCTGGACTGAATGTAGATAATGACTTGGCGTGATTGTATTCACTGTATATATTCTGAATAAAGTACATTTTTGGATAAACAAAATGGATGGTGCATATCTTTTGCCTGATGCTAATGCTAATATCAAGACATAGAACATCGAACACTACCGCACAGGACCTGACTCTTTGATCTACAATGTTTGTGCCAAACATGATGCCAAGTTAAAATGACCTCATCTGCCCGTACATGATTCATATCCCTCTATTCCCTGCACTTCCATGTACCTAATCAAAAACCTCTTAAACACCACCATCGTATCTGCCTCCACCACCGCCGCTGGCAATGCGTTCCAGGCCTCCGCTACTCTCTGTGTAAAACAGAAACTTGCCCCGCACATCTCCATTAAACTTTCCCCCTCACCTTATAGCTATGCCATCTGGTGTTGGAAATTTCCACCCTGGGGAAAATGTTTCTGTCTATCCCTCTCAAGGCGTTCCACACTTCCCTGCACAATTTCAGCTTTGGCACTTTCTGTTCTGTTAAAGCTAACTGTGACTGATCCCGTGCTGTACTGATTGACTCAGAATTCTATGCGGCAGTGCGAATTTCCTCAGGATTGCCTGCCCAATGCATAAGTTTGGCACATCCTTGGAGTCCCTGTTCAAATGAACAGGTGAAATTGGATGCTGATTAATAATTATTTGTTTTTTATATATTATCAAAGTGTTTAGTTGTCATTTTAGATGGCGAGTACATTTTTTACAGTATTTCCATGTGATACATGGTAAAAAAGTGTTTAAGAAAAATTCTTTCACAAATATTTATAATCAAAATGACTGTGATAACAACAGCCTCAGGAGTTGGCCAACCTGACGGGCAGGGATTCACTTGCTATCAAAGCCATCTTCATCTCCTCCATGACTTCCGTTTTCTATGTTCCAATTCCCTCATCTTCACCATGTAACGTCTTAAAGCCCTCTATCTTCCTCGACCGCAGAACTAACCAATCCCCGTCTACCGATACTCTCCTCCGCCTAGCGTAGCTGGTCCTTACCCTCAACAACCTTTCCTTTGACTCCTATTTCCTCCAAATCCAAAGCGTAGCTATGGGCCCGCGCATGGGCCCTAGCTATGCCTGCCACTTTGTAGGGTATGTCGAACAATCCTTGTTCGAGGCTTACCATGGCCCTATCCCCTAACTTTACCTCCGCTACATTGATGACTGCATTGGTGCTACCTCCTGCACCCATGCAGAACTCACTGACTTCATCCATTTCACCACTAACTTCCATCCGGCACTCAAATTCACCTGGACCATTTCCAACATCTCCCTACCGTTTCTTGACCTCACTGTCTCCATCGCAGATAACAGACTACTGACCAACATCTACTACAAACTCACTGACTCCCATGGCTATCTGAACTACATTTCTTCCCACCTTGCATCCCCTACTCCCAATTCCTCCCTCTACACCGCATCCGCACCCAGGATGAGGTGTTCCAAACCAGGGAATGTCCTCATTCTTTATGGAACTGGGATTCTCCTCTTTGACTATAGACAAGGCTTTCCCCAGGGTCTCTTCTATACCCCGTAGCTCCGCTCTCACTCCCTATCCCCCCACCCCCCCCCCACCTCATAATAAGGACAGAGTCCCCCTTGTCCTCACCTTCCCCCGTACCAGCCTTCACATACAACAGATAATCCTCTGGCATTTTTGCCACCTCCAACAGGATCACACCACTAGCCACATCTTCCCATCTCCTCCCTTTTTGGTTTTCCATAGAGACCGCTCCCTCCATAACTCGCTGGTCAATTCGTCCCTTCCCACCCAAAACACCCCCTCCCCTGGTACTTTCCCTTGCAACCGCAGGAAATGCTACACTTGTCGCTTTACCTCCCCCCTCGACTCCATCCAAGGACCCAAGCAGTCTTTCCAGGTGAGGCAGAGGGTCACCTGCATCTCCTCCAACCTCAACTATTGCATCAGCTGCTTTGGGTGTCAACTGCTGTATATCGGTGAGACCAAGAGCAGGCTTGGTGATCGCTACGCTCAACACCTCCGCACAGTCCGATTTAACCAACCCGGTGGCTCAGCACTTCAACTCCCCCTTCCATTTCATATCTGACCTTTCTGTCCTGGGCCTCCACCATGGCCAGAGCGAGTCCCACCGCAAATTGGAGGAGCAGCACCTCATATTTCGCTTAGGTAGTTTACACCCCAGCGGTATGAACATTGACTTCTCCAATTTCAGGTCGTCCTTGCTTTCTCCTTCCTTCCCCTCCCCAGCTCTCCCACGGCCCACTGTCTCCGCCTCTTCCTTTCTTCTTCCTGCACCCCCCCACCCCACATCAGTCTGAAGAAGGGTCTCAACCCGAAACGTCACCTATTCCTTCGCTCCATAGATGCTGTCTCACCAGCTGAATTTCTCCAGCATTTTTGTCTACTTCTATTTTTTCAGCATCTGCAGTTCTTTCTTAAACATCTTGTGAATGCAGTCAGTTGTGTGCATTGAGACAGCTCCAATACTGTTCTCAGCTACGTTGGCATGCTGGAGGCAGTGCTCCCACCGGAAAATTGGACATTCAATTATCTGGGGCAAATAAAGGTTTTGCACCAATGTTATTCACAACATGTAACGACACAGCAGGCCAGCAGGCATTAATGATCATTGAACAGGGGAAACAGAACAGAACCACCCACTGGGGGTACTGATAATTATTTCTCATTGATCCCACTTTGTTTGCCAGAGATTTATCCAGATCAAGCTGCAGTAGCTGCCCATGCGTTAGCTTTCCGAGCTTTGCCTCACAGTCTTCAGGTTGCAGGAAGTGAATGGCATATTAGTGTTGTAAAACACGTCCAGCATGGAGAGAGTAATAAAGTTTCATTAGTAAGGTCATTAACCTACAACTTATTTTGTCACTCCAGATGTTGCCTGACTTGCTGAGTATTCTGAGCACTTACTGTTTTTATTTCATTTTCCAGCATCTGCAGCATTTTGCTTTTCATGTATCAATACTCCCATGTAACGAATGCAAAGGGAGATCGGCACACAATATTATTGGCAGCGGAGATACAAGGGACTGCAGGTTCTGGAATCTTGAGCAAAACACAAAGTGGTGGAGTAAGTCAGTGGGTCTGGCAGCTCCAGTGAAGGGAATGGATAGGGAACTTTTCGGGTCAACTCTTCTTCCTATTGAAATTTAAAGTCAGGTCAGATTTGTGATTTACTCCAGCACATTATGTATTAATGAGAGTGCATTTGTTGCAGGTCAGTGACACATGGATCAATGCAGGAGGAGATCGGCACCAACATTATTAGTAGTTTGAGCACAAGGAACTGCAGATGCTGGAGTAACTTGGGGGTCAGGCAGCATCTCTGGTTAATATGAATAGGTGAAGAAGGGTCTCGACCCAAAATGTAAACTATTCCTTTTCTCCAGAAGTGCTGCCTGACCCGCTGAGTTATTCTGGAGGAACATGACGGTTGCGTGGGAAAAGCAAGTCATCCCCAAAGCCTGGCGAAGAGCAGGGAGAGTGCTGATCCGAAAGGGAAAAAAAAATTTGTCCACCATCGAACAGTTTCGGCAAATAAACCTTCTTAACATAGAGGGCAAGATATTTTTCAGTGTGGTGGCGAAAAGACTTACAAAGTATCTGAAACAAAACCATTTCATTGATACGTCAATCCAAAAGGATGGCGTAGCAGGTTTCTCGGGATGCCTTGAACATACCAGCATCATATGGCATCAAATCCAGACTGCTAAGAAAGAACGAAAGAATCTGCATGTCTTGTTCCACGACCTGGCCAACACCTATGGATCAGTTCCTCATTCACCACTGTGGACTGCTTTTGAATTCTTTCAGGTGCATACAATAATAACAAATCTGGTAAAAACGACTTTCAGGATCTGCAATTTTGTCTCACAACATCAGACTTTACCACAGTGTGGCAACCACTGGAAGTAGGCATCATGGCAGGGTGCACCATCTCCCCATTGACCTTCACTATGGCAATGGATCTCATTATCAGATCATCAAAATGGGCTGTTGGAGGAAAATGGATACAATGTGGTCAGCGGTTGCCACCTATATGAGCCTATATGGACTATATAACAACACTAACAACTATCCCCTGCACCAAGAGACTTCTGGAAAAGCGTCATCAAAACATCACATGGGCAAGGATGAAGATTAAACCCAGCAATTGCAGAAGCATCCCCATTGTCAAAGGTCGTCAAGGATAAAATGTTTAATATTGACGGAATACCTGTTCCAACTGTTTCAGAAATGCCAGTGAAGTGTTTGGGCCGATGGTATGATGCAAAGCTCAAGGACACCGAGCAGTTTGAACAACTCAAAAGGGATACCATCATGCACATAGCTTGCATGAACAAGACCTTGCTACCAGGAAAACTCAAGCTGTGGTGCTTCCAATACTACCAAGAATCATGTGCCCTTTAACTATGTATGAAAACCCCATCAACAAAATGGAAAAGCTGGAAAGAATGATCAGCACACATGTGAAACAGTGGCTTGCACTTCCACGATGCTGAAGTGCAGTCGGACTGTATGGGAGTGGCAAATTGGAATTACCCACTGCAGCACTTGTGGAAGAGTTCAAATGCACTAAAGCAAGGTTGCTCATGACCCTCACTGAATTTGAAGATACTGTTATTCGAACAGCGGCCCCCAGTGTGGCAACGGGGAGGAAGTGGACCCCATCTGAAGCCTGAAAAGCTAAGTCTGCTCTTCATTTCCGGGATGTGGTTGGCCAAGTTCAACACGGGAGAGCCGGGCTAGGGATCGTTCCAAAAGCTCCTCAATGGCATAAGACAACATCACTGCAGAAGAGACGGCTCGTGGTGGAGGAGGTGAGAAGACTGGAGGAGACAGAGCGACACTCCAAGGCCATCCCAATGGCCAAGCAGGGCCAATGGACTAACTGGGAGAGCCTGGAAAAGAGGAAACTCAGCTGGCGTGAATCTGGCAAATGGAAGAATCTCGGCTAAGTTTTGTCATCAGAGCCACTTATGATGTTCTACCATCACCCCAGAACCTGAAGCAGTGGTTCGGAGAAGACCCCGCTTGCACCCTTTGCCAAGCACCTGCATCACAAAGGCACATTTTGACAGGATGCACTATGAGCCTCGGCCAAGGGCATTACACTTGGTAGCATAACCAAGTTCTCAGACAGCTGGCATCAACCCTGGAACAGAGGCGTAAGATCACAAATGCTTCCCCACAAACATCGGCAGGAAATTGTTGCTACGTCTATGACCAGGCGATTAAAGAAAATGGGGGTGAGGGGTCGCTCCCTCCAACAAGCAATCAAATCATTATCAAATTCTGCAGAGAAAAGCAGCAATTGGATTTGGATCAAAAGGAGAGATAACAATCGGGCTGCAAGATGAAGAGTGGAGGGTATGGAATTGAGGGGGGTGAAACTGGGACACCAGGTATCACTGTTGAGCCCTCTGAAGATATTGTGGGCTTATCAATGAAACGTCAAAGGAGGGTGCCCACCGGATGACCTACCCTACCTTACACCGCTCCCATCCCACTGCAAATAGTAAAAATGACGACTTATTACAGGGATTGAAACATCAAGTCCTATTAGCTCTACTCCAGTGTTTCGTGTCTATCTTTGGTGTAAACCAGCATCTGCAGTTCCTTCCTACACATGGATAGGTGATGTTCTGAAGAAGGGTCTGAACCTGAAATGTAAACCATCCATGTTCTCCCGAGATGCAGCCCAACACTGAATTACTCCAGCATTTTGTGTGGTTTTCATATTATTAATAGTCCATCGGTTGCAGGAGGTCAGAGACACAGCGAGCAATGCAGGAAAAGATCGAAAGATTGGCACCAACATTATTGGTAGTGTACAAAAAAGGAACTGCAGTTGCTGGTTTACAGTAAAAAGACACAAAGTGCTGAAGTAACTAAGAAGGTCAGGCAGCATTCCTGGAGAACATGGAGAGGTGATGTTTTGGCTCGGGCTTCTTCAGACTGATTGTGGAGGGGTGAACAAAACTGGAAGAGAGGAAGGACAGGACAATGGGTGGCAGCTCATTGGTGAACACAGGCAAGGGGGTTTGATAGTCAGATGGTTGGACAAAGGACAGAGATTAAAAAAGGTGGGATATAAAACAATTGAAGAATTGTGAACCCAGAGGAAGGAATGTGGGTGGAGGGGAGAAATAGAAACAAGTCTAGCTGAGGCACAGGGGAGGGGGGTAGGGGGGTGTTGCGAGAAATGGATGTTAGATGTTACCTAATGTTGGAGAATTCAATGTTCATACCGCTGGGTTGTAAGTTATCCAAATGGAATGTTAGGTAGGGTTCCTCCAGTTTGTCCAACAATCTGCCTCTGCCTATCTATCTCCCCCACCCCATCCCTGTATTCACCTATTACTGGTCATGCTTTGTTCTGCCCATCCTCTCTTCCAGCTTTCTTTCTCCCCCCAAGCAATCAGTCTGAAGGGTCCCACACCAAAACGCCACATATGTAGAAATAAAGAAAATACTTTACACCAAAGATAGACACTAGATGCTGGAGTAACTCAGTGGGTCAGGCAGCATCTCTGGTGGAAAAGGATAGGTGAAGGGTCCCAACCTGAAGCATCACGTATCCTTTTTCTCCAGAGATTCTGCCTGACCCGCTGAGTTATTCCAACAACTTGTATACATCTGCAGGCACGTGCCGTGAGTAATTACTCAGGGTAGGCACTCAGTCGGATAAAAATAAAAAAACCGTGCATGTGCAGATCCGTAAAAATAAAAACAGTAACAAGTCAATTTGCCCAAGGCTTCCTAGTCTCCTTTATTCTTAATTACTGAAGGGGGAGGGGGGAGGGGGGGGGGGGTGAAGGGTGATGGCAGGTCGTGAGATGGTTGGAAAAACGGGAGCACACAGGGAAAAGTTGAATCAGTTGTCATGTTATTGAATGACAACACTTGTTCAAGGGACCAATTGGGGGGATAGTTCCTTTCACAATGTATGGGGAGTCTGTGCCAGGGGTAAAGTTTTGGGGAGAGCAGGACTGTTGAGAATGAGGTCGGGGATAATACCAGTAACTCACTCATGTACCGCTGCTGCGACGCTCCAGGCGTGGAGCCATCACATTGTAGCCAGGGATAGAAGCAGCTCCGGTAGCTGCGAGCGGTCGCCAGGACCCAACAGTCAAGCTGTCCGCCACTTCAGCGCCTTCTGCCGGCCCGCTCACTTCTGACAGTGCTCTCCGTCTGAACATCTCTCACCTGCCGCTTGCTCATGTCAGCGGCTTCCTGCAAATCCTTAAATTCCCACAGCCGAGTAACCTCAATCGCGCTGTCGGAATTTAAGGATTTGCGGGACATGAGTGAGGCCAGCGAGCGGCAGGAGATAGGTTTTGCACGCCTTCGTGCAAGAAGCGTCGCAAGTGGCATTATCCCAATCCCCTCCTTCACAACATTCGTGCCCTCCTCCCAACTTTACCCCGGGCCAGACACCCGAAACGCTGTGGAAGGAGCTCTCCCCCCACCCCCCGGGAAGTACGGTATTTAAAAACATAAACACAAAATGTACTTACCACATTATCGGTACACGAGCTCCATTCTTCTCTCCCTGTTTCCAAAGATACACTTAAAATAATGCCAATCCATATTTGAAAACCCTGCCAAGAAACTAGCACCGCGCAAGCGCAGTAGGCTGCTGCACCTGCGCAGTGCTGCAAAGGCAGAATTTCAGCTGTCTTCAGCCCCAATTGTCATTGACTGCTTCAGGCAGCGCTGACGGCACGTGGGCTGCACAGACCTTCAAGGGTTACAAGTGCTGTGGATGAAAGGCACGGAGAATTATGCCTATCTAAGAGATCGATCTCTTAGAAAGTCATAATTCTCCCATGCCTTTATTATTTATATTTAGTAATTACTATGTTATAATTTTAGTCAGGGTAGGCAGTGCCTACCTTGCCTACCGTGACGGCACGTGCCTGATACATCTTCACCTATCAAAGTTCTCCAGAGATGCTGCCTGACCAGTTGAGTTACTCCCGCCCTTTGTCATTTTCTTTGGTAGACCAGCATCAGCAGTATTTTGTTATTGCCTGTGGTCTCACTCTAGCAATGGAGGAGGCTGTTGACAGGAAGATCAGCATGGGCGGTCACGGTGGCGCAGCAGTAAAGTTGCTGCCTCACAGCAAAATGCAGGCCGGGTTCGATTCCAACTACTAGTACTGTCTGTATGGAGTTTGTACATTCTCCCCGTGATCTGCGTGGGTTTTCTCCAAGATGTTCGGTTTCCTCCCACTCTCCAAAGAGAACTTGTTTGTTGGTTAATTGGTTTGATTAAAAAAAATGTAAAAATTGTCCAGTATAAATTTGGCCAACTTCCAGTTTAGTCCCTGGTGGACTCTTCGGAAGCAATGACCACAAGGTACAAGGTAAGGTTCGTATGGGAATTGGTAGTGCATTGGTTGAAGGAGGACAATAGACAATAGGTGCAGGAGTAGGCCATTTGGCCCTTCAAGCCAGCAATGCCATTCAATGTGATCATGGCTGATCATCCCCAATCAGTACCCCGTTCCTGCCTTCTCCCCATATCCCCTGACTCTGCTATTTTTAAGAGCCCTATCTAGCTCGCTCTTGAAAGCATCCAGAGAAACTGCCTCCACCGCCCTCCTAGGCAGAGAATTCCACGGACTCACCACTCTCTGTGAGAAAAAGTGTTTCCTCATCTCCGTTCCAAATGGCTTACTCCTTACTCCCTATTTTCAAGTTTTCTGTTTCTATTCTTAAACTGCGGGCCCTGGTTCTGGACTCCCCCAACATCGGGAACACGTTTCCTGCCTCTAGCATGTCCAAGCCATTAACAACGTCGATGACACCTGGATCAATGCAGCAATAGGCACAATGCAAACTTAATGGGGGCTCCAATGGGCAGCTTACGTCATCACAGCTCGAGGATACGCCCCCTCCCCGCGCGCGGAGCCGCTGCCCCAACCAAAGATTATAGAGGTGCTCTCTTTTATCTTTGGCCCCAACTGCTGTAGACGTCACCGAGCAGCCCCACGTGCTCGGGGACGCCCCGCGGTGCGCGCGCAGCAGCAACCCTTCAAGCCGCTTAACTTTCCCCTCCCCAGCCAAAAGGCCGCAGAGCCTTAGAAGCTACACCGTGTCAACTGCTGCCGGTGGGCGAGAGGGCGAGCTCGACAGCGCCTCTGAGGGTGGAATTAAAGCAGTTTTTGAAGCAGCCGCGCAGCTACACGAAAAGATGCTATAGCAAGCTACAGGAGCTTTGGCTGCACGCCTCCCGCAACGTCGCTGAGGGGGCGGGGGCATGGGGGGCGGGGCAGAGGTGTGCGTCTTGACATCACTGTGGCAGGCGGGGCTGGGGGCGTGCGTCGTGGCGTCATGGAGGCGGGCGGTGACGTCGCAGGGGCGTCGACGCTGGAGGCGATCAGTATTGTGGGTAGAGCGGTGTGCACAGGCGTGGTGCTGACGGCGGCCTTGTACCTGCTGCGCTCTCTGTGTCACAGCATGGCGTGGAAGTGCGGCGGAGACAGCCAAGCCGAGCTCGTCAACAACCTGCGCAGTGAGTGCGGTCTGCCTGACGGGATGGGGCGCGGACAGCGGCACATCAGAGCAGACGCCGCCGCCTCCCCAGCCTCTGGTTACCGAGGCGGCAGCTCTGCGGCTGCTGTAGGATCTCCGTCCTCCGAGGTTTGCAGCACGGGGCTCCTTGTCCCCGCCCGCTGGAAGGGGGGGTGTGTGGCGGTTTATTCAGCATGCAGTTGGTATAGGGGCCTGGCTTGCAAGGGAAGGGTCTCCAACCATATTCGCAGAAGGAACTGCAGATGTTGGTTTACACCGAAGATAGACGCAAAATGCTTTGATCTGTCGTTTTCACACCTCATCCATCCAAATTTCTAGACCCTATCCCCTGACTCTGTCTGAGGAAGGGTCTCGACCCGAAACCTCACCCATTCATTCTCTCCAGAGATGCTGCCTGTCCGGTTGAGACTGGGCTCGGCTTCTAGAAGGGCTTAAGAAGGAATTGCAGATGCTGGAAAAGGGTTGGAAGTCTGAAGAACGGCTTTGGCCCGAAACGTTGCCTATTTCCTTTGCTCCATAGATGCTGCTGCACAAAGTGCTGAGTTTCTCCAGCACTTTTGTCTACCTTCTAGAAGGGCTTTACAGGTTGGGTTGGGCGGGGCAGATCCCGACCGGTCGGAGCAGGCGTGGCCAATTTGTCTCGTCACAAGGGTTACACAAAAAGCTGGAGAAACTCAGCGGGTGCAGCAGCATCTAAGGAGCGAAGGAGATAGGCGATGTTTCGGGTCGAGACCCTTCTTCAGACTGGTGTCTCGTCACAATGCGGGAAGTGAAAGGGACTGGAAAATCAAACATGTACAAGCGCTGGAAATCCGCAACAAACGTATTAGACGTTGGAAGCACTCAGCAGGTCAGGTGTCCCCTCTGGGGAGAGAAGGCGAGCTTCCTTCGTCAGCCGGATCAATATCAGACTGAACAACGATGTTCCTGCGGTGGACTGCGACGTTGCAGTTTTGCGGTGATCTCTTGCGAGTCCCTGGTGCAATTAGATGAAGCCAGTCCAGACTTAGTTGGTTACTGTGTAGGAAGGAACTGCAGATGCTGGTTTACTCCGACGATGGACACGAAATGCTGGAGTAACAGCGAGTCAGGCAGGATTTTTGCAGAAAAGGAATAGGTTTCAAGACCCTTATTCAGA
Organism: Raja brachyura; assembly: GCA_963514005.1. Next base: position 16,100,064 of record OY740788.1, read on the forward strand.
CACTTGGTTACTGTCGTGATGGCACAACACCTATCCACAGCATGTCTTTTTTTGGTTTTGGTTTCCTGGTCCTCCAAAATATTCCAAATGGTATTTGTCACTGGCGCGGGTGATCTACCTCCACCTACACAATACACTCCGTTGGAATATACACGCAGATAGTAACTAACCCAGTAGTAACTATGCTACCAATTTAGGATATTTCTATACTGCAATGCCTGATGTTTTGAAACGCATTGGCTCACGGGCATGTCAATAGATGGACCCCTGTTTTGTACATATTAAGGTAATTGAGGGATGTGGAATTAATGCAGGTAAATAGTATGATGTGAGGTAAAATATCAGTCATTATTTGATGGAATGTAGAATGCGTGAGGGATTGAAACACTGACCTGCTTTTCTTGTATTATTTTGTTCACTGATAAAGCTATTTTCAGATATTGCATGCAATGAAGAGAAAATCTGATTGCTTGTGCGTGAATTGACAGCTCGATGTCTGCAGTATCGGAATGACTGAACACAACTGAGAGGATAGCTGTTGCCGCATAGTTTTGAATGACTATTGCACAGTAGTAATTGGGAAAAAATATGATGGTATCCAAACATACTGTTCTGCTATTTTTAAGTGACAGTTCAAAAGAGATGTACTCCTTTCACATAAGTCGGGGAGAGCAAGTGAGCAAGGGACTGTGGCGAACAGTTTGCAGATTAACAACTTTCCTATCACAGCGTACCAAAAACTGAACGCGATACTCTAAAAGTGCCGTCGCCAATTTCTTGTACAAGGTGAGAGGCTGAAGGTGCTTTGCAATTAGCACAGAGCTGTTCAAATATTGGAAACACAGAAGCCTCTTGGTACACAATGTGCTCACGTGAGGCATTGTGGAAGTCAAGTCAAGAGAGTTTATTGTCATGTGTCCCAGATAGGACAATGAAATTCTTGCTTGCTGCGGCACAAAAGACTGTAGGCATAAACACAGAACAGATCAGTGTGTCCATATACCATAACATAAATAAATACGCATGCACGCTCTTATAGTCCTTGACCCTTTCCACCATCGACCCATTGATATAAACGGGACTGTGGGTCACCATCCTACCCCATCCAAAGTCCATAATCAGTTCCTTGGTTTTGCTGGTGTTGAGAGCCAGGTTATTGTGCTGGCACCATTTGATCAATCGGTCGATCTAACTTCTATACTCTGACTCGTCACCATCAGTGATTCGTCCCACAACAGTGGTGTAATTGGCAAACTCAATGATGGAGTTTGCACTATGTTTGGTTACGCAGTCATGAGTATAGAGTGAGTACTGCAGGGGCTGAGCACGCAGCCTTGAGGTGCTCCCGTGTTGATTGTTAACGAGGTTGACACATTTCAACCAATACGGACGGACTGTGGTCTGTGGATGAGGAAGTCGAGGATCCAATTGCAGAGGGATGTGCAGAGACCCAGATCTGAGAGCTTGGTAACCAGCTTGGAGGGGATGATGGTATTAAACGCCGAGCTGTAGTCTATGAATAGCAGCCTGACATATGAGTATTTGTTGTCCAGAGTGGAGAGCCAGTGAGATCGCATCCACCGTTGACCTGATGAGGCGATAAGCAAACTGCAGTGGGTCGAGGTTCTGGTCGAGGTAGGAGTTGATATGCACCGTAATCAACCTCTCAAAGCACTTCATCACCACAGACGTTGATGGTGGTCGATAGTCATTGAGGCATGTCACCTTGCTCTTCTTGGGCACCGGTGTTATTTGTGCCCTTTTAAAGTAGGTTGAAAATGTCCGTTAAAAACTCCAGCCAGTTGGTCTGCATAGGTTTTTACAACACGACCGGGTATACCATCAGGTCCAGGCACTTTCCGAGGGTTCACCCCCCCTGAAGGATCTTCTGACGTCGGCCTCTGTGACTGACTGAAATACCATCACGCGAATGGGGGCTCGGTATGGCACATCCATGTTCTCCCTATCAAAGCGTGTTAGAACACATTGAGCTCATCAGGGAGTGATGCTTCGCTGACATTTCAGCTGCCTCCTGATTTCGCCTTGTAGTAGGTGATGGCATTCAAGCCCCGCCCACAGTTGCCAAACATCCATCTCGTCCTCCAGCTTGGAGTAGAAGTTCCTTTTGGCCTTTTTGATGGCCATACCAAGGTCGTATCTGGACTTCTTCTAGACCTCTGTATCTCCAGGCCTGAATGCCCGGGATCTGGTCTTCAGAAGAATGCGGATCTCATGGCTCATCCAAGGCTTCTGGTTAGGAAACACTCGGAAGGTTTTTGTTGGGATGCAGTCCTCCACACATTTCTTAATGAAGTCTGTGGCGTATTCATGTCCGTTGCCGAGTCCCTGAACATCGCCCAGTCGACATACTCCAAGCAGTCCTGGAGTTGTTCCTCTGTGCCCCCCGCACCCGCCCCTCCCTGTAGGCAGGAAGAAGCAGCACCGCAGTATGGTCGGATTTACCGAAGTGAGGGCGAGTGAAAGTGAGATTGGCATCCTCGATGGTCGTGTAGCAGTGGTCGAGAGTGCTTGGTTCTCTGGTGCTGCAGGAGACATGTTGGTGGAAGTTAGGGAGCAATTTGTTAAGGTTGGCTTTGTTGAAGTCCCTGGCTATGGTGGTGAATGCCTCGCGATAAGCCGTCTGGTGCTTGTTGACCACGGCGTGAAGCTCCTCCAGTGCCAGACAGACGTCTGCCTGGGGTGGGATGTTGACCACGGTCAGGCTGATGGAGGTGAATTCCCTCAGGAGGTAGATGAGGCGGCACTTCACCAACACGTGTTCCAGGTGCGGAGAGCAGGAATTAGATTGGACTGCCACGTCTGAGCACCACAGAGTTGACCATGAGGCAGCAGGATACCGAGGAAGCGCGTGGTGATAACCCCCCTATTTAGGTCAGAATATTTGAGTATCATGTTATGGCGGCGGTCCTCAGTTACAGTGACTATTTTTAGAGCTTTTAAACGTGTTAACCCAAGCAGCATTTGTTGCTTTGAATATTCATGGATGTAATCATTCTAGTTAAGCAATTCTTGGTGAATTTATCTTGAAATAAATAATTTTGATTGAGGATTAGTGCCCAAGCTGACTTTGTGAAAATTGTGACATTAATTCCTCCAGTAATGCCTTCAGCATGGGATTTTTGCAATAAATGAATGAATAAGTTTATTGGCCGAGTATGTACACATACAAGGAATTTGCCTTAGTGCTCTGCTTGCAAGTAACAACATGATAAACAGTAACAATTAAGAATGACACATTAAACATTAATAATAAAGCTTTATAGTTTAAACATGTGAATGAAATAAAATACCAGAGCAAAAGGAGGCTACAGACTTTTGATTATTGAGTAGAGCTGCAACTCGTGGGGGGGAAAAAAGCTGTTTTTATGTCTGGCTGTGGCGGGTTTGACAGTTAGGTGTCGCCTTTCAGAGGGAAGTGATTCAAAGAGTTTGTGGCCAGGGTGAGAGGGGTCAGAGATTATCTAATACGCTCGCTCCCTGGCCCTTGCAGTGTATAGTTTGTCAATGGTTGGAAGGTTGCAGCAACCAACCTCAGCTGATCAGACGATTTGCTGGAGCCTCCGGGTGTTGTGCTTAGTGGCTGAGCCAAACCAGACCATGATGAAGAAGGTAGGACAGACTCTACAATGGCAGTATAGAATTGGACCATCATTGCCTGTGGCAGATTGTGTTTCCTCAGCTGCCGCAGGATGTACATCCTCTGTTGGGCTTTTTTGATTGGAGTCGATAGTCGCCCCCCCCCCCCCCCATTTCAGGTCCTTGGAGATGATGGTTCCAAGGAACTTAAAAGACTCCACAGATGTGACTGTGGTGTTGTACCAGGTGTCAACTGCTCTACATTGATGAGACCAAGCGCAGGCTTGGTGATCGCTTCGCCCAACACCTCCGCTCAGTTCGCAATAACCAACCTGATATCCCGGTGGCTCAACACTTCAACTTCCCCTCCCATTCCGAGTCCGACCTTACTGTCCTGGGCTTCCTCCATGGCCAGAGTGAGTCCCACTGCAAATTGGAGGAGCAGCACCTCATATTTCGCTTGGGTAGTTTACACCCCAGTGGTATGAACTTTGACTTCTCCAATTTCAGGTAGTCCTTGCTTTCTCCCTCCTTCCCCTCCCCTTCCCAGTTTTCCCACAGCCTTTCATTGAAGCATACAAATTTATTTCAGGTCACAGCAGGGTGGATGCAGGGAGGATGTTTTTCCTACCATGGAAATCTGCAACGGTGGTTGGGTGTGGGGGGCGTGCCACAGTCTCTGAATGAGTGATAAACCATTGGTGATAGGACCAATACAAGGAGAATTTTTTTTTCATGCTGCGAGTGGTGAATCTTTAGAGTTCCCTTCAGACTGTGGAATTCAGTTCATACATAATAAAGTTGATAGGTTCTGGATATTAAGTGAGTTGAGCAATATAAAAGTACTGCTGATGGAGATCAGCTTTGACTTTGATGAATGATGGAGCATGCTGAAATGGTGAAATAGTCTGCTCCTGATGCTATTTGTTATGTAGAAATCCTGAATTTATTCATAATTAAGTTTGACCTGATTTTTAAATTCTAGACTCCATTACATGATACATTTTGGTGTCAAGTGCTATGGTGAATGTGAATTTAGCCTAAATATTACACTTGCAACTAAATCTGTATTGGTCTGAAGATCGTTCAAATCCAAAATATCACTCCCTCCACAGATGCGGCCTGACCAGCTAGATCTATAATCTGAAAAGTGGCTTGAAGTGTTGGAGTAATTAAGCGGGTCGGGCAGCATCTTTGGAGAAAAAGGATGGGTGATATTTCAGTTCGAGCCAAAAAAGGGTCCTGACCCGAAACGTCACCCATCCTTTTTCTCCAGAGATACTGCCTGACCCGCTGAATTACTCCAACACTTTGTGTCTACCTTCAGTATAAACCGGCATCTGCAGTTCCTTTCTACACATTTGATCTGTAATGTTTCTAGCTTGGGTTGTGAAGATTTCTTAAAATCCTTTTTCCCCAGCTTTTATGTACTAAAGGACTTTCCTTCTCAGCACATGCTTAGAGACAAGGACCTCAAAAATGAACACCACATCCTCCCTTGCTCTATTAGTTATTGGATATGTGTCTCTTGAGTCTCTTTTTAATTTTGGGTTTTCCCAGTAAATTGTTGAACGTTCACTTGATTATTTGCTTGACCTAGCTAGCTAAAGTGAGGACTGGTTGATCCATTTATATTGGAGAGTGCATTTTTTAAACATCTCATGCAGATAATATCCTTTCATTTTGGTAGATAATTACTATTTGAGCTTTGTCTTGGCTTGCTTGTGCGCACACTAAAGTTATCTGTGTTTATTGTGCATTTACATGCAAATATTGATCAATCAAGATCTAATGTTGCCTAGATTTCATGAGAAATTTCTTAGAATTGATATAATTGTAGCTGGCATTAATATCTTGCATTTTTCAGTTTGATTTTTGTTTAAAGCAGCCTTGATGAACCTTGAATGTTTTCCATGTGGATGGGAAAACTTCCACAGATGTTTACTGACGAATTTATCAGAGAGTGCTATGGCAGTCCAACCCATTGCAAACCATTAGACTGTTGGTTCTGAACCAATTTATCATAGTTGGTCATGCTTGCTGATCTTAATCCTTTAACTAGGCTTAGACCCCCTTACTTACCTTCCTGTCTTAAAACAGCCAGCAGATAGACACAAAGTGCTGGAGTAACTCAGCAGGACAGGCAGCACCTCTGGACAGAAGGAATGTGTGACATTTTGGGTCGAGACCCTTCGGACTGAGCGTCGGGGAGAGGGAGTTATAGAGATAAGTTACAGTTACAAAGATGTTAGAGATAATACCCTTATCTCTAACTCCCTCTCTCCTGACGCTCGATCTGAAGAAGGGTCTCAACCCAAACGTCACCTCTTCCTTCTGTCCAGAGATGCTGTTGTGTCTATCTGCAGTTTCTTACTACACTTTAAAAGAAAGCGGAATGTAGATAGCAAACCATTGCTTTCAATCCTGCAAATGCCATTGATAATTGCCTCCAGTTGGTGAAGGTTAATTAAAAAAAATGAGAATGGTATGATATTGTGGCAAGTGTGATATTTCTTCACTGGAACCATGTATAGACACCCTCTTATCATTTAATTTTGTGATTTAGGAGAGCAGTTAGCTAATGTTGTTTATTGGGACCATTTTGCAAAGCCTGGCATATAAAAAATATATTTGAACTGAATGAGTACAATAGGAATGAAGAAACAAGTGCAGAGCAACAATGCTTGTTTTATTTTGCTTCCAAGTTATAATGCAGATTATCTTGCATGATAAATGGGTTAAGCTGAAAAGTGAAATAAAAAGAAGTCCTTGTGGGTTGGTGAGTATTGTTAAGGAGAATTGTAGACTGTTGGTGCCACTGAGCTAAAAATCAGCCATCACATTGAATGGTGATGCACATCTGTTGTACTAAAAGAGTTCCATGTATCTCTTTTAGTAGCTTCAACTGTGATGTTTTCTCATGGGTGTAAAACTGGGAAGGCAAAGGTCTTTGACTCAATTTTTAAGTTGCAGATAAAATGCTCACCAGATAAAGCTGCCCTCAAACATCATCATTGAGCAAGCAAAAGAAAGAGCACAAATCGAATACGTGACATGGGTAACAAAACCATGCTATGGAGACGGAAACACACTCTGTTATAATAATCAATTTCTTAACTGTTCTACTGGCATAACATCATTTTCCACATACTTAAATGGACTTTAAATGTTTATTAGTTCTGCGGTATGAAATTTTAATCAAATCATAATTTCAAGCATCTTTGCAGGGGATGGCTGATGTTATTTAAATGCGCATTGTTCCTGCCTTAAATAATATTCAAACATTTATTTCTACCGGGATCTGAAGAAGCGATTCCGACAAAAAACGCTTGTCACCCATTCCTTTTCTCCGGAGATGCTGCCTGACCCACTGAGTTACTCTTTTTTAATTTCAAAATAGACTTTAATCAGGTAATAAATATATACAATACATGAACCGTGCGAAAAAATCCATCCAACATTTTCGGAGGCTATACAAATTGTTCAATACAGTCTATATACATTGCTCAAATTTCCCTTGCCACTCACGTGGCCCACTGGCGTGGGACCCCTTCTCTTATTTTGAGGGGCGCCTCCACCGCACCGTCCCCCCCCCCCCCATGTCCAGAAACGGAAGGACCCTAGACTGTGGTCCTCCCCCACCGAGACTTGGCGTTGGCTGCACCGAGCTTCAGTGCGTCCCTCAGTAGGTACTCCAGCAGTCTGCAGCGGGCCAGTCGGCAACATTCCCTGACGGAAATCTCACTCTGTTGGGTGGTCAACAACGCACGGGCAGACCAAAGAGCGTCTTTCACCGAGTTGATGACCTTCCAGCAGCACTCGATGTCAGTCTCTGAATGTGTCCCTGGGAACAGGCTGTAAATCAGAGTCCTCCGTGACTGAGCTGTTCGGAATGAACCGTGACAGGGACCCTTGCATACTTCTCCAGACTCTCTTTGCCAATCCACACTCTGCGAAGAGGTGGGCAACCGTCTTGTCTCCATAGCAGCTGTCCCGAGGGCAGCATGCGCTAGTAGTGAGGTTCCGACGGTGGAGGAAGGATCCGACTGGGAGGGCTCCCCTCACCGCCAGCCAAGCCAGGTCTTGGTGCTTGTTGGTGAGTTCTGGCGATGAGGCTTTTGCCAGACAAGCTAGGCAGTCTGCTCTGGGAACCATGCCACCGGATCCATTGAGTCTTTTCCCTGCAGTGCCTGCAGGACGTTCCATGCTGACCAGTGCACACAATAGCAAGAATGTCCTTCCTCAAATTAGGAGACCAAAACTGCACACAATACTCCGGGTGTGGTCTCACTAGGGCTCTGTACAACTGCAGAAGGACCTCTTTGCTCCTATATTCGATTCCTCTTGTTATAAAGGCCAACATGCCATTCGCTTTCTTCACTGCCTGCTGTACCTACATGCTTACTTTCACAGACTGATGTACAAGGACCCCCAGATCCCATTGTACTTCCCCTTTTCCTAACTTGATGCCATTTAGATAGTAATCTGCCTTCCTGTTTTTGCTACCAAAGTGGATAACCTCACATTTATCCGCATTAAACTTCATCTGGCATGCATCTGCCCACTCCCCCAACCTGTCCAAGTCACCCTGCATTTTCATAGCATCCTCCTCACAGTTCACACTGCCACCCAGCTTTGTGTAATCTGCAAATTTGCTAATGTTACTTTGAATCCCTTCATCCAAATCATTGTTGTATATTGTAAATAGCTGCGGTCCCAGCACCGAGCCTTGCGGTACCCCACTAGTCACTGCCTACCATTCTGAAAGGGACCCGTTAATCCCTACTCTTTGTTTTCTGTCTGCCAACCACTTCTCTATCCATGTCAGCACTCTACCCCAATACCATGTGCCTTAATTTTGCCCACTAATCTCCGATGCGGGACCTTATCAAATGCAATCTCCTATATGGGACCTTATCAAATGCATTCTCCTATGTGGGACCTTATCAAATGCCAGGTTTGATGGTGAAGGGGACGGAAGATCGGTCGGGCCAGTTGCCAACGAGCATGACCTCGCTCTTCCTGCGGTTCACCCTGGCTCCCATGGCCGACTTAAACTAGTCGCAGATACTGATCAGTCTGCGGACCGACCCTGGAACCAAGCAGAAGACGGCTACATCGTCCATGTACAGGGAGGTTTTGACGAGTGCCCCTACTGTCTGGCAATGTCACTCCTTTTATGCTCGCATCCTTCCTGATGGACTCGGCAAAAGGTTCAATACAGCAGACAAACAAGACTGGAGAGAGAGGGCAACCCTGCCTGACTCCAGACCTGACGATTCCCACCCATTGATATGGACTGCACTACGGATATCGGTGTAGAGCAGTTTGATCCAATTTTGAATTCCCTCCCCAAAACCCATTTTTGAGAGCACACACCTCGTGTATGTGTGCGATAACCTGTCAAAGGCCTTCTCCTGGTCCAAGCTGACTAGGCAGGCATCCACCTGGCTGTCCTGCACGTAGGCAATGGTATCACTCAGCAGTGCTAGGCTGTCAGATATTTTTCTGCCAGGTACAGCACAGGTTTGGTCTGGATGGATCACCTGTCCCAGAGCAGACTTGACACGGTTGGCGATGGCCTTAGACAGGATCTTGTAATCTACATTCAACAATGTGATGGGTCTCCAATTCATCGCCGTCTTCTGCTTGTTGATTAGGGTGATGCTGCCCTTTGTTACTCCAACATTTCCTTCCTTCCTACACACTTGAGATCTACCTTGTTTCCTGGGATGTTTGAAATTGTACCTAGTGGCAATGCACTGTTGATCCACATTGAGGGACAATTGATTCCATTAATTGTTTCTTTTTTTTGTTTACAGAAAATGGAATAATCAAGACCGAGAAGGTTTATCAAGTAATGTTGGCCACTGACCGTTGCCATTATGCAAAGAGTAACCCCTACACGGATTCCCCCCAGTCAATAGGTAAGGATTTCCAAAGGATTTTCTCTTCCATGAATAATGAACTGGATCATGCCACCAAACCCCATGTGCACATTTTTGATTTGGCTCCAATGTTTCTCACCTGCGACCTAGTCTTGGCAGCTGTGTACTGTTGCCTACATGCCTTGTGTTCAGAAATCATGTAATGCTTCATTTTGAATTGGTACTTCTATCCACCAAGGGTGTTTTTATCTTTGGTCCCCAAACACCTTTGTTAGGAATGAAATTGTGAATATAAATACTCTGTTGTTTCATCTCTTATTACACCTGGTGCATGACGCAGTGCTGGGACCCCAGTTATTTACAATATATATTTACGATTTAGACGAAGGAATTAAATCTAACATCTCCACGTTTGCGAATGATACAAAACTGGGTGGCAGTGTGAGCTGTGAGTAAGCTTTGGAGCACTTGCCAGCATCCCCTGATTGCATGGTGACCAGTACTACTTATTTCCTATGCAGCTTGGATGTGTCTGGCTTATCAGATTTCAAATAAATTTCCTATTAGCTTATTTTTCAAGCTTGCACTCACTTTATCTGATTTAAAAATATATATTTTAGGTACCATTAGGTAATGGCAAAATGAAAATCTTGCTTGCAGTAGCAACACGAGTACAAACTCAGGCAAACAAAAACATAAATGAACCATAAATTACACTTAAAATTACAAAATTCTGCAAGATATAACGAGAGAACTGCAAAAAAGTTAAGTCATTAGTTCAAAACACAATTGGAAATAAGTTGTGCAAAAATGTTCCATTGTCAAAGTAGGATTGCCAATAATGCAGCTTGCTTCAATAATCTGACTGCTGTAGGAAAATAGCTTTTCCTAAAGCTATGTGCAATTTCAGGGTTCTGTAACTTCTGCCTGATGGTAGCAAAGGGAAAAGGGCGTGGCTCAGACGGTGATGATGTCTGAGGCTAGATGCTGTCATCTTTAGGTAATGCCTCGTATAGATGCTATTGACAGTGGGGGGGGTGCTGCTTATGATGGACCGGGGTTTGAGTCTGTCACTCTCTGCAGCTTCATGCATTCCTGTCCATTGGAATAAGGACACCAGTGATGTAACCAGTCAGGATACTTTCTACAGTACATCTTTGTACAGTTAATGGGAGACCTTCGTACATGAAAATAAATCTAAGCAATTTGCTGGTCAAGTGGACTAGAATACAAATGTAGAACTAGGCACATGGTTTGGGAAAGTATTAGACAATAGGTGCAGGAGTAGGCGATTTGGCACTTTGAACCACCACCGCCATTCAATGTGATCATGGCTGATCATCCCCAATCAGTACCCCTTTCCTGCCTTCTCCCCATATCCCCAGACCCCGCTATCTTTACGAGCCCTATCTAGCTCTCTCTTTAAAGTATCCAGAGAACCGGCCTTCGCCGCCCTCAGAGGCAGAGAATTCCACAGACTCACAACCGTGTGAAAAAGTGTTTCCTCATCTCTATTCTAAATGGCTTATTGTATCAGGCATTTCAATCTTCATTCTTGCACCACTCACCTCAAAGTTAGAAGTAAATAATGTAGATATACAGTTTGCTCATATTTTAATGTGTAATCTGATTGAAAATGTGTATATAAACGTAGAAGAAATTAAGATTGATTTTAGTATTGAGTAGATAGAATTCTGTTAATACTTAAAAAAAAATGTTACATGGATTTATGGAGACAAAAGGAACTGCAGATAGAAACATAGGAATTAGGTGCAGGAGTAGGCCATTCGGCCCTTCGGGCCTGCACTGCCATTCAATATGATCATGGCTGATCATCCAACTCAGTATCCCGTACCTGCCTTCTCTCCATACCCTCTGATCCCCTTAGCCACCAGGGCCACATCTAACTCCCTCTTAAATATAGCCAATGAACTGGCCTCAACTACCCTCTGTGGCAGAGAGTTCCAGAGACTCACAACTCTCTGTGAAAAAAGTCTTTCTCATCTTGGTCTTAAATGATTTTCCCCTTATTCTTAAGCTGTGACCCCTTGTCCTGGACTTCCCCAACATCGGGAACAATCTTCCTGCATCTAGCCTGTCCAACCCCTTAAGAATTTTGTAAGTTTCTATAAGATCCCCTCTCAATCTCCTAAATTCTAGAGAGTATAAACCGAGTCTATCCAGTCTTTCTTCATAAAACAGTCCTGACAGCCCAGGAATCAGTCTGGTGAACCTTCTCTGCACTCCCTCTATGGCAATAATGTCCTTCCTCAAATTTGGAGACCAAAACTGTACGCAATACTCCAGATGCTAGAACTTTGAGCAAAATACAGTGTTGGAAGAAGTCAATGGGTCTGGCAGCATTTGTGGAGGGAATGGACCCGTGACATTCCAGATCCGGACCTTTCTTCAGACCGGCCTGAAGAAGAATTGACCTGAATTGTCACCTTTCCGCAGATGCTATTTGACCCACTGAGTTAGAAACATAGAAACATAGAAATTGGGTGCAGGAGTAGACCATTCGGCCCTTCGAGCCTTCATCGCCATTCAATATGATCATGGCTGATCATCCAACTCGGTATCCCGTACCTGCCTTCTCTCCATACCCTCTGATCCCCTTAGCCACAAGGGCCACATCTAACTCCCTCTTAAATATAGCCAATGAACTGGCCTCAACTACCCTCTGTGGCAGAAAGTTCCAGAGACCCACCACTCTCTGTGTGAAAAAAGTCCTTCTCATCTCGGTCCTAAAGGATTTCCCCCTTATCCTTAAGCTGTGACTCCTTGTCCTGGACCTCCCTAACATCGGGAACAATCTTTCTGCATCTAGCCTGTCCAACCCCTTAATAATTTTGTAACTTTCTATAAGATCCCCTCTCAATCTCCTAAATTCTAGAGTATAAACCAAGTCTATCCAGTCTTTCTTCATAAGACAGTCCTGACATCCCAGGAATCAATCTGGTGAACCTTCTCTGCACTCCCTCTATGGCAATAATGTCCTTCCTCAGATTTGGAGACCAGAACCGTACGCAATACTCCAGGTGTGGTCTCACTAAGACCCTATACAACTGAAGTAGAATGCTCCTATACTCAAATCCTTTTGCTATGAAACCTAACATACCATTCGCTTTCTTCACTGCCTGATGCACCTGCATGCCTGCTTTCAATGACTGGTGTACCATGACGCCCAGGTCATGCTGCATCTCCCCTTTTCCTAATCGGCCACCATTTAGATAATAGTCTGCTTTCCTGTTTTTGCCACCAAAGTGGATAACCTCACATTTATCCACATTATACTGCATCTGCCAAACATTTGCCCACTCACCCAACCTATCCAAGTCACCTTGCATCCTCCTCACAGCTAACACTGCCCCCCAGCTTTGTGTCATCTGCAAACTTGGAGATATTGCCTTCAATTCCCTCATCCAGATCATTAATGTATATTGTAAATAGCTGGGGTCCCAGCACTGAGCCTTGCGGAACCCCACTAGTCACTGCCTGCCATTGTGAAAAGGACCTGTTTACTCCTACTCTTTGCTTCCTGTTTGCCAGCCAGTTCTCTATCGACATCAATACTGAACCCCCAATGCCGTACGCTTTAAGTTTGTATACTAATCTCTTATGTGGGACCTTGTCGAAAGCCTTCTGGAAGTCCAGATACACCACATCCACTGGTTCTCCCCTATCCACGCTACTAGTTACATCTTCGAAAAATTCCACAAGATTCATCAGACATGATTTGCCTTTCGTAAATCCATGCTGACTTTGTCCAATGATTTCACCACTTTCCAAATGTGCTGCTATCCCATCTTTAATAACTGACTCTAGCAGTTTCCCCACTACCGATGTTAGACTAACTGGTCTGTAATTCCCCGTTTTCTCTCTCCCTCCCTTCTTAAAAAGAGGGGTTACGTTTGCTACCCGCCAATCCTCAGGAACTACTCCAGAATCTAAAGAGTTTTGAAAGATTATCACTAATGCATCCACTATATCCGGAGCTACTTCCTTAAGTACTCTGGGATGCAGCCTATCTGGCCCTGGGGATTTATCGGCCTTTAATCCACTCAATTTACCCAACACCACTTCCCGACTAACCTGGATTTCACTCAAGTCCTCCTTTGACCCGCGGTCTCCTGCTATTTCCGGCAGATTATTTGTCTTCCGTTGTGAAGACGGAACCAAAGTAGTTATTCAATTGGTCCGCCATATCCTTGTTCCCCATGATCAACTCACCTGTTTCTGACTGCAAGGGACCTACATTTGTTTTAACTAATCTCTTTCTCTTCACATATCTATAAAAACTTTTGCAGTCAGTTTTTATGTTCCCTGCCAGTTTTCTTTCATAATCTATTTTTCCTTTCCTAATTAAGCCCTTTGTCCTCCTCTGCTGGTCTCTGAATTTCTCCCAGTCCTCTGGTATGCTGCTTTTTCTGGCTACTTTGTACGCATTCTCCTTTGCTTTGATACTATCCCTGATTTCCCTTGTTATCCACGGATGCACTACCTTCCCTGATTTATTCTTTTGCCAAACTGGGATGAACAATTTTTGTAGTTCATCCATGCAGTCTTTAAATGTCTTCCATTGCGTATCCACCGTCAACCCTTTTAGAATTGATTGCCAGTCAATCTTGGCCAATTCGCGTCTCATACCCTCAAAGTTACCTTTCTTTAAGTTCAGAACCATTGTTTCTGAATTAACAATGTCACTCTCCATTCTAATGAAGAACTCAACCATATTATGGTCACTCTTGCCCAGGGGGGCACGCACAACAAGACTGCTAACTAACCCTTCCTCATTACTCAATACCCAGTCTAAAATAGCCTGCTCTCTCGTTGGTTCCTCTACATGTTGATTTAGATAACTATCCCGCATACATTCCAAAAAATCCTCTTCCTCAGCGCCCCTGCCAATTTGATTCACCCAATCTATATGTAGATTGAAGTCACCCATTATAACTGTTTTGCCTTTGTCGCACGCATTTCTAATTTCCTGTTTGATACCATCCCCAACTTCACTACTACTGTTAGGTGGCCTGTACACAACACCCACCAGAGTTTTCTTCCCCTTACTGTTAGGTGGCCTGTACACAACACCCACCAGAGTTTTCTTCCCCTTAGTGTTTCGCAGCTCTACCCATACCGATTCCACATCCTCCAAGCTAATGTCCTTCCTTTCCATTGTGTTAATCTCTTCTCTCACCAGCAACGCTACCCCACCTCCTTTTCCTTTCCCTCTATCCCTCCTGAATATTGAATATCCCTGGATGTTCAGCTCCCAGCCTTGATCACCCTGGAGCCATGTCTCCGTGATCCCAACTATATCATAATCATTAATAGCTATCTGCACGTTCAACTCATCCACCTTATTGCGAATTCTCCTTGCATTGAGACACAAAGCCTTCAGGCTTGTTTTTACAACGCGCTTACACCTTATACAATTATGTTGAGAAGTGACCCTGTTTGATTTTTGCCCTGGTTTTGTCTGCCTGCCAGTTTTACTTTTCACCTTGCTCCTTATTGCTTCTACCCTCGTTTTACACCCACCTGCCTCTCTGCTCTTGTACCCATCCCCCTCCCACATTAGTTTAAATACTCCCTGACAGCACCAGCAAACACTCCCCCAAGGACATTGGTTCCATTCCAGCCCAGGTGCAGACCGTCCTGTTTGTACTGGTCCCACCCGCCCCAGAAATGGTTCCAGTGCCCTAAAAATTTGAATCCCTCCCCCTTGCACCATTTCTCAAGCCACGTATTCATCTGCAATATCCTCCTATTTCTACTTTGACTGGCCCGTGGTACTGGTAATAATCCAGAGATTATTACCTTTGAGGTCCTACTTTTTAGTTTATCTCCTAGCTCCCTAAATTTACCTTGTAGGACCTCATCCCTTTTTTTACCTAAATCGTTGGTGCCAATATGCACCACGATAACTGGCTGTTCACCCTCCCCCTCCAGAACGTTCTGCAGCTGTTCAGTGACTTCCCTGACCCTTGCACCAGGGAGGCAACATACCATCCTGGAGTCTTGTTTGCGGCCGCAGAAACACCTATCTATTCCCCTGCCAATTGAATCCCCTATTACTATTGCCCTTCCCCTCTTTTTTTCCCCTTCATGTGCTGCAGAGCCACCCATGGTGCCATGAACTTGGCTGCTGCTGCATTCCCCTAATGAGCCATCTCCCTCAACAGTATCCAAAATGGTATACCTGTTAAGGAGGGAGATGACCGCAGGAGACTCCTGCACTACATGCCTACTGCTTTGCTGGCTATTGGCCACCCGCTCCATTTCTGTCCTCTTACCTTTTACTTGTGGTATGACCAACTCACTGGAATTCCTCCAGCATCTTGTGTTTTGCTTAAATGGAGTCGTGTTAATCATCCATAAACTAGATTGAATGGCAGAATGGTCACAAAGGGATAATGGACGCTTTGTTTCATTTGCTCTTGGTTGTTACATTACACTCCATTAACAAACATTGAAATACTGTGCCTTGGGTCCTGTGTCGTAGATTGTCTTCAGGTCATATTTGTTCAGCACTTGCCCATTATTATCCTTTGCTTTTTTTCCCCACAGGTTTCCAAGCTACAATCAGTGCCCCACATATGGTAGGTGTAAATTGTTTCCTGGTTTAGTTTTACCTGTGTACTTATGGTTTTGTGTACCAGTTAAATAAGTCACAATTACTTAAGCTTAAGCTCTCAGCCTCATTGCTTACATTATCTGAATGTGGCATGAATGGAATGCCAAAAGGGATCCTAGATTTGCTTTCCTCATTGTAGAGACAGCTTTCATCTGAATATGGCAGTAGGAAATGCTGCCAAAGCTAATGGGGATCAAACCGAACATTCCCCACGGCTAGAGTCGCACAAGAATTAAAAGATGATTTGAGTCAGATGCTGAACATTTAAATCGTAAAACATTAATTAAAGCAATGGGTATAGAGAACCGTGGATGTCAAGGAATATCAAGGGTTGGATAAAAGACAGGATGGATAGAGCTGGTGTTAAGAACAAGAAAAGTACGACCACTGTCGGGATTACAAAAAAGTGTAGGGAGATGCTTAAAAAGAAAATTAGAAAGAGAAAAGTTTAGTTGGGGTTACGGCATCTCACTGGCAGACAGGGTCAAGCTAACTTCAAAGACATGTTATAAGTATGTTAAGGGCAAATGACTGGGGAAATTGTTTGGTCCATTAGGGACAATATGGGTGTGGAGCCAGAAGGTATGGGTGAAGTCCCAAACAAATACCTTTCATTGGTATTCATAAAGAACGTTGAATTTGGAGAACGCAACAAAGAGGAGGATGACATTCTAGTGCAAGTCTCCATGAGTAAAAAGGTGCTCGATGTTTTCCCAAAGCCAGATGAGATTTATCCAGGGCTTCTATCAAAGTCAAGGGAATAGATTGCTGTGCTTCTGTCTTGAGATTTTTAAATCTTTATGGCCACCAGTGAGATACCAGATGACTGGAGGACTGCAAATGTGATCCCTTTCCAAGAAAGACAGCAGGGTAAAGCATTATTACAGACGTGAGGGTAATATCACTAGTATGGAATTCATTGGAATAAAAAATGAACAATGTGATTAATGATCATTTGGAAAGGCTGGTTTCTTATCAAAGGCAGATCTTGTCTGACCAATCAGGATTTTTTGAGAGGTAACAGGGCATTGATGAGAGCAGTCCATTAGATGTGGTTTATGTAGACCTCCAAGTGCTTTGGCGAGGTCACAGATGGGAAAGGGTTAGCGCCTTTGTTTGAGGGCAAATTTGATCCAAAATTGGTTTTGCAGTTGGCAACAGAGGGTGATGATTATTAATGTGAATGGATGTGGTGTTCCACTGGCATCAGTGTGGGAATCCTTACCATTTGTAAAATATGTGAATAACCTGGATCTGCATGCAACAGGCATGATCAGTAAATTCTGAGATGGCCCAAAGATTAGTGGAGCTGTCAGTGTGGAAGGGTCATCTCGGGCTACAGAATGTTGATGTGTTGGTGAAGTGGGCTGTAAAATGGCAGATGGAATTTAATCCTGTGAGGAGATGTATTTTTGGAGCACTAGTGAGTCTAGGATTTACATATTTAGGAGCAGCAGGAACTGGTATGCAAGCCTGAAGATTCTTAAAGGTGGCAGCTCAGGTAGATAATGTGATTCACAAGGCATTAGAGATGCAGGTCTTCAGCTGAGGTATTGAAAACAATAACTCCAAATTTACACAACACCAATCAGACCTCGGCTCGAGTCCTGCGTGCAGTCCTGGCACCACGTTATTGCAAACATTCGACATTGCTGGCAAAGTGGCAGGGAAGTTCCACTGGGATATTTGTTACGAGGAGAGGCTGGGTCTGTTTCACTGAGGAGGAGGTTAAAGAGTAGGGATGATTCAGATATGGATATGGTTGACGGCAAGAAGCTTCTCTCTCTTCCCCCTTCCTTCCCCCTCTCCCACTCCCCACTTCCCTTTCAAATGTGAATAAAACTATAGGGCATACATTTTGGAATGTGAGGGGAATCTTTTTCACCGAGATAGTGGTTAGTTTGAATGTATTGCTGGAGCTAGTGTGGAACCAGATTCACTGACCGCATTTAGGTTCGCAGATGAGTACTTGGAATTGCGTAAGCATAGCAGTCTATGAGGCAGGTGCCAGAAAATGAGATTATTATGTATGGATACCCACCGGTCAGCATGGTCTGGTGGATTGAATGGCCTTTTCCCATGCTATACGATTGACTCCCTAGGAAGCCAGAGCCTTCACTGTTGCAGTATTGAGAATTAGACTATTGCTCATAATTCAAACCATAGTTAATATGTATTACATAAGTTCTATGACTGTTGGCTAGCAAACAACTTCCCCACACCACCCCAAAAAAATCACGCACCGCATGAAAAACAATGTCAAAAATGTTGCGTACTTGCCACTGCACGTGTTTGGAACTAAAATAGAGCAAATTCAATTCCACCTACAATAAAGCAGTGATAAAACACGTTGCTGGTGTAACTCAACGGGTTAGGCAGCTGCTGACCTGACTTGCTGAGTTACTCTGACACTGTCTTTTGTAAACCAGTATCTCTAGTTTCTTGTATCCACGGTTAACTTGGCAAGTGTGCCACTCTGCAGCTGTGTGATCTTTGTATTTATTGATTATACTTGTTTTAGCAATGTTACAAAATTTTGAGATTTAAAAAATCAAGTCTGCAATTTATCCCATCAGATAAAGCATAAAAAGAAGTTTAATTTGACACCTAATTCACTTTCATATCTTCAGTATTAAGAAAGTTATGGCCATTTTCATACTCAGAAATTAGCATCTTGTTCCCCATTGCCTTTCAATTGACTTAACTCAAAAGCTGTGATCTGGATCAGTTAAAAGCCCATAACTTTCTTAAAAATTAATAGAACTCAATGAAATTTTCACTTGTTATAGATTGAAGCATTCTGAGATAAATATGAAACAATCTTACTTGGATGGCCTGAAATTAAAGCATATAATTAGTTAGTTCTCTAATTGTAGCTAATTACAAAATTCAATGAGTAGATCTAAACATCTATCCATTTCTTAAGAAAAGATAAACTTTTTTTTAATTGCCTAAGTGTCCAAATAACATTCACATAATAATCCACAATATAACATAATTTTTAAATCTATTTTTCATGAATTTCTGGGCCAAATGGAAGGAATTTAGTGTTTAATGCCTGTAAATTAATGGCCATTTAAATCAACTAGCGAGTGGGTTTTATTGGAATGAGGTGGATTGGAACGTTGCGGTTAGCGGTGAAGTCGGGAGGAAAAATACTGTTTATTCATACATTTTTTTTGGACTCCATTTCGCAACATGAAAATGTTATTAAAGCCTCCCGAAAAACCAAATTTTAATATACAAATGAACTATTTACCTTTTTTCTCCCGTTCCAGTTGTCGGTTCTCACGGCTTTTGAAGGTGATTTTTAAATTACTCTAGTTAATAAATAAGTTAGAGTAATTTAAAAATACCTTCATTCATGAAATGTCGGAGCGATTTTTCTTCCGCAACAAAATTGCCCGACATTCATCGATTTTTCCTGCCTGTGGGAAAAACGGCACTTTAAGCCCGCCCCCCTCTGAAAGGCGCCAAAGTCGCGCACACGGGGAGCGGCAGAACTGCAGTGCTGCTCAAGGTAAGTTTTGTAACATACCTACTTGTTTGTTGGGAATAAAGCAACAAATGAACCACTCTGTATGTTGAACATCCAACAGTACCCTGTTAATTCATTAATGATGGAATGGTGGCGCAATGCTGGAATAACTCAACAGGTCAGGCAGTATTCCTGGAGAGCATGGATAGGTAATGTTTCAGGTCGGGACCCTTCTTCAGATTGCAGAAGTGTCCCTAGCCGAAACAACAACTAGCCATGGTCTCCAGCGATGCTGCCTGACCTGCTGAGTTAATTACAGCACTTTGTGTCCTCTTTTTGAAACCGGCATTTGTTGTTCCTTTTTTCTACTAAATGATGAAATAGTTCAATGCAGTATGACTGAGAAGGGAGTTTACAGGGGGTGGTGTTTTGTCTAAGAGCTGCTGTTGGGCAGCCAAGTTGAATTGTGACAGGGTGCATTTTGAAGACTGTGTGCCTGTTTGAAAAACGTTTAGTTGTTAAATGGGTTGCTTTAATCCTGGATGGTGTTAAACATGAGTGGTGTTAGACTGGACTTTTTTCATCCAGGCAAAAGAAGGGTATTCCCTGTGCTGTCCTGTAGATTGAATAATCTTGTCAGTGATAGTTATTGCTTGGAATACTGTTTGAATATCACCTATTCCTGATCTTTATTTGGGTTGAATTGCATTTGGGTTTCTTCATCATCCAAGCAATTATAAATGGAACTGAGCGTTGCAATCAGTAAGTGACTTTGCATCTAACCAGTTGATGAAAGGTAGTAAACATTTAGGTCTCAATTGGTGCCCTGTTTTATTTCAGTAACAAAATTCTCCGATCAAGAATAGGTCGCAATAACAACATCTCAGTTTCTTTAAGCTAGGTTTGACTCCAGTAAGGATTCACTTTCATATCTTCAGTATTAAAAAGGTTATGGACATTTTCATAATCAGAAATTAGCATCTTGTTCCCCATTGCCTTTCCATTGACTTAAAACAAACGCTGTGATCTAGGACAGTCAAAAGCCCATAACTTTCTTAAAAATTAAGAGAACTCAATGAAATTTTCAGTTATTATAGATTGAAGCATTCTGAAACAAATATGAAACAATATTACTTGGATGACCTGAAATTAAAGCATATAATTAGTTACCTAATTGTAGCTAATTACAAAATTCAATTACTAGATCTAACCAGCTATCCATTTCTTAAGAAAAGATAAAGTTTTTTAAATTGCCTAAGTGTCCAAATAACATTCACACAATAATTCACCTTATAACATGATTTTAAAATCTCATTTTCATGAATTTATAGGCCAAATGGAAGGAATTTAGTGTTTAATTCCTGTAAATTAATGGCCATTTAAATAAACTAGCGAGTGGGTTTTAGTGGAATGCGGTGGATTAGAACGTTGTGGTTTGCGGTGAAGTCGGCATGAAAAACACTGCCGGTTCATACATTTTTTTTGTCCCCATTTCGCAACATGAAAATGTGATTACCACTTAGTTTTTAGGAAGGCTTTAATGTAAAAATAAACTGTGCACTTTATTTTCTCCCCTACGTAAAATCCTTCCCGTTGTCAGCGCTCACGGCTTTAGAAGATGATTTTTAAATTACTCTAGTTAATAAGTAATCTAGCGTAATTTAAAAATACCTTCACGAATGAAATGTCGGAGCGATTTTTCTTCAGCAACCAAATCGCCCGACCTGGATCGATTTTCCCTGTCTGTGGAAAAACGGCACTTTAAACACGCCCCCCACCCCCCCCCCCCCCCCTCCGAAAGGCGCCAAAGTCACGCACACGGGGAGCGGCAGAACTGCAGCGCTGCTCAAGGTAAGTTTTGTAACATACCTAGTAATTGTCCCCATTTGGAGTTCTCTTGTCTGGCCTCTATAGCTCTCTTCCTCCAAGGCTATGGAAGCAGAGTCTTTAATACATTGCATGTTTGGTAAGTGTGGTGAATGTCTGGAATATATGGGAATGTGGAGTTGGTGGTCAGATGGTCATAATCTTATGGAATGGAAAAGCAGGCTTGAAGGGCTAAGTGTCCTGAAGCTGCTGCTCGCATTGTTTTTAATTCAGTGCTCTCAATGATGGGAGCATTGAATCTTCCTATTTCAGGTAACCTACATCCTTACCCACCTTTACTAGTCTACTCAGTCTCCTTTTGTTCAACATTTCTATTCTCCCTCCCCTATTTGCTTGCATCTGCCCATGCCCGTCTACCTGGGTTTCTTCTCCCTTGATTCCTAGTTCCTCCCCAGCCTGGTTCCACCTGTCAATCATCCCTCCCTTATCTGGTTCCACCTTACTTTCCAGCCTCCCTGTATCTTTCTCCACCTGGTTCCATCTGCTCATCATTTGTGTCCCCCCCCCCCCCCCCCCCCACCTCACCTGATTTCACCTATCACTGACCACCCTTGCCTCACCCTTCCATCTCATCCCTTTCACCTCTCTGTACTGTACATCTTCCTTCTCCACTCAGTCTTAATGCAGGTCTCAACTCTGGACACTGCTTGACTCGGTTCCTTTAGCTTCATTATCATATCTCAATTTTCCAGCATTTGCAGTCGCTTGTGACTCTAATTTTTGTCTGTATTGATGAAGTGTAGGGAGATGACTCTGGTAGCTCCAACATTGTATGTGAGACGTTCCAGGTCATGAGAAAATAAATCATGGCTGGTCCAAGTCTGTCACTGATCATGATCGACTGGATCCTGTGGATGTTTAAGAAAGAACTTCAGATGCTGGAAAAATCGTAGGTAAACAAAAATGCTGGAGAAACTCAGCAGGGGAGGCAGCATCGATGGAGGATGGATCCTGTGGATGGTGCTATTGACTTGCTGAATTTTGTGGATCTTTACCATTACTGCAGTGTGATGGAGAGTGCTACTCTGGACAGTTTCAATGTAAGATCAATCGAAGGTGAGTGAAAATTGGTAATGTGGGAGGTGCCCTTGCTCACCTTTGGCCTGAGGTCAGTGGACTTGAAGTCTGATGTCCATATGAAGGATATTCACACCACCCCTAATTGTTTTTTCTTATTTTTCTTATTTTTCTCCTCTTTCTTGTTTATCATATTGTTTACAGTGTACTATGTTTACATATTCTGTTGTGCTGCAGCAAGTAAGAATTTCATTGTTCTATCTGGGACATATGACAATAAAACACTCTTGATTTCATAGCTTTGCACAGTCACTTGTACATGCAGCACGGTGGTGTGGCGGTAGGGCTACTGCCTTACGGCGTTAGAGACCGGGGTTCGATCCTGACAACGGGTGCTGTCTGTAGGTGCTGTTTGTACGTTCTCCCCGTGACCTGCTTGGGTTTTCTCCGATATCTTTGGTTTCTTCCCACACACCTAAGACGTACAGGTCTGCAGGTTTATTGACATGGTGTAAATATAAAAATTATCCCTAGTGTGTGTAGGGTAGTGTTAATGTGTGGGGATCGCTGGTCGGTGGGGCAAAGGGCCTGTTTCTGTGCTGTACCTCTAAACTAAATTAAACTTGTGGTGGGTCTGACTGACTGGCAGAAGATGCCAGAGGGAATGATAGACCCTGAGAAGTTGGTTGAACATCAGGAACCCACGTATAACACTGTTAGGCTGTGCTTAATAATCTGAGTCTGATTTAGGCACATGCTTTTGTGCATATATTAGAAACATAGAAATTAGGTGCAGGAGTAGGCCATTCGGCCCTTCGAGCCTGCACCGCCATTCAATATGATCATGGCTGATCATCCAACTCAGTATCCCGTACCTGCCTTTTCTCCATACCCTCTGATCCCCTTAGCCACAAGGGCCACATCTAACTCCCTCTTAAATATAGCCAATGAACTGGCCTCAACTACCCTTTGTGGCAGAGAGCTCCAGAGACCCACCACTCTCTGTGTGAAAAAAGTCCTCCTCATCTCGGTCGTAAAGGATTTCCCCCTTATCCTTAAGCTGTGACCCCTTGTCCTGGACCTCCCCAACATCGGGAACAATCTTCCTGCATCTAGCCTGTCCAACCCCTTAAGAATTTTGTAAGTTTCTATAAGATCGCCTCTCAATCTTCTAAATTCTAGAGAGTATAAACCGAGTCTATGCAGTCTTTGTTTATAAGACAGTCCTGACATCCCAGGGTTCATTGAAGGGTTTGTTGAGCTAGGTGTGCCTTTGTCATTCTCCTATTTAAACTCGTGCCAACAACATTTTTCCTAGCAGGTTGGTGCATTGTAGTGACTTGTTTGGACATGTGGGGTAGTTAAGGCAATGAGATTGAGGCGAGTTTGGAATTATAGGTGCATGTATCTAGCTCGGAAAGGAAGAGATTTTCATCCCCGAGGATATCGGTGATTTGTTGTCAATTATCATTAGGAAGAAAGAGGAAGAGAAAACCTATGGGAGAAATATCTTGATGTCTTTGACAATGGGTTGATATCACAGAGGTCCACACTAACCAACACAAGGATTGCAGAGTTCAAGGTGGCTCACCCAGTGCCAATATTTATCACCATCAGCCACATCCCAAGAACAATTTTAAACAATACAATATTGGTGTTTCTACTGTTAATATGCATTCCATATTCATAGTGGCTTCCTCTTCTTGCGTTTGAGGCAGCAGAGGTTATGTAAAGCCCTCCAGGCGTTCCATATTCATAGTGGACCAAAATACTGGAGAAACTCAGCGGGTGAGGCAGCATCTATCGAGCGAAGGAATAGGTGACGTTTCAGGTCGAGACCCTTCTTCAGACTGATGTGGTGGGGGTGTGCGTGCAGTAGGAAGAAGAAAGGAAGAGGCGGAGACAGTAGGCTGTGGGAGAGCTGGGGATGGGAAGGATGAAGAAAGCAAGGACTACTTGAAATTGGACAAGTCAATGTTCATACCGCTGGGGTGTAACACACAGAGAGATGGGGGGGAGGGGAGGGGGGGTGCCAAGCCGGGCAAAATGACACGGCTTTTAGGTTGCCCTGCAGGACTTTAGGTGGCCATTGTCAACCGGGCAACCGTTAATTTCGAGCCCTCCTTTTTTTTCTGGAGATGCTGCCTGACCCACTGAGTTACTCCAGAACTTTGTGTTTATCTTTGGTATAAACCAGCATCTGCAGTTCCTTTTAAGTGAAAGTAAAAATATCCTTTATTGTCATTCAGACCTTTTGGTCAGAACAAAATTTTGTTGCCTTGCAGTCATACATATAATTTTTTTAAAACACACAATAAATACAAATTTAACATCCACCACAGTGAGTTCGCCAGGCACCTCCTCACTGTGATGGAAGGCAAAAGTCTTAAAGTCTTTGTCTCTTCCCTCCTTGTTCTCCCTCTGCGCCCAGGTTTAACCGTGGCTGTGTAGTCTGCTCGTCCTCCATGTGACTGTGTGGTTTTCTGCCACATGTCAATGATGTGGTTTGATGGATTAACATGTTACTGTAAAGTTTGCCTCTAGTGTAGATGGGTAGTAGAATTATGGGGAGTATAGGTCACGGCAAAACATGGGAGATTAGGTCTACTCTATATGCCAGCATGGATCCAACCGCTGTCTGTCCTCTTATGGATAAAAAAATATGGAGAATGGGTCTTTACCTCTTATGTTTATTTTGGAGATACAGCGCGGAAACAGGCCCTTCGGCCCACTGTGTCCGCGCCGACCAGCGATCCCCACATATTGACACCATCCCACACATGCTAAGGACAATTTACACTTACACCAAGCCAATTGACCA
The DNA here is from genome assembly GCA_963514005.1 of Raja brachyura. The sequence continues at coordinate 16,125,392 of OY740788.1, forward strand.
ATAAACCTGTACGTCTTTGGAGTGTGGGAGGAAACCGAAGATCTCGGAGAAAACCCACCCAGTCACGGGGAGAACGTACAAACTCTGTACAAACAGCACTCGTAGTCGGGATCGCACCCATGGTCGGGATCCAACTCTGGTCTCTGGCGCTGCAACGCTGTAAGGCAGCAACTGTGCCGCCCGAGTGAGTGAAGTTTGTATGTAATATGCATCTTCTCATAATTTAGATGTATTCTTTTTAAGTTGTACATTGATGTCGGTACAGTGATTTTGTAAAACTGCGAAGAATGAAACTGTATTGGGGATGGTTTCTGTCCACAGCCATAGAAGAAAATGTGATTTCCCACTCTCTCGTGGATGAATACAGTATTACTAACCCAGCTATTTTCAGTGTATGGTTAGAAACATTGAATTTACACAACAGATTTTGGCTTATTTGGATTGTTATTAGAATATCTTTTATCCACCGTACTGCTGCAGACAAGTCAATGGAATTATTTATTGGAATGGTATTTATATATGTGTGTGGGTGGCTGCATGGGTGCACAATGTGGATCTTTGTCATTTAGGTGAGGAGATGTATGGCTTTCACTTAAATTCTGTGTATGAGATTCTGAATAAATGGATGTTGGCTTCTGTCACCTCAACAGGTGCTCCTGAGCCTGTGTGTGTGTTTCACCTGAGGGAAAGTGCTGGTGCTGTTTGAAAGCTATCCGGGAGCTCGGAAGAAATTGCCACCTGTCCTGGACGAAGGGCATCTCGCCTATTCAAACTCCTGAATTTGTCACTGCTCCAGTTTCACGATGAAAGGGATATTTATTTATTTTTATACATTGACACTTGTCTATTATGTTGGCTGATCTGATTCGGGTGCCACGTCCTCTGGCTTTTGAACCTCAAATAGAGTTGATCAGCTGTTTTAAACAGAAATAAAGGACAAGGCCTACCTCTGCTCAGGAGGTTGGTTAGGAGTTATTTTGATTTTCACGATGACACTGTTGTGATGTGGCAGATGTATTATTTTAAGCTAAGATTAAAGTGGATCTGATCATATATCTGTAACAATGATTTAAAAGCAAACACAAATAAATTTTGCACTGCAACAGGCAAAAAAATAATTATTTTCAGTTATCCTCTGTAGTTCTTCCATGGGCATCTTTATTGTATTTTTAGGTATCTCAAGCTCTGAGCAGAAGACGTTCAGAGCCTCTTGAAGCATCAGGTTAAAACAATGCCCATGATAAAACAGTGCAACATGTCCCACAAAGTCTTACCTCCAGGAAAGGGTGATTTGAGGCCTGGAAGTGGGGTGAGCATGCTTTGGGATGAAAGGGAGGGAGTTCTCAAGAGGATTAGATTTAAAATATATACAGTATATTTAATGCAAAGACAAATGGAAACTATACATCGAGATTATTTGATTGCCCAGGTCTATACCTCATTTAAATTTGGAATTTTAGGTATCAATTAGATTTCAGAGTATAATTTTTCAGTTCCTAGGAAATAAAACCGACTGCTGTAGGAACTTGTTGGCCAGGCAGCAGCTGTGTCAGCAGAGATAAATGGTGTTTTGTATTGAAGCGCAGCATCAACACTTGAAAAGTGGACCACTCACTGCATCCGCAGATGCTGCCTGATTTGCTGAGTTCTTCCAACTGATTGAAACTCCACATTCTAGCACCTGCAGTCTCTTGTGTCTCAGTTCCTTGAATCTGGCAGAAACAAGTAAGAACAGAAGAAACTATAAATCCAAAAATGCAAACACAAATTCCTAGAGATTTTCAGCAGCAGTCAGCCCTGCTGGTGAGTGAAGCAGTGAATGTTTGGTTGATGGTCTTCAGAGCTGGAATTCATTGACCTGAAGCTTTAACCCTGATTTGATTTGAATTGAATGATACAGCATGGAAACGGGCTTTTCAGCCCACCAAGTCCACAGCAGCCATCGATCACCGTTTAGATTACTTCTACGTTAGACCCACTTTTGCTTTCACCCCCTACACAATAGGTGCAATTTCACAGCAAACAACTTTTCTTCTCTGATTGGGTAACTAAAGACTCGTATCTCTGGAATCATTTTGATCCATCTCTTCTGCCTAATCTCTGAGATTTAATATTAATTTAGTTTAGTTTGCTTGAGAGATAGAGCAAGGGAACGGGTCCTTTGACCCACGGAGCCCACGCCAACCTCAATCACTCATTCACACTAGTTCTGTAGTGTCCAACATTGGCATCCAATCCCTACACACTAAGGGGGAAATTTACAGAGGTCAATTAACCTATAAACCCACACATCTTTGGGATGTGGGAGGACGCCAGAGCACCCAAAAGAAACCCCACGCGGCTACAGGGAAAACGTGTAAACTCTGCACAGCACCTGAGGTCAGGATCAAACCCAGGCTTAGAAAATATAGAAAATAGGTGCAGGAGGAGGCCAGCACCACCATTCATTGTGATCATGGCTGATCGTCCCCCATCAATAACCCGCGCCTGCCTTCTCCCCATATCCCTTGACTCCACTAGCCCCTAGAGCTCTATCTAACTCTCTCTTAAACCCATCCAGTGATTTGGCCTCCACCGCCCTCTGTGGCAGGGAATTCACAACTGGGTGAAAAAAGGTTTTCTCACCTCAGTCTTAAATGACGTCCCCTTTATTCTAAGACTGTGGCTCCTAGTTCTGGACTAGCCCAACATTGGGAACATTTTTCCTGCATCTAGCTTGTCCAGTCCTTTTATAATTTTATATGTTTCTATAAGATCCCCCCTCACCCCTCTAAACTCCAGTGAATACAAGCCTAGTCTTTTCAATCTTTCCTCATATGACAGTCCCGCCATCCCAGGGATCAATCTCGTGAACCTACGCTGCACTGCCTCAATCACAAGGATGTCCTTCCTCAAATAGGAGACCAAAACTGTACACAATACTCCAGATGTGGTCTCACCAGAGCACTATACAACTGCAGAAGAACCTCTTTACTCCTATACTGAAATCCTCTTGTTATGAAGGCCAACATTCCATTAGCTTTCTTCACTGCCTGCTGTACCTGCACGCCAACTTTCAGTGACCGGTGTACAAGGACACCCAGGTCTCACTGTACCTCCCCCATTGAGATAATAATCTGCCCCCTTGTTTTTACCGCTAAAGTGGATAACCTCACATTTATCTATATTATACTGCATCTGCCACGCATCGGCCCACTCACTCAACCTGTCCAGGTCACCCTGCAACCTCCTAACATCCTCTTCACAGTTCACACTGCCACCCAGCTTTGTGTCATCCGCAAACTTGCTAGTGTTGCTCCGAATTCCCTCTTCCAAATCAATATATATGGTAACTTGTTTCGAGTTGAGTAACCAATGCTTTTATTTGATACCTGCAAGGTCATTAGGTATTTATACTTGATCTCACTGTTTATTGTGATCTATTGTCTCCACCAGCATGCATATGCCCTGGAACTGCTGCACGATCAGTTGGCTGAAGGAGCTAAAGCACTTGATGTAGGTTCTGGCAGTGGGATCCTCACTTCTTGTTTTGCACGGATGGTAAGTCTGTAGGGATTGTAAACACGGAGATCATTCGGAGATCCTTGCATGCTGCTCGTTGTGAGTCTGTGTTATCAGGAAATGCAGGGGATAAAATATCACATCTGGATAACTAACCTGCCTGTTCTTCCCTCTGGGGCCATGTGTCTTCCTCCTCCCCAACTTGCATCCCTCCCAAATTACATCTTTATTTTTATTGAATATTGTTAAATGAATGGCTGATGTGCACACCTCAACACCAGCAAATATTGTAATTCCCTAAGATCTGGTCTTGTTTAAAGTAGAATCGCTTTTAGGAATATATTGCACCTTTCATCATTATTATCACGACAGCAGTGAAGAGGTTGGTTTCCAATGTGGGAACGAGGTTAGATCGTAGGTGGAACGGGGTTAGGTAAGCAAATCCCACCTCTGCTGGACATCTCTCCTTTTTTAGTGGAATGTTACTTTTTTACTATTTGGCCTCCTGTGAAAAAGTGATTTATTTTAGTTTCCTATAATTTAATTTTTATGTTCTGAGAATTGTATTAGCACTAAGAAGGGAAAACGCTCTGAAGTTATTAAAAAACATCTCTTATCCAGGTTGGCCCAAATGGAAAAGTGGTAGGAATTGAACATATTAAGGAACTGGTAAATGACTCAATAGCTAATTTAAAGAAAGATGATCCATCGTTGCTTACATCAGGAAGAGTAAAATTTGTAGGTGAGTTTTTTTGCATGTAAATCTGCAAAACTTTATATCAGTTACTAGAATAAAATGCGTTTTTTTGTTTTGCATGATAAATGCCTACATATTTGTTCCATGCTTTAAAAAAAAAAATTAAGTTGTGAAAAATGTATCATTCTGCACTATATGATGTTTTAGTAATAATTGTGTCAATGCAGTTAAGAGCTCGAAACAGAAGTGATCTATGAATGGATATCGAGGTAGATAGGTTTGACTGTCATTAGAAACATGGCTGCATAGATAACATAAATTAGAGGGAATATTTAAGGCGGTGCATATTATTTTAGATGGACTGGAAGCTGGAGGAGGAATGGCTCTGTTAATGAAGATAGTCTGAATGTTATGGTGGGCGTGGGGAAATCCACGATTAGTTCGTTTTTACAAACCTTGTTCTCGAGGGTTGCTAACCGAAATCTCAAAGTTGCAAACCAAATCTCATTGCACTTATGTGTAATGACAATAAAATATATTATTATTAGAAGCTTGGATGGAAATGAAACAATATTAAAGAAGAGTTTATTTTTGGGACTGGTACACATGACCCCTAACAGTGAACACATGGTAGAAGCTTGTCAGAAAAGTTTGGCAATAATCCGTGGGATATTTGAATCTAAATATAGAGTAGAGAAATCAGATGGGCAAAGGGAGTTGAGGTGATCTGCTTGCAGCGGGATCAGAACAGCATGATCTGAAACCTATTGGAGAGCAGATTATACAAGACCTGGAATTGTGCAATGGTAGAATTAATTATTGACCTAATGAAAATAGTCCTGATATTACATTTTGCATTGCATCGGGGAGACAAAATTGGGTTTGTGTTCTAAACTTTAAAGGGGATTGTGAGGACATGGAATCAGAGCTGATTAAAGTGAACTTGCAAGTTAAGTAATCATCAGTTGAGATGCAGTTGCAAAAGTTTAATGGGTTCTTTTAGATTAATTAAATACATTAAAATGAGAAAAACCTTCCTTGGAGGACCCTGCCATCTGTGATGAACTAAAATAATGGAAGTAATAAACAAAGAAAATGCATTGTGCAAAGACAGATGGCAAGTCGTAAGATTGGACAAAATATAAAAATTAGGAAGGACGACTAAGAAAGAAGAAATAAAACTATTGAAGGACAAATGAGTTGACTATTTCTGTATAATTTGCTCATCGGGGATGTGCATGGGCGATGGACGGGTGATGTTCTGACAAATTGGGCGATATTCTACTGTTTGTAAGGAAATAAGTGTTTGCACTTCACACATTTAAATAAAAACATCACTGAACCAGATATCCATACAATAAGTGCTTTTTAAAAGTTATTTGAAAAGGAATTGAGTGATTGTTAGCCTGAACGAAACTTGAGTTTGGGGAATTAGTAATGGAAACCAAATAAATGGCGGGTGAACTATATGGGAACTTTGCATTGGTTTGCATTAAAGAGGATACAAGTAATAGCCGAGGATTAGTTTTAAATTGTGAATTGGAACAGAGGAGGAATTTGGGGGAAATTGCATTGAGCAGGGTAGTTGTAGCAAGCAAATTCTTGGCGCTGTAAACTGTCAAGTTCCCCAAGTCCAGGTGGACTTCATCTCTGTATCTTGAAAGAAGTGTTCCACCTTAATTCATCTGCCACATATTTTAGAGCCTGAAGAAGGATCTTGACCTGAAACGTCACCCATTCCCTCTATCCAGAGATGCTGCCTGTTCCGCTAAGTTACTTCATCATTTTGTCTATCTTCAGCATGAACCAGCATCTGCAGTTCAGTCCTACACATAATTTATCTGCCATCTGTATGTATTTCAAATATCTATAGAAGATCTTACTCTTTACATATCTGGCCAGCTTTGATTCAGATTCATAGTTTCCTTCAATAGTCTTGAATATCTTTGCCATTTTTTATATTCTGAGACATTTGATGCACTGGCTTTAATTTTTAAAAATCTCCTTTTAGGGAAGATACCATTAGACTGGAAAATACCAAATATAAACTCCCTTATTCGAAACCTGAAGGAGAGAGAAAGGTGTCACATCCAAGTTATTGTAGAAATAAAAGTTGGACAGGCAACAAGATTCTCGCACAGATAGAGGTTGACAGGAAGCAATACACACCATAAATGGGTGTTCAAAATTTGTATCTAATGGTGTGCCTCAGAGATTGGATGTTGAGGTTACACCTTTGTATAATTTATGAACGTGATTGGAATGAAAGCCCCAAAGGCAAGGTGCCAACTTTGATAACACAAAAATGGGTAGGAAGGTAAATTGTGAAGCAGTCATATGGTGACTACAACGAGACATAGTTTGAGTGGGCAACAATCTGGCTAATCGAGGAGCGTAATGTTGTCTGTTTTGGCAAGAAAAGAAAAGTGTATATTCTTAAGGGGGGGGGGGTTGGGTCATAAATAATAGGCTGGGTCTTAAAGGGTTGACAGTGGATGTGCAATGGAAGATATTTAAAGACTGCATGGATGAAGTACAAAAATTGTTCATACCAGTTTGGCAAAAGAATAAATCGGGGAAGGGGGTGCATCCATGGATAACAGGGGAAATCAGGGATAGTATAAAAACAAAACATGAGGCATACAAATTTGCCAGAAAAAGCAGCCTACCGGAGGACTGGGAGAAATTCAGCAGAGGAGGACAAAGGGCTTAATTAGGAAAGGGAAAATAGATTATGAAAGGAAATTGGCAGGGAACATAAAAACTGACTGCAAAAGTTTTTATAGATATGTGAAGAGAAAGAGACTAGTTAAAACAAATGTTGGTCCCTTGCAGTCAGAAACAGGTGAATTGATCATGGGGAACAAGGACATGGCAGACCAATTGAATAACTACTTTGGTTCTGTCTTCACTAAGGAAGACATAAATAATCTGCCGGAAATAGCAGTGGAACGGGGGTCAAAGAAGATGGAGGAACTGAGTGAAATCCAGGTTAGCCGGGAGGTGGTGTTGGGTAAATTGAACGGATTGAAGGCCGAGAAATCCCCAGGGCCAGATAGTCTGCATCCCAGAGTACTCAAGGAGGTAGCCACAGAAATAGTGGATTCATTAGTGATAATTTTTCAAAATTCCTTAGATTCTGGAGTAGTTCCTGAGGATTGGAGGGTAGCTAATGTAACCCCACTTTTTAAAAAAAGGAGGGCGAGAGAAAGCGGGGAATTACAGACCAGTTAGTCTAACATCGGTAGTGGGGAAACTGCTAGAGTCGGTTATTAAAGATGGGATAGCAGCGCATTTGGAAAGTGGTGAAATCATTGGACAAAGTCAGCATGGATTTACGAAAGGTAAATCATGTCTGACAAATCTGATAGAATTTTTCGAGGATGTAGCTAGTAGAGTGGATAAGGGAGAACCAGTGGATGTGTTATATCTAGACTTTCAGAAGGCTTTCGACAAGGTCCCGCATAAGAGATTAGCATTACAAACTTAAAGCACACGGTATTGGGGGTTCAGTATTGATGTGGATAGAGAACTGGCTAGCAGACAGGAGGCAAAGGGTAGGAGTAAACGGGTCCTTTTCAGAATGGCAGGCAGTGACTAGTGGGGTGCCGCAAGGCTCAGTGCTGGGACCCCAGCTATTTACAAAATATATTAATGATTTGGACGAGGGAATTCAATGCAACATCTCCAAATTTGCAGATGACACCAAGCTGGGGGTATAGTTAGGTGTGAGGAGGATGCTGGGAGGCTGCAGGGTGATTTGGATAGGCTGAGTGAATGGGCAGGGTTACACAAAAAGCTGGAGAAACTAAGCGGGTGCAGCAGCATCTAAGCAGCGAAGGAGATAGGCGACGTTTCGGGTCGAGACCCTTCTTCAGACATGGCAGATGCAGTATAATGTGGATAAATGTGAGGTTATCCACTTGGGTGGCAAAGACATGAGGGTAGACTATTATCTGAATGGTGGCAGATTAGGAAAAGGGGAGATGCAACGAGACCTGGGTGTCATGGTACTCCAGTCATTGAAAGTAGGCATGCAGGTGCAGCAGGCAGTGAAGAAAGCAAATGGTATGTTAGCATTCATAGCGAAAGGATTTGAGTATAGGAGCAGGGAGGTTCTACTGCAGTTGTACAGAGTTTTGGTGAGGCCACACCTGGAGTATTGCGTACAGTTTTGGTCTCCAAATCTGAGGAAAGACATCCTTGCCATAGAGGGGGTACAGAGAAGATTCACCAGACTGATTCCTGGAAAGTCAGGACTTTCATATGAAGAAAGATTGGATAGACTCGGCTTGTACTCGCTGGAATTTAGAAGATTGAGGGGGGATCTTATAGAAACTTACAAAATTCTTAAGGGGTTGGACAAGCTAGATGCTGGAAGATTGTTCCCGATGTTGGGGGAGTCCAGAAGAGGGGTCACAGTCTAAGGATAAGGGGGAATTCCTTTAGGACCGAGATGAGGAAAACATTCTTTACACAGAGAGTGGCGAGTCTCTGGAATTCTCTGCCACAGAAGGTAGTTGAGGCCAGTTCATTGGCTATATTTAAGAGGGCGTTAGATATGGCACTTGTGGCTAAAGGGATCAGGGGGTATGGAGAGAAGGCAGGTACGGGATACTGAGTTGGATGATCAGCCATGATCACATTGAATGGCGGTGCAGGCTCGAAGGGCCGAATGGCCTACTCCTGCACCTATTTTTCTATGTTTCTAATAGGAGCAGAATTATGTCATTCAGCCAATCAAGTCTACTCCGCCATTCAGTCATGGCTGATCTTTCTCTCCCACCTAACCCCATTCTCCTGCCTTCTCTCTATAACTCCGGACACCCGTACTAATCAAGAATCTATCTACAGTGCCTTCCATAATTTTTGGAACAAAGAACCATCATTTATTTATTTGCCTCTGTACTCTACAATGTGGTTAAAGTGCACATTGTCAGATTTTAATAAAGGCCATTTTTATGCATTTTGGTTTCACCATGTAGAAACTACAGCAGTGTTTATACATAGGGCCACCATGATATTTGGGACACATGGCTTCACAGGCGTATGTAATTGCTCAGGTGCGTTTAATTGCTTCCTTAATGCAGGTATAAGAGAGTGCCCAGCACCTAGACTTTCCTCCAGTCTTTCCATCATCTTTGGAAACTTTTATTGCTGTTTATCAACATAATGACCAAAGTTGTGACAATGATTTCAGTATAGGAGTAAAGAGGGTCTTCTGCAGTTGTATAGGGCTTTGGTAAGACCACATCTAGAGTATTGTGTATCGTTTTGGTCTCCTAATTGGAGGAAGGACATCCTTGTAATTAAGGCAGTGCAGCATAGGTTCACGAGATTGATCCCTGGGATGGCGGGACTGTCATATGAGGAAAGATTGAAAAGACTAGGCTTGTATTCACTGGAGTTTAGAAGGGTGAGGGGGGTCTTATAAAAACATATAAAATTATAAAAGGACTGGACAAGCTAGATGCAGGAGAAATGTTCCTAATGTTGGGCGAGGCCAGAACCAGGGGCCACAGTCTTAGAATAAAGGGGAGGCCATTTAAGACTGAGGTGAGAAAACGTTTTCACCCAGAGAGTTGTGAATTTGTTGAATTCCCTGCCACAGAGGGCAAGTGGGGGCCAAATCACTGGATGGATTTAAGAGCGAGTTAGATAGAGCTCTAGGGGCTAGTGGAATCCAGGGATATGGGGAGAAGGCAGGCACGAGTTATTGATTGAGGACGATCAGCCATGATCACAAATGAATGGCGGTGCTGGCTCGAAGGGCCGAATGGCCTCCTCCTGCACCTATTTTCTATGTTTCTGTGTTTCTATGAAAGGCAGAGAAGCCATTATGAAACTGAGAGACAATATTAAAACTTAGAGACATCTGCCAAACCTCAGGCTTACCAAAATCAACTGTTTGGAGCATCATTAAGAAGAAAGAGCACTAGTGAGCTTACTAATCACAAAATGACTGGCAGGCCAGGGAAGACCTCCACACCTGATGACAGAAGAAGTCTCTCTATAATAAAGAAAAATCCCCAAACACTTGTCTGACAGATCAGAAACACTCTTCAGGTGTGGATTTGTCAATGACCACTGTTTATGAACAGAAATGCAGAGGTTACACTGCAAGATGGAAACCACTGGTTAGCCGCAAAAATAGGATGGCCGGGTTACAGTTTGCCAAGAAAGGGCAACCACAGTTCTTGAAAAAGGTCTTGTGGACAGATGAGTTGAAGATTAACTTGTATCAGAGTGATGGCAAGAGCAATGCATGGAGGAGAGAAGGAACTGCCCAAGTCCAAAGCATACCACCTCATCTGTGAAACACGGTGGTGGGGGTGTTATAGCCTGGGCATGTATGGCTGCTGAAGGTACTGCCTCACTTATCTTCATTGATGATACAACTGCTGATGGTAGTCATATAATGAATTCTGAAGTGTATTGACACATTCTATCTGCTCAAGTTCAAACAAATGCCTCAAAACTCATTGGCGGCGGTTCATTCTACAGCAAGACAATGACAATGACAAGACACCCAGCAACTGGTGATGTCCATGAATCACAGACTTCAAGCAGTCATTGCATGCAAAGGATATGTAACAACATACTAAACATGACTATTTTCGTTAACACAACATTGCCGTGTCCCAAACATTATGGTGCCCTGAAATGGGGGGGACTATGTATGAACACAGCTGTAATTTATATATGGTGACACCAAAATGTATAAAAATGGCCTTTATTAAAATCTGACAATGTGCACTTTACCACATGTGATTTATTTATATTACAAATTTTAAATTGTGGAGTACAGAGGCAAATAAATAAATGATGGGTCTTTGTCCCAAACATTATGGAGGGCAATGTATCTCTGCTTTAAAAATTGACTTGGCTTTCAAAGCCATCTGTGCCAAAATAATTCACAAATTCACCACCATCTGACTAAAGAAATTCCTTCTCATATCCTTCCTAAAGGAACGTCCTTTAATTATGAGGCTATGCCCTCTAGTCCTAGACTGCCCCACTAGTGGAAACATCCTCCCCACATCCACTCTATACAAGCCTGTCACTATTCTGTACATTACAATGAGGTCCCTCCTCATTCTTCAAAATGTCAGTGAGTACAGGTCCAGTGCCATCATACGCTCACCACGAGTTAATCTAATTCCTGGGATCTTTCTTATAAACCTCCTCTGGATCCAGGGCCAGCATATCCTTTCTTGGGTATGGTGCCCAAAATTGCTCACAATATTCCAAATGCAGCCTGACTAGTGCCTTATAGAGCCTCAGCATTACATCCCTGTTTTATGTATTCTAGGCCTGTTGCAATAAATGCTAGCATTTTGTGTTTGCCTTCTTTACTACCAATTCAACTTGCAGATAAATGTTTTGGAAATCTTGCACCAGCACTCCCAAGTCCCTTTACACTTCCGTTTTCTGTATTTTCTCCCCTTCTAGAATATAGTCTACTCCTTTATTCCTACTACCAAACTGCATGTCTATAGTGTAGCAAACTCAACACTTTGCTACACTATATTCCACCTGCCACTTCTCTGCCCACTCTCCCAACTTGTCCAAGTCCTTCTGCAGAGTCCCTACTTTCTTTGCACTACCTGCCCTTCCGTCTATTTTTGTATCATCCACAAACATGGCCACAAAGTCTTCAATGCCCCCGTCCAAATCATTAATATACAACGTGAAGAATAAAGGCCCCAGCACCGACCCATGTGGAACTCCGCTAGTCACTGGTAGCCAACCAGAAAAAATAAACCTTTATTGCCACTCTTCACCTTCTGTCATCTAGCCAACCTGCTATCCATGCTAGAATCTGCCCTTTGATACTGTGGGCTCACAGCTTCCTTAGCAGCCTCATGTGTGGCATGTGTGATTGCAGATAAAGGTTGCAGAGCTCCTAGATGGAGAGGAATCTGGATGCTCTAGTGCATGCTTTTGCCAAAAGCAGGTATTCTATGAACAATGAAAGAAGCAAAGATAGAGAAAGCTAACTAAGATACACAAAATGCTGGAGTAACTCAGCAGGACAGGCAGAGTTTCTGGAGAGAAGGAATCTTTGATATTTTCGGTCGAGATCCTCCTACAGAAGAAAGCTAGCTATGTTGTTGTGAGGGGAATTAAATACAAAAGTAGGAAGGGTATTCTGTTAGAGGTCATGATGAGAATTTGTGTGGAGTGTTGATGGTCTTATCAGAAGATATAAATAAAAACATTTTAAGGCGGAGGTACACAGGTTTTTGACTAGCAACGAGGTCAAGATTATGGAGCATATGGGAAATTAGAGTTGAGCTTAAATTTTCATCAACCATTATTACATTAAATGATGGCGTATGCCTATGGGACAATGGCTTACTACTAATTTGTATGCATTTGACTTTCTTAAGTCTCAGAAAACCACATCTATTGCAATTACTTGAACATGTTAAAATTTGTTTTCTATTTTATTAAATGGTGAAAATTTCCCTCTGTAATTGAACTTTTTAATTTCAATTTCCATCCTACTCCCCCCCCCCCCCCCCCCCCCAACGTGCGCACACACAGTGGGTGATGGTAGGCAAGGATACCCAGAGGAAGAGCCATATGATGCCATCCATGTGGGGGCGGCTGCAAGTACGGTACCGCAGGCAGTAAGTTCTCTTGAAACTCTGTCATTAAGGTTATAAAACACAGTTATTACAAACTGAATTTCCCGCAAGTTCCTATGTCCATGGAAAGCAGTGAGAATGGCACCATTATTTTGAGAAATGCATTTGCCTTATCTATTACCATCAATAATTTTTACAAGTGCTTAAATGTTCCCATTAAAGATGTTGGATTTTGTGTTTGGATCGCAGGGGATTTGAAAATAATTGTTAATATAGGATAAATGTAATTTGTTTTGACGAGAGCTTCTGAGTTGACCGAATTCCCAAGATGTATTTCCTATATTTGATTGATCCAGGGATCTTAGAGTTAGATAGAGCTCTGGGGGCTAGTGGAATCAAGGGATATGGAGAGAAGGCAGGCACGGGTTATTGATTGGGGACGATCAGCCATGATCACAATGAATGGTGGTGCTGTCTCGAAGGGCCGAATGGCCTCCTCCTGCACCTATTTTCTATGTTACTATCTTATTTGTCCTCGTAGCCAAAAGGTGGACAAAAATCTTAGTGTGGCTATAATTGGCCCAAAGTAAATGTCGTACTTCTGCATCTAAATTTTTCTTCCTCTTCAGTTCAAAAACATTCAGTCATGCTTGTCTCCTTGGGTTGAAATCAGAAAGCTATTGTGCTTCAAACTTGAGACCATTTTGCATGAGCAATTGCAGATTGAACTATTTCAGTAATTGTTCAATGCCATGGACCTTTGAAGCAAGAAAGGATTGTTTATAGTACAGAGATTGGCTTGTCTTTTCAGAAGAGATGAATCGGATCCTGTGCATTAACATCTTTGCTCTATTAGCATTTCATCTAGGGTAGGGATTTTCTGCAGACAGTTTTTTAACAGCAAATGTCTTTGATATACTGTTTTAACTGAGCTTCCCTATTTGACTGCCCATTTTGCTGTTTAATGTTGATCCAGCAAGTGACCAAACTAGGATTCAGTTTCATTGTCATGTAGTGTACGTATATTTGAAACTAATATGATATATACATTTTGTAGCTTTGTAGGTTGACCTTCTATAGATTTATTGTTTTCATTAATCTGTTGATGCAAAAGTGCCTTTGTGGTATTAAATTATTTCTTGCATTTTCTTTCTTTTTCCTCTATCAATCTCTCTTATATTATCTCTCACTTGTTCTTCCCTGTACCCCCTCCCCCATAAACAATTGTCTTCCTCTTCTTCTCTTTCCCCCCCACACCGGGGTCCCAGCTACTAGATCAGTTAAAGCCCGGAGGAAGATTGATTTTACCAGTCGGCCCCGCAGGTGGAAACCAGATGCTGGAGCAGTATGACAAACTAGAGAATGGCCACATCAGTAAGAAACCGCTGATGGGAGTGATCTACGTGCCTTTAACAGATCAAGAAAAGCAGGTGCCAAAGTGGAAGTGATTCTGCACAACCCATCTTCCTCAGAAACAAGGTGAAGTGTGTGGACAGGAGCAGGCTGCTTTGTTTCTGCAACTTCATTACATCCGTGTGATAAATAGATTGCTTCAGATTTTTATTAACGGTGATGAATGGCAATGATTCATTGATACTTTGTCACTTGTACCTTGGTACAGTGAAATTCTTTGTTTCTGGTACCTTGCTTACAATTAACAAATAACACAAAGATTCACCACAAATCTGTTGCCGAAAAGTACTCATTAGAGTTTTGATGGTCCACCCTTGCTCTCTGAGGCCTCCCCACCCCTCTCCATCCCACCCACTGGGTCCCTCCTTGTTCTCGATGCCCACTTCCCCACAAGTCCCTCCTTGATCTGTGCTGCATGCGCTGGTCCCACACATCCCCTTCTGGTTCCAAGTGTCCAGGGATGGGTGGGAGATGAGGCTCGGATGCCCTTTAGGCAGGTCCAGTGGACTTAAGGGCCTATTTCCATGCTACATCTGTAAAGTAAATTAAACTGCTCATGTGGCCCTATGTCCATTGATGCCGGGGGGGAGGAGGCTGGTGTAGGGGGAATTGTTCTCTCCTGTACCAGATATCCAGTTTACACAGAAAATACAAGACACTGCAGATGTTGGAGTCTGAGGCGAAAAATACTGCAGGAGAAACTCATAAGATCTGGCAGCATTTGAGTGAAACGAGTGTTGCTCAATTTTGTATCCATTCTGCCATTGTTCCTTTAATCCCATTTGCCTTAAATGTGTTAACAATTTTGCCCAAATGTCCCATGCTCTCAATTCTGTCGTTATATCTTGATAGATATGGTCTTGAGGATCAACTGGCCATTGGGCACATACAAGCAACTGCAGTCTTTTTGAAAGCAAAAAGAAGTGATCCTGAAACCAGTTGGTCAGGACAGATATCTTCTGTTTTTTAGGCATTATGAAAATCCAATATTATCTCTGTCATTAAAGATGAATGAAGGCTAGATGGATTTGCCAGATGGACATCTTTTTAGATGGACTTAAATTTCCAAAATTCACTATAGCTTGAAAGTAGTTCAAATCATGACTACATTTAAGTTGCAAAATTTCAGCTAAAATGGATTGATTCCTTGCTGCAAAACACTGAATCTACTGAGATGGCTGCAGAGTGGAGGCCATGTTCAGGTAAAGTGAAATTTCAGGGTAGGTCTCTGATTAAATAGTAATATCTTAGTCTCAAACTACTGGGGAGCATGATGTTGGCCCGTCGAACCTGTTTGAGTTGTTGAGGAGCTAGGCAACTTCTTCCTGCTATCACTTCACTCCGTCACCCTTTATTCTAAACACAATCGTGTATTCTGCTAAATTAAATGTAGTCCCTTTTATTTTAAAATGTAGATACTCTTGTATGCATGCGTTGATTGCGCTCCAGTTTAACTTTTTGTTGTTTTAAATCCACAGCGATGAAATGTGAAGCTTCATCTGTGTGCTCAGAACCTGACATTAATGTGGAGTGGATATCTCCTGTTCTAAATGCTTTGAAAAATGACAGCATTGCAGCTTGTTTTGGACTTACAAACATACACACACTTACATGAACATACACACACTCATACTTGATGATTGGTGTGGAGCAGTGTTCTTTTAATAGTTTAACAAACTAGCCTGGGAAAAGAGCTGCGTATAGAGTTTGGAAAAAAAAAATACATTCAGCACTGGAAGTTTGCCGAGGCTTTGTTTAATTTTTTAACTGGCAAGAATGAAGCTGCAGCAAGGAGGGCCAGCAGATGTGTGGTGTGTGCTCCCCACCCTAACCCCCCACACCATTTGAAATGAAAAGTGTTCAAATCTAGCATCATTATAATATACTGTATGCACCCATGATCCTGGATATGCAAGAGCTTTCTGTATGCAGTGATAACCAAGCACTAAACCCGTAAGATTGTAGTGCACCGTGAGTTGCCATGCAGACAGTCATGTTTCATGTTCCTGAAATCGAGCCTCCCTCGCACTACAAGCTGATGGCAGCTACTACACTGTTCACTGTAAAATCATATTTGGACATATTAAACGTAGTTTTAAGTTCTGTGCTGCTATTCCACTGTTATTGCTTCACAGTTGAATGTAGTGAAAATATAACCTTGCTGTAGGAGCTCTTGACATTATGAATTGCAGTTAAATTTCCTCAGTGTATGCATTTATTGCTTTGCCAAATAAATTTTAGTGGATGAATTGATTTGTATTTGTTTGAACTATTTATTGTGGGGGTTAAAAAAAGTAGACATGATAGAACTGCTAAATTTGGATTTCTGCCTCCTGAAAATAAATGCTCCTTTGTCAGTATATCCTACTGATCCAAACTCTCTCATTCACTAATCCCTAATGACACATTCTAATTAGATGATGTCGGTGGGCTCGCTTGTATTCATCTCGCTATCCTTATAACCATTTTCAGGTCTTTTTCTCTCCTCCTTTGCCAAGTCCATGTTATCTGTCAACTGAATGGCAATTACTGGATGCCGAGGATCTCTGACCTTGGGTCGCCTTTTTTCCCTCCTAAACTTATCTTCCAGTCAGTGTGAAAAGTTTTTTCCTCTCAGGATTTACCACCTCGACACTTGTCAGTTTAGAATATGTGGTACTTTTCTTTTGGATTAGATTAAACTGGTACCTTGCCTGCCCTCTGCTGGCTGTGACTGAGTCAGCGTGATCTTTTAAAACACGAGGGTACCTCCCACAGTGTGCGTGCCTTGGTTTTATTCCTTAAATGTGATAATTTACAGTTTTTGTGATTGCATTGCACGGTAGGAGTTATTTGGGGAAAAAAACTCGCTACCTACCCGTAATGGTACAAAGTAAAGTTATTCCCTGAGTTATTAAATTGTTTGATTCCTCGAAAACACAACTCCAAAAAGACATTTATGTTGTAAAACTTAAATTTTAATCAAACTTAAAAAACATCACCATGAAATAATTTACAGTATTAATAATTAATAAATTGTACAATGTCGGAGGTTAAAGGGAGACTTAATAAAGTATATAAAATTATGAGTCATAGATAGGGTAGATAGTTGAAACCTTTTACCTAGGGTGGAAGTGTCCAACACAAAGGCATAGCTGTAAGGTGAGAGGGGAAAAGTTTAATGGTGATTTATAGGGAATGTTTTTTTATACTAATGGGGGCCTGGAATGCATTGCCAGGGTAGTAATGGAGGCAGGTATGATAGTGGTGTTTTGAAAGGCTTTTAGATAGGCACATGGAAGAGCAGGGAATAGAAGGCTATAGATCACATGCAGGCAGATGAGATTAATTAAACTTGGCATCATGTTCGGCACAAACATTGTGGGCTGAAGGGCCTGTGCCTGTGCTGTACTGTTCTATGTTCTACTAATGTATTATTATTGGATAATTGTGGTAAATCTGAGCATCAATTTGTAACATTGACAGTGAGAATTATTTTGTCTGTTGCTGGGTGGGTGATGAATGAGGCTTAAAGATGTTGATGAAAATCTGGACAGCTTTTTCATATGAATTCTTGTAGCAACCCAAAGCATTTTTCATCATGCAATCGCTCCATAGCATTGTTCCATGTTTAGCCCTTTGAAGACAACTATTGCTCTATGTGGAGGGAGGAAGTGGAACTCAAAGCAGGCAGTAGAAGACGCACAAGCAGCTCTGAGGCATATAAACATTGTTGGTAGGGTGCAGCAAGGGAAAGGTGGCTTGGGGCTCAGCACAGGGAAACCAGTTTGGAGTAAGGCAGGTCCAACAGAGGAGGAAATTGATTTTAGAAAAGGTATATTGTCAGGAGGGAGCCCTGAGATGTGTAAGGGCAGTAGCTCGGGTGAAGCGGGGACAGTGGATGAACTGGGAAGTGTAGAAAAGAGGTTTAGCTGGAGGGACCAGTGATGTATGGAGACGGGTCATAAAAGTTTCCTTTTAAGGGTTATTTATGATGTGCTGCGATCACCGTAGAACCTCAAACAATGGATAGGTGGGGGCCCGGCGTGTCCTTTGTGTTGAGGCATATATTGTCAGGATGTAGGACTGGTCTTTCTCAGGGTCGATATACTTGGCGGCATAACCAGGTATTGAAGTGCATGGCTACAGCAATTGAGAGGAGGAGAGTACAGGTGAATTCAGTAGACATCAGGACTGGAAGTGTAGCAATTCATTTTGTCCATAAGGGAGAGAAAGGAAGAGAAGGGAAGTTTTCAGACGGGTATGACAGGCCAGTTACGGGGAGCCAATGATTGGGAGATGCGGGTAGATTTAGGAGGAAATGTTGTTCCGCAGGAAACAATTACTACTAGTTTGAGGCCTGATATAGTGTTATGGTCAGTCAGCGGATAGTGGATAAGGCTTATGAAAGGAAAAGGCTTAGGTATGTAGAGTTGGCAGCAGAGGTTGAGCAGCGGGGATGGAGAGCAGGTCTACGTCCTGTAGAGGTGTATTGTAGAGATTTCATTGCGAGATCAACCACGTCGCTATTAGGAGAGCTAGGAATTTGTGGACAGAGTTTGCGTCTGGATGTAAAGCAAATGTTAAAGGCAACTGAGCAAGGCAGTAGGTGGATTTGGTGGAGAAGAAAGTGTCAGTTGGGGGCAGAAAGGAAACGTATGACGTGCTGTATATGTATTTCTTTAATTGTAGTCTGTGCAAGTGTATCCTGGTCTTGTGCAGGGGTGATATTTGTGGTGTTAC
This sequence comes from Raja brachyura, assembly GCA_963514005.1. The sequence goes on from OY740788.1 coordinate 16,144,319, forward strand.
AAGCTTAATGATGTGCTAGGATTAGTGGAAGATAGGATGCAGGTGTTTATCATTTGTTAGTGAGCTAATTGGCTGCAACTTCATTTATTTAGTTGCTACTGGTACCATAGGTGGTGAGAGCAGGTATTGAGGGGGAGGGAGGGAGGAATTAATTAATTAATTAATTAATTAATTAATTAATTAATTAATTATTCTGGGACTCCAGAGCCAACTGTTGAGCCTTCCCGAGGTGTCATGGGCCTAACTCAACGAAACACCAATGAAGGGAGGTGACCACTTGATAACCCCAATATATTTGCATCTGAAGGATTAGTTTTTTTTTGCATATGGAGTCATTTGTTGTAAGTTGTATTAAGTTAGATAATACTTTGGTTTTGGGCTTGGTTTTCTTAGTTGAGCGCTTATGCTGGAGTTATGGCACGTACTTTGTGTTTTAATTGTAATTGTCCCATGTTTAGATCTTTGAAGACAACTATTACTCTATGTGGAAGAATGCTGCTGAAATCTTTTCAATCAATTATTTTAGGGTGGTAGTGCTACTTCTGTGTCCTTCTGTTGTTGAAGTCATAACAGATTCATGCTTGTGAGTTCTTTACCAATCAATTCCAATCATACTACCATATCATCAAACCCAGCCATCTCAGTCTTCAGATACTTTGCCAGCTCATAAACCAATGTGAGTTATACTTAACCTGACAGTGTCTGCTTATTATTGGGATTCAATCTCTAATCAGGGATTGAATCCCAATAATCAGATTGAGAGTGCTGTTATAGGTGGAGATGGACATGCTTTTAGTTGTGGTAAAACGATACTTATAAATGGAGGACACCGACTTTAAAGATTTGAGGCATAGTGAAAATTCATAAATCATGCAAATTGAAGGCTACCTGTATAGTACATTGCAGCTGTAAAATATCTTAAAATCAACTTGTCAAAGACGTGAAGAATGCAAATATAAATAGTTGTCAGTCCTGGAAACCTGTGTCGTTCAGCATAACCTTTGCCAACATAAGAATAAGCTCACTGATAGTATATTACATGGTGCAATCATATTGTGGGAAGCATGTTCGTAGCTGGCAGTTTTGTGCAATGTAATTCGGTATTCAAAGAGCTCAGACCAGACATTATTTTAACAATGATCATGAATTCTTCACTGCAGTCCACACAGAGATATACAGCATAGAAACAGGCTCTTCAGTCCAACTTGCCCACACCCACCTTTCTGCCTGCATTTGGCCTACATCCTTTACACCTTTCCTATCCTTGTACTTGTCCAAATCACTTGTGTATGTTGCAATAATACCTACCTCAACTATCTCTGGCAGCTTAGTGCATATACCCACCACCCTTTGTGTGAAAAAGTAGCCCCTCAGGTTCTTAACAACTTTAAACCCATGTCGTCTGGATCTTGATTTCCCTACTCTGAGTAAAATATTCTGTTCATTTTCCCTATCTATTCCCCTCATGATCTTAAACAGCCCTAAGATCACCCCTCATCCTCCTGCACTCCAAAGGAATAAAGTCCTAGCCAGCTCATCCTCTCCCTATAGCTCACCTGTCCTGGACTCTTGGCAATATCTCTGTAAATCTTCTCTGCACTCTTTCCAGCTTAACAACATCTTACCCATAACAGGGTGATGAAAACTGAACAAAATACTCCAAACGTGGCCTCATCAATGTCATGTACAAATATAATAACCTAACTTCTATACTCAATATTCTGATGGAGGCCAATGTGCCATAAGCTGCCTTAACCACCTTCTCTTCGTGTGACATCACTTTAAAAGAACTATGTACCTGCACTCCTGGATCCCTCTACAACACTCATCAGCGTTCTGCTATTCACTGTGAAGGTCCTGCCCTGGTTTGACTTCACAAAATGCGACACCTTGTATTTATCTGTGTGAAACTTCATTAACCATTCCTCATCCCACTCGCCTACCCTATTCAAGATCCTGCTGCAATTTTTGAAACATCTTCACTATCTAGGATGCCACCCATTTTCATGTGATCTGCAAACTTACTAATCATGCCTTGTACATTCTCACTCAAATTGTTGATATATACCTCAAACAGTAATGGGGCCCAGCACCAATCCCTGAGGCACACCATTAGGCACATGCCTCCATCCTAAACTACCAACACTACCCTCTGCTTCCTTTCATGAAGCCAATTATCTTTCCAGTTGTGTAGGAAAGAACTGCAGATGCTGGTTTCCAACTGGAAAGTGAAGGTAGACATAAAATGCTGAAGTAACTCAGCGGGACGGCAACATCTCTGGGGAGAAGGAATGGGTGACGTTTCGGGTCGAGACGTCCGAAGAAGGGTCTCGATCCGTAACATCACCCATTCATTCTCTCCAGAGATGCTGCCTGTCCCGCTAAGTTACTCCAACATTTTGTGTCTACCTTTTCTTTCCAGTTGGCTAGCTCTCCCCAGGTTGGCCAGCTCTTCCTAGATCAACTAGCTCCTTAATATTGTTGGTCTCAGTTGCACATCACTTATTACTATTTGATTGGTGTTCAAATTACCTCTGGCTATCATCCCCAACTCTACCTCACCCCCAACAGGCTGTGTGATTGACATATTTCCAGTAATACAAAATGGTGGAAGAGTAGTTTTAAACTTGGGTGAGCTCAGATGTGTACTGCATTTTCAATGATTACTAGGTAAATCTTTTCTGGAAAAGCAAGAGTCTGCTGCATGTGCCAAATTGCCAATGTCATCAGTAGGCTTTGGGCTGAGCATCGAAAATGTGTGTAGAATTTAACTTTGGTGACCCATGTCTCGGAACTACTTGACATTTTGCACAGATTTAGATAAAATATAATTGAGAAGGAAGTCATAACTCATCAGTGCCAAAAGTTGCATTCATTAAACTAATTGGAAAATGAGATCGAAAAAGTAAGCGCCATCTAGTGTCCAATGCCCATATTACACCATGGGGAGCCTAATTCCGTGCTGCGGTCTATTTAAACAATATATAATTATGAATATAATTGTGAGTTGGTATTTTGAACGAGACTGCCGCAGAGGTCTGGCTCCTGAACCAGCCTAATTAATGGGTGAGGGCAGTTCCTGTGTGTTCCCCCGTTTACTGAACCCCACTGACTGCCAGTGTGCAGAATGGGGGTCACGGCCATAGTGGACTTGGGGTAGTGCCAGGCTAGGGGAAGGCTAAGGCATATTCCACTGATAGGAAAATGCCTAACTCCCCCCCCCCCCCCCCCTCCAGAGCTGCCCACGGCTGGAGCCGCTTCGGGACTGGCTGCGGGCTCCGTATGTGTGGCCGCTCAGCGTGTCCACCTCGGCTAGCATGCCCTTCTGGATCATCATCATGATGATGGTGGGGAGCAGCACTATCCTGCACGCCGCCTGAGCCGCCTTCAGCACCCCCATAGTGCCTGCTCCGTCACTCTGCCCGCTCGCTCGCTGCACCACCGGCCTACTGACAGTCCGGCCACTCGCAGCACCCGCTGGCCGTCCGGCCACTCGCAGCACCTAACCCACCGGCTGTCCAACCACTCTCGGCCGACCGACAGAATGATCGATTGACTGACTGACTGACCGACTGACGACCCTAATCCTAACCCTAGCTCTACATTTGTTATTTATCATTTTTATTTAACAGTTCACATCATAACTTTATAAAGATAAATCAATTGAAAAACAAAATGATCAGCAAGGTTAGCATTATCTTTATTCCTTGGAAACCTTGCCATTGTTTTGATGTAAATAGGAGGCGGCCATGATCCCAGTGTCCTCGCTGCCTAGCGAGCATGAAACAAAGCGCCGGATTGGTCAATTTGTGGCCGACCTCAATGTCAAATGTGCATTGAGAGAAATTGGTCAATTACTACTCAGAAAATTTGAGGTTTCTCTCATTTAAAAAAAAAAAATGCAGGTTTTGGTCTTGACGATTTTCAGGTATGATTTATATAATATTTTTACACAATATTTTAAAAATTCAGGTTAAAAATTTGTGAGTTGTGTCACGAACTTGAACAAAAAAGCTCCTCGGCCCACAGCTGTAGACTGATCTACAGTCAGTATATCCTACTGATCCAAACTCTCTCGTTCACTAATCCCTAATGACACATTCTAATTAGATGATGTCGGTGGGCTCGCTTGTATTCATCTCGCTATCCTTATAACCATTTTCAGGTCTTTTTCTCTCCTCCTTTGCCAAGTCCATGTTATCTGTCAACTGAATGGCAATTACTGGATGCCGAGGATCTCTGACCTTGGGTCGCCTTTTTTCCCTCCTAAACTTATCTTCCAGTCAGTGTGAAAAGTTTTTTCCTCTCAGGATTTACCACCTCGACACTTGTCAGTTTAGAATATGTGGTACTTTTCTTTTGGATTAGATTAAACTGGTACCTTGCCTGCCCTCTGCTGGCTGTGACTGAGTCAGCGTGATCTTTTAAAACACGAGGGTACCTCCCACAGTGTGCGTGCCTTGGTTTTATTCCTTAAATGTGATAATTTACAGTTTTTGTGATTGCATTGCACGGTAGGAGTTATTTGGGGAAAAAAACTCGCTACCTACCCGTAATGGTTCAAGGTTTTGTTCAAGGTAAAGTTTGGATTTTACTACATTAAAGAAAGAGAAAACACCGAGCCTCCCTCAGTTCTCAGCAGAGGCCCTACCTTTGTATCCCTACACCACTCCTTAGTGAGTTCCAGGCCTACCCTATCCTACCTCCAAGTGAGTCCTCATCTCCAAGATTCTACTTCTTCATGGAATCCCCTGCCAGCCTTCCACCCCCCTGGACTTTATTTCCAACTGCCAGTGCGACATCGACCATCTTGATTTCTCCATTCCCCCTTAACACCCTCTCTGAACGTACACAACTCTGCTCACTCAGCACCATTTTGAATATTCCTATTAAACCTGCCGACAAGGGAGATGCCATTTGTAGCCTAGCAGGCTGACCCCCTATTATCATGAGGCGAGCTGCCAGCTCTGGCACCTGCTCATACCTACCTCTTGACCCACAGAAGAACAAAAGGCCACCATCTCCCAACGGTTTCTGATCTCATCACCTCTGGAGGTCTCCCCTCCACAACCTCTAACCTTATAATTTCCCAGCCCTGCAATGACTGCTTCTCTCCTTAACGTAATCCACAAATAGAATGGCCCTTGCAAACCCATTGTTTCTGCCAGCACCTGCCCCACAGAACCCGTCTCCAATTATGTGTAGGAAAGAACTGCAGATGCTGGTTTAAATCGAAGGTAGACACAAAATGCTGGAGTGACTCAGCGACTCAGGCAGCATCTCTGGAGAGAAGGAATGGGAAACGTCACCTATTCCTTTTCTTGAGAGATGCTGCCTGACCCGCTCAGTTACTCCAGCATTTTGTGTCTACTGTCTCCAATTATTTTGATTCCATCCTATCTCTTCCCCCCCCCCCCCCCCCCCCCCCCCCCCCCCAGTCCAGTCCAGTCCAGTCCCTACATCGGAAACACCTCGCATGCCCATCATTAACTTTTAATTTCTAGGCCCAGAGCTTTGGCTTTATCATGGAACTCCAGTACAATTACACCTCCATCCCTCACCAAGAAGGTCCCAATACCTTCCATGCCTTCCTTGATAGAGACCCAATCAGTTTCCCTCTACTGACACTCTCCATCGTCTTCTTCTCATCTCCCTCAGTAACTTCTTTGACTCCTCTCACTTTCTTCAAGTTAAATGTGTAGTCATGGTCACTTGCATGGGCCCCAGCTATGCCTGGTTACAGCGAACAGTCCTTGTTCTAAACGTACACTGGCATCATCACCAACTCTTCAGTCACTGCAGGCTGCCTTATTGATTTCATTAACTTTACCACTAACCCACCCTGCCCTCACCTAATTCACCCAAATTCACCCGGACTATCTCTGATACCTCTCGCCCTTTTCTTAATCTGTCTCCATCACAGAGGTCATGAGGGCATCACGTGACATCTACAAACTCACCAGGACTACACTTCTCCCCAACCTGCCTCTTGCAAATACACTATTGCCTTCTCCCAAATTCTCATTCTTCACCACCTGTGCTCCTAGATTTTCTTATGGTAAATGTGGCCCCACCCTGGACGCACTAATTTTCCTTTCCCCTTACATTCCTCCTCTACAGTCACAATTTGCAACTCTTCTGTCTTTTCAATTCTGGCCCTTGTCCAGCCATCTGCCCATCAAAAACTGCCCTCACCTGTGTCCATCTGCTACCTGCCAGGCTTTGTCCTGCTTATTTCTTCCAGCTTTCTCCTCTTCTCTCCCCCCACTCCTTTACTACCAGTCTGAAGAAGGGTCTGACCTATTGAGTTAATCCAATACTGCCTATTTTTTTTAAAATTAACCAGCATCTGCAGTTCCTTGTATCTACATCAGAAAGACAAGTTGCTTTGAAGCTAACATGAAGATTCACATTGTTGTGGGGACATTCTGACCTTGAGTTGGCAGGATACCAGAAGATTAGAGACCATCTACTATGCAGCAGGTGTCTCATTGCATGACTCCAAAGCCTTTCCCTCACCTAATCAGCAACTCAACAGTAGGCTGGAGTTGCACCAATTGCTTGGATGAATGCAGCTGCAGCAACACTCCAGACTAAAATAGCCACTAGCTTGGGACCCATTAATTATTTACTTTTCATCAGTGGAGAGAATCTTAAGTCGCACACTATCCTGGGATTAATTTTGTTTGTTATTATTAACTTAAATTCCTAATGAATCATGTTTCCTGGAGATAGTGCGGGCAGCTACGCTCAGGACAATTGAAATAAGTCCTTGAATTGCAATGTATAGAAGGCTACTGACCTAAAGTAGGTAAATGAGTTTGGCGTAGATAGGTACAATGGATAGCATGGATGTGGTGGGCCAAAGGGCCTGTTTGTGTGCTGTGGCAGCTAACCATTTCATAAGATAATAACTAGAATGCAATGCTACGGCCCATGGTCATATTTTAAATATATATTCAAATGCATGATTTCAATGGTGTAAAACAAATAATGTTAGTCAATAGATTAATTGTCACACTGGTCAAATGCCATTTATTTAGGATGATCCAGGAGCTGAGGACTATTGATATTCAGTGGAATCGTTAAGGAGGAAACCAATAATATGACTAAGTTCAACAGGCTATGCACAGAATGCACACAGAATACTCCAGACATTCCCTACATTACGAACATCTGAAATTTTGTGTCGCTTGCTTGAAAACACGACTTCCCTCCTGATTTGTTACATTTTCACCTTTGGTTTCCCCAAATGCTGCTGAGCAATCCCAGGAAAAATGATATGAGAAAAGAGACCAGGTGCTATCAATATTGGCATGAATCTACCGTAAAACAATAATGGAAGATATAGAGCTACTAGTTCGCAGTATTATCAGTCAGGGGAAGCTTAGGCGTGTGCCCCAGGCAGAATAAATTATGGTGGGCATGGAGGAACCCGATTTAGCTTCATGGTGGCAGGGAACCTTTTGGTCATTGGGCTAAAATGAATTGAGCTTCTTATTAAAAGGACCAAACTTCTTCTAAATGACAGGAGCAGGAGGTTTAAAAGTTTCAGAACAAGCAATGAACAAGAAATATCATTCCGCCAAGGCTGCTTGTTAGTACATTGCTCTAACAACAGTACTAGTTTGGCCTCAAAGGGGTTTTGAGATAAGGCTCAACATGTTAGATTTGCTGGCATGAATAGGAAGGAATAAAATTGAATGGTTCTACACTGTTCCACATAATCCTTTAAATAAACACATACATACACACACACTGATTTGCTTCACATTGCCGCGATGATCATGATTTGGAGGAGTTACTCTTGTACCTTTCGGTATCACAGATACATGCCATTGATCAGATAGTCAGATTCCTCTGATGTTATGGGCCGGATCTTCCTAAGCTTGCGTTTCACCAGCTGCAGCCGGCAGATGATCATCAACAAGAGTAGGGCGGTGATGGCCAGCCCCAGGGCCAGAGGCAGCACAGCGCCTGCAAGGGAAATGGAGTTGTTCAGTTTCCTGCACGTCCTCAGATCTAACAAAGTTTTAATTTAGTTTAAGAGATACAGCGCGGAAATAGGACCTTTGGCCCACTAATCTGCACCTATCAGCGATCCCCGCACACTTACACTATCTACGCACACTAGGGACAATTTATAATTATACCAAGCCAATTAACTTACAAACCTGTACGTCTTTGGAGTGTGGGAGGAAACAGGAGATCCTGAGGAAAGGCCATGCAGGTCACGGGGAGAATATACAATGCCTTAAGGGGCTGTCCCAACGCGGCGACCTAATCCGCGAGTTCAGAAGAGTGTCTGAGCTTCAAGCTCGACTCGCCTGAAAAACCTCGAGCTGGATCGACCACCAGCGATGAAACTGCGAGTTGCAACACACACACACGCTGTCTGAAATTCACACACGCGATGAAGAGGAAGGTAAAAGATGGCTGCACAGTAATGCTGACCAATTTTTACTCGCGGAAAAATTTCTGCGACCTAGCTGAGGCCACGAGTATGCGGGAACTTCCCTCGAGCATGAAGAGGAGTTCCAGTGACCTCTTAGGACCACATGTCGATCATACTGCGAGTTTGAGCATAGGGCAAACTCTTCTAAACTCGCAGATTTGCTCGCCGCAGAGGGACAGCACCTTTACCGACAGCACCCATGGTCAGGATTGAACCCGTGGCTCTGGCACTGTCAGGCAGCAATTCTACGGCTGCTCCACTGTGCCACCTCTAAAGGTTGGGGGAAGAATCTCATGGGGCTACGGGGTGGGGTTGGGGCACTAGGGGGTTATGATGGGAAGTGAGGGGTTGAATGGAAATGTAATGGGAGTTAAGGGTTAGTGATTTCAGATGTGACAGAATTCAGTGAAGATTGCCTCATGGAGAAGATGAGGCAGGCGTGTTGCATATAGAGTGTACAGGAGACCTCCTCCTGTTCCCCAACAAGCACTGCTGTTTCTCTATCATCCACCTGGCAGATTCCCTTCCCACCCTGCCACCACTCACCTCACAGAGCTCTTCTACTATCTGGCCACCCCCTTTATTATACAACTCCTGTCCCTAAATAAATTACTGATTATTTCAACTGTTTTCAGTCAGCAGTGGAAGGAGATTCAATAACTTCCAAAAGGCTGGAATATTTTTATTTAAAAAAGTAACATTTTGCAGAGGGTTACACAAAAAGCTGGAGAAACTCAGCGGGTGCAGCAGCATCTAAGGAGCGAAGGAGATATCTCCTTTTATCTCCTTCGCTCCTTAGATGCTGCTGCACTCGCTGAGTTTCTCCAGCTTTTTGTGTAACCCTCGATTCTCCAGCATCTGCAGTTCCTTCTTTAACATTTTGCAGAGTTATGGGGACAACAGATAGGAATGGGTACAGCTTCTACATTTGGCTGAATGATTCTCTTTTGATTTCACTCTGTGGTCTCTGCACTCAGCAACCATGTTAATGGCAAGTGTGCCACCCAACAGTGCTCAGCATTGTCCTCTCAGCAGTACTCACAAAATTGCAATGTGTACAAATGCCCCAAAGTCCTAATCTATGTTTTGCTCTCAGTTGAGTCAAGTAGTTCTAGTGATAATGAACACACGCACAAACATGCACAAAGAAAAAAAAACTACAAAAAATGGAAAGCTAAAATGAATACAGAAAATGCTGGAAATACGTAACAGGTCAGGCAGCATCTGTGAGAAGAAACGCAGTGCAACCATTTCAAGTTCAAGTCCTTTTGCCAGTTCTGTGCATCTCTTCCCACAGGTGTGGCCTGACCCGATTATATTCAGCATTGTTTTCATTCTGACTGACCTGACTCTGGGAGTGGATGACCTCCTTTTGTGTGGTTGATCATGATGTCATCTTTACTTGTCTCAGCCAAGATCGTCTCAGGAGTGCCATTTTCTGAACAAACATTGGAAAACAAGTTCAGTAATGGGTTTGTGCCTGTTACGCAATAAAACTACTCACGATGGGGGACATGCAACAGGAATACTGAAACATAGAAACATAGAAATTAGGTGCAGGAGTAGGCCATTCGGCCCTTCGAGCCTGCACCGCCATTCAATATGATCATGGCTGATCATCCAACTCAGTATCCCGTACCTGCCTTCTCTCCATACCCTCTGATCCCCTTAGCCACAAGGGCCACATCTAACTCCCTCTTAAATATAGCCAATCAACTGGCCTCAACTACCCTCTGTGGCAGAGAGTTCCAGAGACCCACCACTCTCTGTGTGAAAAAAGTCCTTCTCATCTCGGTCCTAAAGGATTTCCCCCTTATCCTTAAGCTATGACCCCTTATCCTGGACCTCCCCAACATCGGGAACAATCTTCCTGCATCTAGCCTGTCCAACCCCTTAAGAATTTTGTAAGTTTCTATAAGATCACCTCTCAATCTCCTAAATTCTAGTGAGTATAAACCGAGTCTATACAGTCTTTGTTCATAAGACAGTCCTGACATCCCAGGAATCAGTCTGGTGAACCTTCTCTGCACTCCCTCTATGGCCATAATGTCCTTCCTCAGATTTGGAGACCAGAACTGTACGCAATACTCCAGGTGTGGTCTCACCAAGACCCTATACAACTGAAGTAGAACCTCCCTGCTCCTATACTCAAATCCTTTTGCTATGAAAGCTAACATACCATTCGCTTTCTTCACTGCCTGCTGCACCTGCATGCCTACTTTCAATGACTGGTGTACCATGACACCCAGGTCGCGCTGCATCTCCCCTTTTCCTAATCGGCCACTATTTAGATAATAGTCTGCTTTCCTATTTTTGCCACCAAAGTGGATAACCTCATGTTTATCCACATTATACTGAAAGACATCTAAAAACTGGTTGAGCAGTGTAATGAAATGGGAAATATAGCATAGCCAGAAATTAATACTGCTGTAGTAATGTACTGGGAATTGGGGGAATGTTTACCTTGTGCTTCTGCACAGTGAGTCTTGCAGTCCAGCTCTTGCAGAAAGTTATTCTGATTGCCTTTGCACCCACCATAGGTGAAATGCTTGCAGGTTCCTGAGGTGCTATCAAAATACCAGCGCGGAAGATTGCCGTCACATGGACCCTTAGTAGGAAGAGCTACGCAAAAATCTACAGAGGAAAACAGCTTGGTTTTATGAATGGATCAGTGCTAGGATATTTGGCTTGGATGTGAATGTAGGAAGTATTATAAGTAAATTTGATTGCACACAAATTTGTGATGTTGTGGATAGTGAGGAGGATATAGATCAGATAGAAAATTGGGCAGAGCATTGACAGAGGATGGCGTTTTAAAAGGGGTCTCAGAGGTAATTTTTAAAAAATGTTGCAGAAGATGTTTAATAACTAGGATGCATTGCTGGGTGGTGGTGTGGTGGGGGGGAGAGAATCAGATATAATCATTACATTTAAGAAACACTTAGATAAATAGGCAAGACAAAAACAGGGTACGGTCCAAATGTGAGCAAATGGGATCAATATAAATGGGCATGGTGGATTGAAGGGCCCATTTCTGTGCTGCACATCTCTGTGACTTTCTTCCTACTGCTTTCTGTATGTAAACAATCATTAATCCAAACCACTATATCATTCCCAATCCAACATTTTCTATTTGTGCAGCATATTATATAAAACATAAAACGGTACAGCACAGGAGCAGACCCTTTGGCCCATAATGTCCGTGCCGAATATGATAAGTCTTAAGGTCATAAGTGATAGAAGCAGAATTAGTCCATTTGGCCCATCAAGTCTACTTCTCCAATTATGGCTGATCTACAGTGGCTTGCAAAAGTTTATATACCCCTTGAACCTTTCCACATTTTGTCACGTTACAACCACAAACGTAAATGTATTTTATTGGAATTTCATGTGATAGGCCAACACATAGTGGTGCATAATTGTGAAGTGGAAGTAAAATTATACATGGTTTCCATTTTTATTACAAATAAAAAACTGAAAAGTGTGGTGTGCAAAAGTATTCTACCCCTCTGATAATACTTTGTAGAACCACCTTTCGCTGCAATTACAGCTGCAAGTCTTTTGGGGTATGTCTCTACCAGCTTTGCACATCTAGAGACTGAAATTTTCGCCCATTCTTCCTTGCAAAATAGCTCAAGCTCAGTCAGATTGGATGGAGAGCGTCTGTGAACAGCAATTTTCAAGTCTTGCCAGAGATTCTCAATTGGATTTAGGTCTGGACTTTGACTGGGCCATTCTAACACATGAATATGCTTTGATCTAAACCATTCCATTGTAGCTCTGGCTGTATGTCTAGGGTCGTTGTCCTGCTGGAAGGTGAACCTCCACCCCAGTCTCAAGTCTTTTGTAGACTCTAACAGGTTTTCTTCCAAGATTGCCCTGTATTTGGCTCTCTGACCAGCTTCCCTGTCCCTGCTGAAGAAAAGCATCCCACAACCTGATGCTGCCACCACCATGTTTCACAGTGGGGATGGTGTGTTCAGGGTGATGTGCAGTGTTAGTTTTCTGCTACACATAGCGTTTTGCATTTAGGCCAAAAACTTCAATTTTGGTCTCATCAGACCAGAGCACCTTCCTCCATATGTTTGCTGTGTCCCCCACATAGCTTGTGGCAAACTGCAAACGGAACTTCTTATGGCTTTGTTTCAACAATGGCTTTCTTCTTGCCACTCTTCCATAAAGGCCCTATTTGTGGAGTGCACGACTAATAGTTGTCCTGAGGACAGATTCTCTCACCTGAGCTGTGGATCTCTGTAGCTCCTCCAGAGTTACCATGGGCTCTTGGCTGCTTCTCTGATCAATGCTCTCCTTGCCCGGCCTGTCAGTTTAGGTGGACAGCCATGTCTTGATAGGTTTGCAGTTGTGCCATACTCTTTCCATTTTCGGATGATGGATTGAACAGAGCTCCATGAGATGTTCAAAGCTTGGGATATTTTTTAATAACCTAACCCTGCTTTAAACTTCTCCACAACTTTATCCCTGACCTGTTTCTTGGGCTTCATGAAGCTGTTTGTTCACTAATGTTCTCTAACAAACCTCCGAGGCCTTCACAGAACAACTGTATTTATACTGAGATTAGATTACACACAAGTGGACTCTATTTACTAATTAGGTGACTTCTGAAGGCAATTGGTTGCACTGGATTTTATTTAGGGGTATCAGAGTAAAGAGGGCTGAATACTTTTGTACGCCACACTTTTCAGTTTTTTATTTGTAAAAAAAATTGAAAACCATGTATCATTTTTCTTCCACTTCACAATTATGCACTACTTTGTGTTGGTCTATCATATAAAATCCCAATAAAATACATTTACGTTTGTGGTTGTAACGTGACAAAATGTGGAAAATTTCAAGGGTTATGAAAACTTTTGCAAGCCACTGTATCTCTTCCTCCTAACCCCATTCTCCTGCCTTCTTCCCATAACCCCTGATACATGTACTAATCAAGAACCTGTCAATCTCTGCCTTAAAAATAGCCATTGACTTGGCCTCCACAGCTGTCTGTGGCAATGAATCCCACAGATTCACCACCCTCTGACTAAAGAAATTCCTCTCCATCAGGTTCTGCTGTCTACCCTATATATACTGTATGCCTCTCATAATTTTATATACTTCTATCAGATCTCTCCTCAAGCTCTGATGTTCCACGGAAAACAATCCAAGTTTTTCCAACCTCTCCTTACCCATTAAAGTAGGCAGCATTCTGGTCAACCTGTGTTGTACCTCTCCAAAGTCTTATCTAAAATGAACATTTTACTTCGGAGTCACGTGAGTGACTACGTGAAGAACCCCGTACAGCCGTTCGTGCGTCATTGCGTCAGACGTTTTTCGTGCAGACGACTGTGGAGCAGCGCAGCTCCTCCAAGGTAAGTCTAAAAAAGTTAGAAACATAGAAACATAGAAAAATAGGTGCAGGAGTAGGCCATTCGGGCCTTCGAGCCTGCACCGCCATTCAATGTGATCATGGCTGATCATCCAACTCAGTATCCCGTACCTGCCTTCTCTCCATACCCCCTGATCCCTTTAGCCACAAGTGCCACATCTAACGTCCTCTTAAATATAGCCAATGAACTGGCCTCAACTACCTTCTGTGGCAGAGAATTCCAGAGACTCACCACTCTCTGTGTAAAGAATGTTTTCCTCATATCGGTCCTAAAGGAACTCCCCCTTATCCTTAGACTGTGACCCCTTGTTCTGGACTCCCCCAACATCGGGAACAATCTTCCAGCATCTAGCTTGTCCAACCCCTTAAGAATTTTGTAAGTTTCCATAAGATCCCCCCTCAATCTTCTAAATTCCAGCGAGTACAAGCCGAGTCTATCCAATCTTTCCTCATATGAAAGTCCTGACATCCCAGGATTCAGTCTGGTGAATCTTCTCTGTACCCCCTCTATGGCAAGGATGTCTTTCCTCAGATTTGGAGACCAAAACTGTACACAATACTCCAGGTGTGGCCTCACCAAAACTCTGTACAACTGCAGTAGAACCTCCCTACTCCTATACTCAAATCCTTTCGCTATGAATGCTAACATACCATTTGCTTTCTTCACTGCCTGCTGCACCTGCATGCCAACTTTCAATGACTGGTGTACCATGACACCCAGGTCTCGTTGCATCTCCCCTTTTCCTAATCTGCCACCATTCAGATAATAGTCTACCCTCATGTTTTTGCCACCAAAGTGGATAACCTCACATTTATCCACATTATACTGCATCTGCCATGCATCTGCCCATTCAGTCAGCCTATCCAAATCACCCTGCAGCCTCCAAGCATCCTCCTCACACCTAACTATACCCCCCATCTTGGTGTCATCTGCAAATTTGGAGATGTTGCATTGAATTCCCTCGTCCAAATCACTAATATATATTGTAAATAGCTGGGGTCCCAGCACTGAGCCTTGCGGCACCCCACTAGTTACTGCCTACCATTCTGAAAAGGACCCGTTTACTCCTACTATTTGCCTCCTGTCTGCTAGCCAGTTCTCTATCCACATTAATACTGAACCCCCAATACCGTGTGCTTTAAGTTTGTATGCTAATCTCTTATGCGGGACCTTGTCGAAAGCCTTCTGAAAGTCTAGATTTAACACATCCACTGGTTCTCCCTTATCCACTCTACTAGTTACATCCTCGAAAAATTCTATCAGATTTGTCAGACATGATTTACCTTTCGTAAATCCATGCTGACTTTGTCCAATGATTTCACCACTTTCCAAATGCGCTGCTATCCCATCTTTAATAACTGACTCTAGCAGTTTCCCCACTACCGATGTTAGACTAACTGGTCTGTAATTCCCCGCTTTCTCTCTCCCTCCTTTTTTAAAAAGTGGGGTTACATTAGCTACCCTCCAATCCTCAGGAACTACTCCAGAATTTAAGGAATTTTGAAAAATTATCACTAATGCATCCACTATTTCTGTGGCTACCTCCTTGAGTACTCTGGGATGCAGACTATCTGGCCCTGGGGATTTCTCGGCCTTCAATCCGTTCAAATTACCCAACACCACCTCCCGGCTAACCTGGATTTCACTCAGTTCCTCCATCTTATTTGACCCCCGTTCCACTGCTATTTCCGGCAGATTATTTATGTCTTCCTTAGTGAAGACAGAGCCAAAGTAGTTATTCAATTGGTCTGCCATGTCCTTGTTCCCCATGATCAATTCACCTGTTTCTGACTGCAAGGGACCAACATTTGTTTTAACTAGTCTCTTTCTCTTCACATATCTATAAAAAATGTTGCAGTCAGTTTTTATGTTCCCTGCCAATTTCCTTTCATAATCTATTTTCCCTTTCCTAATTAAGCCCTTTGTCCTCCTCTGCTGAATTCTGAATTTCTCCCAGTCCTCCGGTAGGCTGCTTTTTCTGGTAAATTTGTATGCCTCATCTTTTGTTTTTATACTATCCCTGATTTCCCTTGTTATCCATGGATGCACCACCTTCCCTGATTTATTCTTTTGCCAAACTGGTATGAACAATTTTTGTACTTCATCCATGCAGTCTTTAAATACCTTCCATTGCACATCCACTGTCAACCCTTTAAGAATCACCTGCCAGTCTATCTTGGCCAATTCACATCTCATACCTTCAAAGTTACCTTTGTTCAAGTTCAGAACCCTTGTTTCTGACTTAATTTTGTCACTCTCCATCCTAATGAAGAACTCAACCATATTATGGTCACTCTTGCCCAAGGGGCCACGCACAACAAGACTGCTAACTAACCCTTCCTCATTACTCAATACCCAGTCTAGAATGGCCTGCTCTCTCGTTGGTTCCTCCACATGTTGGTTGAGAAAACTATCCCGCATACATTCCAAGAAATCCTCTTCCTCAGCACCCCTGCCAATTTGATTCACCCAATCTACATGCAGATAGAAGTCACCCATTATAACTGTGTTACCCTTGGTGCATGCATTTCTAATTTCCTGTTTGATGCCATCCCCAACTCCAATACTACTGTTAGGTGGCCTGTACACAGCTCCCACTAGCGTTTTCTGCCCCTTAGAGTTTCGCAGCTCTACCCACATCGATTCCACATCCTCCACGCTAACGTCCTTCCTTTCTATTGCATTAATCTCCTCTCTCACCAGCAACGCTACCCCACCTCCTTTTCCTTTTCGTCTATCCCTCCTGAATATTGAATATCCCTGGATGTTCAGCTCCCAGCCTTGGTCACCCTGGAGCCATGTCTCCGTGATCCCAACTATAGCATAGTCATTAATCGCTATCTGCACCTTCAACTCATCCACCTTATTACGAATGCTCCTCGCATTGAGACACAAAGCCTTCAGGCTTGTTTTTACAACACTCTTACTCCTTATACAATTATGTTGAGGTAAGTTGCAGGTAAGTGCTATTTTTCTTACCTGTTCTAGGTCTCTGCAGGAACCTCCGGGGTTTTTGCAGTGGATGTTCGCGATAGCCGACGAGTGAACCAGCCTAGGGCTTTGGGGAAAACCCTGGTCCGACCGCGGAAGCGGAGAGCTGGCGAAAGTCGGGTTCGCGATCGGAGTCACTGATAACGTGGTCAGTGACTCCACACGTTGGGTTCCCGGGGAGGGGAAACCCGAGAATAGTGCGGTTTTAGACCGCAGTAGTCCCCAGGGGATGGGGCTTAACGGACCTGAACGGTCAGCCTGGGTTCCTGGGGAGGAGAAACTCAAGCATATGCGGTTCTAGACCGCAGTAGTCCCGAGGACATTGGGTTAAAACTAACCTAAATGGTTAAGCTGGGTTCCAGGTGCAGGGGAAACCCAAATATATGCGGTTTTACATCGCAGTAGTCCCCAGCGCATGGGGTTAAAACAAACCTAAATGGTTAAGCTGGGTTCCCGGTGCAGGGGAAACCCAGGTATATGTGTGGTTCCCAGACCACAGTAGTCCCCAGGTAATGGGGTTTATTCACATAAATCATTAGCCTGCGTGCCAGGAGGGTACCGTGGGTATATATTTATATATATATAATATTTATATGGATTCCTGGGGAGGGGAAATTCACCTATGGGGTTCCCAAACTACAATAATCCCCAGGATATGGGGACAACTGACAAAATAGTCAGTACAATTGGGAAAGTTGGGAGATTTCACCTCTGGGAATTAATTTAGAGAGCAGCACTTTTGGGTAGGGCTGCTTCATGGGAATGTCAAGTTATGGCAGTGCCAGCCTATGGGAAAGGCTGTGTCAGCAGTACCTTTGTTTAGGACTGCTCATGGGGATGCCAAGCTATGGTAGGCTAGCCTGATGGAGAGGCTGTGCCAGCAGTACCTTTGCTCAGGACTGCTCATGGGGATGCCAAGCTATGGCAGGCTAGCCTATTGGAGAGGCTGTGCCAGCAGCACCTTTGCTCAGGGCTGCTCATGGGGATACCAAACTATGGCGGGCTAGCCTATTGCAGAGGCGGTGCCAGCAGTACCTTTGCTCAGGACTGCTCTAAGGGAATGCCAAGTTATGGTAGGCTAGCCTATTGGAGAGGTTATGCCAGCAGCACCTTTGCTCAGGGCTGCTTGATGAGAATGCCAAATCTATGGCAAATACTGGGCTATGGGAAAGTCCGGGCCAGCAGCTACTTTGTTCAGGGCTGCATCATGGGCACCAGGGGTACCTTGTTAGGGCTGCTTTATGGGAATAGCAGTTTAGTAGGGTATTCCCATTCACAGTGATCATGGGGGATGAGGAGGCATTGTTAGGATAAGGCAATATAACAGAATGATGACAAAAAGTATTCAAAGAAAACTATACATAGTTTTAAAAGCGCTTGTGCTAAAATCCGCTGTTTAGTCTCAAACTATATTTGAGAAATTGGGCTCCTCTATCGAGTTAGATTAAGTAATAGATTTGTAGGATGTTGGGATTTACTTTTAGGTATTCAATTGGCCATGATGCCGGCCTGGGCAACAGATTGCAGTCAATAAGACTTTGGTAACAGTTGTTGGTATAAAACAGTTCTAGTCGTTGGATTAATTGTTAAGTGCATAGATGCAATTCAGGTGTGTAAGTAGTGCAACAGTTATTTTGTTAAATGGTTAATTAGTAAGTGCCATCTAGGTCATTGTTAACACCAGCTGAAATTAATAATGTCACGATGATGGACAAACAGTGTTCATTACTGCTCTAGTAGTTGTTAGGTAAATCTTTTATTCTATTGCAAATTGGTGCTAATGGCCTAAATGGGAAATGGTGTCAGCAGGGCTTTGTAGCAGGCCTGCTTTATGGCTCCCTCATGTAAGAGGTGAGCATGTGGGAAGTCTGAGGGTATAGCCATAGAGCATGCCCAAGAGATTGGGGCATGTGCCAGAGGTCTATGCCTGGCAAGAAAGTTACCATCCCAAACACAATATGCAGTGAACACCGCTCTCAGGGGGACATTACAGTTGGCTGCCGAATCTTCTATTCAGGTAAGACTTTTCCATAGGTGTAACCTGGAGGGCGAAGCACAAGCTATTGGAACAAGCAAGGTTTCATAGTTTTGGCGACAATGCATCCCATGTCTTTATTGGCAGTAGCGGTTCACTGAAGTTGCTGGCAGCATGAAAGCTGGCCAGAGGTTCCACGCACTGGACTTGTGCTAGTCTACAATTAAGGGACCACTTGCAGTTTGGTAAGGTGTATACTTAGTTATACAGTACAAATGATTGAGACGTTATCAGCTACTTTGAACAGTAAATGTAAAATGTACAATATTGGTTTTCAAGCAGGTTAGAATTGGACAGGTTCAGTATAAGGATCAAGATTGTCTTGCTAGACTAGCTCGGAAATCGGGCCACAGTTGCTATTTCAGACAGTTACCAAGTAGCTGAAATATCATCTCGAGTTTGGAGATGGAACAGATTTGCATGACTTGCCCAAAAAGTTCTGTTATTAGTATCAACTATTTATAGACTCTACAGGCATTGTATGGGCTATAGAGTGATTGGACAAATGAGCATACTGTCATGCTCATGTTCAGGTTGATGCATTGTGATGATGGCATATGTTAGTCACGAGGGTGCAATCGGTTAAAGAATCACTGGAATGGTTACATAATTTTGTTGCCACAGGAGAATCATCAAGTGTGGGTAATGGCAACACAGAGTTGGTGTTGAATTGCACTGTATTATGAAATTCTGGTTCAATGGAACACCTAATATGTGTATATGTATATATATTATATTGGTTTCATGTTTATTTCACTGGTTGCAAAATAGCAGTGGGAGCAGGTGGGTCTTTTATGGCTACCTCCATTTTGTCTCATCAATCGAGGCTTCAAATAAAGTCATTAAGAGGCTTTAAGTTCCTATTGTGTGATTATGCAAATTGATTCCCGATTTGTTGCGAATAATTATATAACCTTATTTGTTATTTTAAACTTGAATTTGCTTGTTCAGCCTGAGGCTTCGGAAATCAGATGTTGCATGATAAACTCAAATTTATGTTCTGCAGGTCTAACAAACTGCCCTAAGGTTTGGGTTGTTACATCTATCCTTCTATGTGTTCAAAGTGTTTGCATAGCACCAAACGGCTGAATTTCTTTTCCAGGAGATGAAAGAGTTTGTTATGCTTATGTTCCATGGAAAATGGTATTGATTACTAATGTTTCGAGTTCATGCTAAATGATTGTCTGTTAATTGTGGAGTTATACGGCCATTAATTGGCTCGATGAGCTTCCTCATTGAATTGGCTGTAACAAACAAGACTCGCTGTCGGGTCCACACCGGTTATCAAGGGGTAGGATATCTTCAACATAGGTCCCAGGACCAGTATAATGCCATATGCGATGTTGATATTTGTGAACACTATTTCACCAGGAGGCAGCAACTATATCCTTAAATTTGGCTGGAGTTTATTAGGTAGTTATCCTTCTGGCACTGGTTTAGTGCAGCAGGTTCAGTCGCTAAATAATTGTGATGGTACAGGATGATAATGTCTGTAAATTATAATATTATGTTATAAATACTTGAGCAGACCAGAAGGGGGTCAGGTCTCAAAATAGTCACAGGCATACCAGGGGACCTTTGCTAAGGTAAACACACATGTATACAACAATATGTCAAGGTCATCAAGAGCCTTGGAGTTCTGGACTAGCAATGTTGTTAGTCACAAAGAATTTGGGAGAACGTATTGTTCATGGCATTCCAGATGAGGAAAACGGAGTTGTGTTATGTACTAATGGATTCTGTTTCCAGATCTCATTCCACCAGGGCTGCTACAACATCAGCAGCAAGGGTATTTATGTTCAGCTGGGTCGCATTGTTGCAGCTGGAGTATGGTCCATCGAATGAATCTCCAAACATCTGTAATGACCCATTGGTGAACCAGGAGTATTTGTTAACTCTATTTATGTTCTGGTTATATGTTCCATCTGGGTGAGAGATGGAAATATTATTGTTTCATTTAAACAGCATCAGCATGTTTTACATCTATGTTATGACTGTATGCATTATGAATGTTTTCCCTTCATTTGTCAATGAAGCAGCTGTGGTTGTGTATACTCGTTTCACACGGCATGAAATCACAGAGCTTTGAAGTCTTCGCGTAGTCACTCGCGTGAATCCGAAGTAAAATAGTAAGATTAAACGAGAACTTGCCAGTTTGAAGTTTGATCTTATTTTATGAGGAGTCGAGTTGAGGGACTACGTGCCCTCCGCTCCCAGCCCTCATACATTTTATCTGGTAGTTCTAGTCTTTATCTTACCATTATACTTCAGTTATTATTTGCTGTTATTTCACACCGTTGCTTTGAAGATTGACGCACGAACGGCTGTACGGGGTTCTTCACGTAGTCCCTCAACTCGACTCCTCATAAAATAAAGATCAAACTTCAAACTGGTAAGTTCTCGTTTAATCTTACTATTTTATTAAAGTCCAATACAACACATCCCTTCGTTTGCTAATCATAACCTCAAATAAACCTGTGTTTGATAAATTTGTCACATGATTTCCTTTCATAAATCTATGTTGACTCTCCACCATCCTGCAATTATCCCTGAAATATCCTGTTTCCATTTTTTCAATAACAGATTCTACAATCTACCCTGCGAATGACTGACTGGTTTTCAGCTCTCTATTTTCATATGATGGTTACTGTTCTCAACGGTCTCTGACTTGTGGCTCTGTCAATGGTCTCTGCATTATGCGATATAAAAAAGCCTGTTCCTTCTTTAATTCTGCAACACATTGATCTCAAAACCACTCGTCAGACACTTGATGGATTCTTTCTCCACACAATTAGTGCTGACTTGGTTTGCTCACTCTATATTCAAAGTTCCCTGTGATTATTATATTGTTCTTGTTACAAGCATCACTTATTGTTACATGCATCCCTGAATTATACCATAATGTGCATTGCCACTACTGTACTTTTGAAAGCCTATTGACAACTCCCTCCAATGCTTTCTACGCATTGCTGTTCTCGCCCCTCCCTAGAGTGATTCAACTTCTTGATTTTCTAAGCAATTATTTTTTTTTTCTCCACGGTGCTTTTGCCATATTCTTTAATAACAGACCAGAACATCACCCAGCACCAAGCAGGCCTTTTGATTCACACTCTATCTACGAAAAATGAATGTTCACTCCCTCTGCTACTGATACACTGTGGTTGTAGTGTGGCCCAATTTAAAGTGTACAGCAACTCACCAAAACAGATTATTTCCAAATCCGTAATCATTACCAACAAAAAAAAATAGCAAGAAGGGCATGAACACCACCCTCTGCAAGTGGTTGTTCTTTTCGCATGACATCCTGACTTGTTAATGAATCGCTATGTATTTACTGTCACTGAGTCAAAATAGTAGATTTCCATACTAAATAATCACTACCAGGGTGCCATCACAATGCGAACCATTGTATAGCGTTGTTACAAAACCTACCATCAGCGGCGCTACAAATCTGTCACTGCCGGTGCGTGCGATTTTGGAGGCTTTGGGGCGGGGATTAAAATGCAGGTTTGTATTGGTTGTCAGAGGGGGATTTCCTCGGGCTGCTAGCTGATGAAGAAAAATCATTCGCGCTTCCGTTCGCGGGTTTAAAAAAAAAATTACTGTACCATTGCGTCGCTGGAATAAACTTAAACGCGACTAAAAAAGCCTTCAACTCCTTCAACATCACGGATCGCAATATCAGGACAATACAAAAGGTATGTTGTTTATTTAACATATTAGTTGGTATTTTTGGTGTGACTTTATTTTAATCTTATGATGCGAAAATGTTATTTAGGCCCCATATGAATCGGCCGTATCTTGCCTGCCGATATGGGCTTAACATTTATGGCAATGGCAACATTCCAATTGATCACATTCCAGAAACATCCACTCTCAAGATAATCAAAATTGTTATTTTTGTTTGGACAATCGTCATAAGTGCATATAAATCATCTATATTTTGTGTTATTGTCTATCCAATTTGATTATCTTGAGAGTGGATGTTTCTGGATTAATTTATGGGAATTAAACATTAAATTCCTACATTTGGCCAATAAATTAATGACAAAGTGAATTTAAAAATCATGTTATATTGTGAACGCGTGTGAATGGGATCAGTTTGTTATTTGTTATTTGGATACTTAGGCTATTAAAAAAAATTAGCTTTTACTTAAGAAATGGAGAGATGTTTAGATTAATTTAATTGATTAGATGAATTTAATTGATTTGATGAAACTGATGAATACGAATTTTTTGTTGGGTATTTACTATTTGTTTTTGCATTTAGCGTTATTATTTCTACCTTTTTTCTAAAACTGCAAATAATAACTTGTTTCTGTTAATGCTGTTCAATGTTTTTATTTCTTTACATTTTAAACAGATGGCTCCGAAGAAGAAATGCAAAATTGTCAATCCAAATGCTCAGCAAAAGAGCCTGATTTAGACAGCATTCACAGAGATTATCCGAATTTGGACTACACCAAATGTGATGATCTACAGGGCATTCTTAATGGGAAAGTAGTGGGCAGAAAGGCATGTCATGCGTGGTTTGAAGAGCAAAAACCTGTAGTTTACATTGGCAAATTTGAAAAGTTGAAGAAAAACAAGGTGTACAGTTGCGTATTGGTAACAATCGGAGGAGTATGATACTACTGATTATAATATGCAAATGTACCAGCTAGCAACTGATCTTCATAAAAACTTGGTCTATTGCTAGAAATTGTAATTTATTTACGTATCTGTTACGGACTTACAGTATATAATACAATATTAAAGTTCCGATCCTGAGAATATCACATTTTTGAATTTTCAAGGCAGTCTTGGGCGTTTATTACTATTTCCGTCACAACGGTCAATTTTGTAATTAGCTACAATTGGGTAACTAACTAATTATATGCTTTAATTTCAGGTCATCCACGTAAGATATTTCATATTTGTTTCAGAATGCTTCAATCTATAATAACTGAAATTTTCATTCAGTTCTCTTATTTTTTTAAGAAAGTTATGGGCTTTTGACTGTCCTCGATCACAGCTTTTGTGTTAAGTCAATGGAAAAGCAATAAGGAAGGAGAAGCTAATTTCAGAGTATGAAAATGGCCATAACTTTTTTAATACTGAAGATATGAAAGTGAATTAGGTATCATATTAAAGTTATTTTTATGTTATATCTGATGGGATAAATTACAGGCTTGATTTTTAAAATCTCAAAATGTTGTAACATTCCTATACTGTAGTTCAAAAAGGCAGCTCACTACCATTTTCTCAAGGGAAATTAGGGATGGGATGGATAAGATTGTTTAGTTTAGTTAGTTT
Organism: Raja brachyura; assembly: GCA_963514005.1. The sequence goes on from OY740788.1 coordinate 16,168,479, forward strand.
AAATCCACTTCCAACGAGGGAATAACTGCTGGTATTCTTGTTGCACTTTACAGCACTTCATACCCGAGCATCACTGAGAGCAGCAAACTGCTGTGGAGGAGACTGGAGTCGGGTCCAAGACAACAAACCAAGAGGGCAGGTTTCCTTCCCTGAAGGATGTTGTTAAATGGGCACTTCCTTATAGGGCTGGCTTCCACCTCACAAATACACTCAAATGCCAAAGTGTTTTAACAGTGCTAAAGCTGCAAAACATTCTATTTACTTAAGAGGTCTATTAATATTGTATAGAAATTGAGCAGCTTCTCATGTGAAGCAAATATTAAAAAAATTGGGGAAAGGCTAGGGGATGTAAATAAAGTCTCATGAGAAGCTGAACTGGCTTCCTCTGTCTCTTGTAATGCTACACACATTGTCATTCTGATTGCTTTACTAACTGTTTATCAGTGATAGATAAAACTAGAGAACATAAATTCACAGTAACGGGCGAGAATGATGGGAAGAGATTTCATGGGAATGTGAGAAAGACCTTCATCCAGAGAGTGGTAAGTATCAGGAATGCACTGCCTGGGTGATTGAAGCTGGGTTGCTCACAGTATTTAAATACAAGATGAGCACTTGAATCGTTTAGGCATGGACCAAGTGTTGGATGATCAAATTAACAACGAAGGGTGCCTAATGGCAATTTTGGATGAGTCAGGCCAAAAGGTCTGTTTCCTTCTGTATGATTCTAATTGCTTCCATGCTCCTACCTGGAAGCCGGCTAGTACTGGGGTTGCCGCTCGCTTCTGTTTTGGATGGCTGCGTCATTTCAGATTCCAGTTGCAGCAATGGTCTTTGGCTTTCGACTAATTCCTTTTGCAAGCTGTGCACAAAGGGTCTCGCATCGCCATCTCGTCCTGAGGCAGCAGGAAGTGCCGTGTGGATCACTTTCTTACGGCCTACATTAACTTTAGCAAAAAAAGAAGTTAAATGAATAAGTGTTTCTCTATTTCTGTTTCAGTTAATGAACTGAAGGTAAAAGCACCTTGATTCACAAGTGTTTGGCATTTGCACTTACAGCAGAAACTTTCATCTGATTTATCAGGGCACTGAGCAATCCCATCACAAGCCAAAGTAATGTCGATGCAGCAACCATCATCACATATAAACTGGTATCGTGAACAAACTCCTGTACAGTCTGCAAAGATAATGATGTATCAACAGATCAATCAACATCTTATCTTATAATGAATAACAACACAGGAGACTGCCCCATATGGCCATGTTTTATCCATGCCATTTCCCAGGGGAGTAAACCCAAAACTCTGATTATCCATTTCCTTACTTGCCTCTACCCCTTATTTCCCAACACACATGCCCATCAACCTCCCTTTGATTGTTTCTTGCTATTAAACTACAACGAGGGGTAATTCTCAGGAGCTATTTAATCCATCAGCAAATCTTTGGGATGTAGAAGGAAACCAGAACACGATGGGAACGTGCAAACTCTTCACAGATCGCACTCGAGGTCACAATCAAATCTAGGTCCCTTGAGCTATGAGGTAGCAGCACTAACTAATGTGCCGTAGCGAAAGCGCCATCGAAACAATGAATAGGCTGTTTTCTCAACCACTGCTGAGGTGAAGCCACATAATTTCCAGATTAATTTTCTCTTTTAATTGTTCTGAACATTCCAAAAAAAATGTATTAAGTTAAAGATAACTAATGAGTACCAACTTCTAAATTATTGCACTTGGTTTTTCACTTGTTCTGTCAATTCATCTGACCATTTATTCTGTCAATTTCACTGAATGGGGTTTTACATAGAAACATAGAAAATAGGTGCAGGAGTAGGTCATTCGGCCCTTCGAGCCTGCACCGCCATTCAATATGATCGTGGCTGATCATCCAACTCAGTATCCTGTACCTGCCTTCTCGCCATATCCCCTGATCCCTTTAGTCACAAGGGCCACATCTAACTCCCTCTTAAATATAGCCAATGAAGTGGCCTCAACTACCTTCTGTGGCAGAGAACTCCAGAGATTCACCACTCTCTGTGTGAAAAATGTTTCTCATCTTGGTCCTAAAATATTTCCCCCTTATCCTTAAACTGTGACTCCTTGTTCTGGACTTCCCCAACATCGGGAACAATCTTCCTGCATCTAGCCTGTCCAACCCCTTAAGAATTTTGTAAGTTTCTATAAGATCCCCCCCCTCAATCTTCTAAATTCTAGCAAGTATAAGCCGAGTCTATCCAGTCTTTCTTCATATGAAAGTCCTGACATCCCAGGAATCAGTCTCGACCCTTGTTTTATTTTTTAATTCTCAAATGGGGTTTTGATAGAGCACCAGATATGAAATAATGTCAGTCCTCAGTTTTCTTGAACCATTATGAACAATTGGAAGTGCTGAATGTCCTGCAAGGCCACATTAGAGGCTAATTAAATGTCCACCCCATTCACCTGGAGGCTTCTAGCCCAAAGGATATTACTGAGAATGTTGGTTGCCAGAATGTGAATGATCATTTTAATTGTTAGTTGCAGACATCTTAAGTCTAAATTTAAATTCCCAATAGTGTAAATTGCAATCAAGTTTTAATTAGTGTTCTGGTTTGCAGATTCAGTAATATAACTTCTACATCACTATACCATGTTTATAAATTATCATCTGTTTAAGCTATGCTGACCAAATACTGTCGCTGAACCTCTGGTATTGCTGATGCCAAAATGAAACAGTATTCAACCAGGGGAAGTTGGAGATGAGATGGGGTTTTAATACGACATTCATATTTATATGGTTGAAATGCTGCTGATATTTGAAGGACTCCAAGTTGGCTGTTCAAACAAACACAGTTGATTGATAACTCACTTTATTTTAAAGGGCACAACTTATGTGCTAATGCTGGAAAAAAGTAGAGAACAAGCAAGATGTCAGGAATGTGAATTAAAGCAGAATAACTTCAGTCCACTCTTCTTTCCTAGGCTTTCTGCACTGTCCCAACAAAACTCCAAGGGAAGTTCAAGAAGGCGCCCCTCTTCTTTCGATCGTTATCACGCTTCCATTTCTTGGACACCAGGCACTGGTAATATTTCTGATGTAATTAGTTAATTCTTCTCTGGAACCATAACACAAAGATGGTCAGGCAGCATCTGGAGAGGAAATGGACAGCCAGCTTTTTGTGTTGGAACCCTTTTTCAGATTGACCTGAAATGCCACCTGTCCATTGCCTCCCCATATGCTGCCTGAACAGCTAAGTTCCTTCAGCATTTTGTGCTTCACTCAAGATTCCATCATCTGCAGGTTCCTGTAGAAGTTGTAGCATAGCATTAATCACAAACAACATTAATTGTCTTCTGGATTGGTTTGATTAAGGAGGTTGAAAAATATTTTTTTCAGTCCTTTTCCTTTAATTGACCTGTGTTTTTAATTGTTTTTCCTCATTTCCAGCCATGATGTGCAATTGTGGATGAGGTAGGTCTAATTCTGTTGCATTGGACACCACAATCATGTTGTGCAAAGGGCAGACTGGATGGGCTGGAAGTCCTGTCTTTTATTTTCAAGTGCTTGGATGTAACTCATCTTGCAATCTGAAGGTTCCTGAAAGGCTGGTGCTGAACCACATGCAGGTATGTGTCCTGTAGTCTGCATTCTTGTCTGGGGTCACTGATGAGTGGGCACCAAATATCTCCACTGATGATGGATCTGGACTGGTTTCCATTCTTTGCTTCTCCTTTCTCAAAAAAAAAAGAAAAATACAGGGGGAAACCCAAAGGGCAAGTTGCTGCACAGTCTAACTTGGTGGAAACAGTGGACTGATAAAGCTGGAGGGAGAAACCTGCCTCAACCAACAGACCGCAGGAATAAACAAAGACACTGGACATTGACTGTAATCGTGGATTGTGTGGAGGTGGTACACCTACACCATAAGAAATTCATGACCACAGGGTGTAGAAATTTACCATAACGATATTAGGGATAAAGGATTTTCAAATGCAGAGATACTGGAATTGTTCTTTCAGTTTAGCAGACTACTGCAAGCTTTATTCAGAGTGAATAAACATAAATCTTTGCCACTGCCACTGTCACTGGCAGGAGGATCAGTCACTAGAGGAAGTAGATTTAAAATAATGGGTGGGTGGGGTTTTTGTCACGCGGCAATAGACTGCTTGATAGGTGCAGGGAATAGATTTGATAACTTCCAAAGGACAAACTGGAAAAAAGTTGAACTGGAAAAGATTGCAGGCTATGGGTAGGAATAAAATAAAGAGAGTGTGGGTAACACTCTTAAAGAATCGGTACAGTGTGCTGAACGATCCCATACTGTATGATTTTATGACCTTTCTCCCAAGCTTTACATTTGGGTGGCCATGTGGCTAGGTTACTTTAGGATTTCGTTTCTTGGGAATCCATGCTTCATTGGTAATCCCAGTATCTATTTCTATCCTTGATAATTTTCTCTTTAAAGCATTGAAATCTGTGCGCTGCTGGTACTAATATGATGATTTGTAAGATTGGCCTCATTTTAAGCTGTGACGGTTAAGCAGCTCCTACATATAAACGTGCTGAACAATGGGTGCCTATATAATTGCTGTCCATTGTATTACAATCAAATCATCACCGAAGTCTCATTCTTAGTCAGATTGGGGTTGGGTTAAGAGGGAGGATGGTGGAAACAATAACATCAATAAAAGATAACTGCCTGTATTGAACTCGCTCTAATGCACAAAAATGAGCAGTCTTTCAAGTCTGATAATACTAATCTTCTGATCGACACCAAAAGTTGGAGTAACTCAGCGGGACAGGCAGCGTCTATGGAGAGAAAGAATGTGTGACGTTTCGGGTCGCGATCCTTCTTCGGACTGGTTAGGGATAAGGTGGCACCCGCACCGCATTTGATTGGGTCCCACATAGGAGATTAGTGGGCAAAATTAGGCACATGCTATTGGGGGTAGACATGGTAGAAAATTGGTTGGCAGACAGGAAACAAAGAATAGGGGTTAATGGGTCCCTTTCAGAATGGCTTTCAGCAGTGACTAGTGGTGTACCGCAAGGCTCGGTGCTGGGACCGCAGCTATTTACAATTTACATCAATGATTTGGATGAACGGATTCAAAGTAATATGAGCAAATTTGCAGATGACACAAAGCTGGGTGGCAGTGGGAACTGTGAGGAGGATGCTTTGAGGATGCACGGTGACTTGAACAGGCTGGATGATGCAGTTTAATGTGGATAAATGTGAGGTTATCCACTTTGGTATCAAAATTAGGAAGGCAGATTATTATCTAAATGGTGTCAAGTTGGGAAAAGGGGAAGTACAACGAGATCTCTGGGTCCTTGTTCATCAGTCAATGAAACTAAGCATGCAGCTACAACAGGCAGTGAAGAAAGCGAATGGCAAGTTGGCCTTCATAACAAAAGCAGTTAAGTATAGGAGCAAAGAGATCCTTCTGCAGTTGTACAGGGCCCTAGTGAGACCCAACCTGGAGTATTGTATGCAGTTTTGGTCCCCTAATTTGAGGAAGGACATTCTTGCTATTGAGGGAGTGCAGCGTAAGTTCACAAGGTTAATTCCCAGGATACCGGGACTGTCATATGCTGAGAGAATGGAGCGGCTGGGCTTGTATACTCTGGAATTCAGAAGGATGAGAGGGTATCTTATTGAAACATAAAAGATTATTAAGGGTTTGGACATGCTAGAGGCAGGAAACAGGTTCCCGATGTTGGGTGAAGTCAAGAACCAGGGGCCACAGTTTAAGAATAAGGGGTAAGGCATTTAGAACGGAGATGAGGAAACACTTTTTCACACAGAGCGTTGTGAGTCTGTGGAATTCTCAGAGGGTGGTAGAGGCCAGTTCTCTGGATACTTTTTAGAGAGAGCTTGATAGGGCTCTTAAAGATAGCGGAGTAAGGGGATATGGGGAGAAGGCAGGAACAGGGTACTGATTGTGGATGATCAGCCATGATCACATTGAATGTCGGTGCTGGCTCGAAGGGCCAAATGGCCTACTCCTGCACCTATTGTCTATTGCCAACGGGTAACACCAGTAATGGCTGCCTCACCAACAGTCTGTCTGTCCCTTCCTTCTTTTGTTGTTTGTATATGTTAAATGTATTAGTGTTCTTTAGCTTATGTGGGGGGTGGGGGGGTTTGGATACAACGTTTTTTAAATCTTATCTTGACGGAGATGCGATTATTTTCCGTATCGTATCTCCGTCCCCACTGCAGCCTAACATCGAGGAGTTGGAAGCCTTTGCTGGAGACCGACTTCAAGAGCTCCACCTTGGGTGCCTGCGGACTTAACATCATTGGCTTCCATCATAGTGAGGAATGTGGGGAATCAGGTGTGGTGGATGTTTATGTTAATTTTTATTGAGTTATGTGTCATGTGGGCTTTTTTTTATGGCTGGATGGTAATTCGGATTTCACTGTACCTTAATTGGTACATGTGACAATAAACTGACCATGAGACCTTAAAACCTTGGAAACGAGAGAAAGTAGATTCAAAATGCTGGAGTAACTCAGCGGGACAGGCAGCATCTCTGGAGAGAAGGAATAGGTGACGTTTCGGGTCGAGACCCTTCTTCAGACTGATGTCAGGGGAGTGGGCGGCACAGAGATAAAATGTAGTCAGAGACAGCAAGACTGGTAGGAGAACTGGGAAGGGAGAGGGGATGGAGAGAGAGGGAAAGCAAAGGCTACCTGGAGTTAGATAAATCAATATTCAGAACACTGGGCTGTAAGCTGCCCAAGCAAAATATGAGATGCTGTTCCTCCAATTTCCGTTTAGCCTCACTCTGCCAATGGAGACCTAGAACAGAAGGTCTGTGTGGGAATGGGAAGGAGAATTAAAGTGTATAGCAACCGTGAGATCAGGTAGGTTCAGGCAGACTGAGCGAAGGTGTTCAGCAATACAATCACCCAGACCACGTTTGGTCTCCACGATGCATAAGAGTCCATATCTTGAACAATGGATACAGTAGATGAGGTAGGAGCAGGTGCAACTAGACCTCTGCCTAACCTGAAAGGACTGTCGGGGTCCCTGGACAGTGTCGAGGGATGAGGTATAGGGACAGGTGTTGCATCTTCCGCAGTTGCAGGGGAAGGTACGTGGGGAGGTGATGTTAACCAGGGAATTGCGGAGGGAACAGTCTCTGCGGAAGGCAGAAAGGAGTGGAGATGTGAAAATGTGGCTAATGGTAGGATCCTGTTGGAGGTGGCGGCAATTTTGGAGGATTATGTGTTGTATGCGACGGCTGATGGGGTGGTAGGCAAGGATTACGGGAACTTCCAGGCAGTACAGTCTCTGTTGCGAATGCGGGAGGGGGAGCAAGGGCGGAGCTGCGGGGAACCGAGGAGATACGAGTGAGGGCCTCATCTATGATGGTAGAGGGGAACCCCTGTTCCCTAAAGAATGAGGACGTCTCGGATGTCCTGTTATGGAACGCCTCATCTTGGGTGCGAATGCGGCGTAAACGGAAGAATTGGTAGTAGGGGATATATTCTTTGCAGAAAGCAGGGTGGGAAAAAGTGTAGTCGAGATAGTTGTGGGAGTCAATGGGTTTGTAATAGACGTTAGTCGATAGTCCATTTCCTGTGATGGAGACTGTGAAAGGGGAGGGAGATTTTCTGGTCAGATTCCACTGCCCCTGTATAATTGTGAAACGGAGGCATGGAGAGGGTGACTGAAAGAGCATAAGATCGAGCAGCAGCAAGAAAACAAATGAACGTGAGAAAGGAAAGGGGGGAAAATTAATATTTGTGAAAGTGAGGACAGACAGATGTGTGTACACAGAGAAAGGGCCACGGAGGCACACATAGAGAGGGTCACGGAGGCACATATAGAGTGGGTCACGGAGACACGCCGTCGAGGCGGTGCGTAATGCGTCGAGGCGACTGCGGGCCGACAGGCCGTTGCCGCGCGAAATATTTGAACACGGTCAGTTTTTCGGAGCCCCGCGCGATGTCGGGACCAGCTCCGCGCAACTCCAGCGATCGAAGTGGGACCGGCCCCGCGAGGCCAGACGGCTCAAGCGACCACGTCAGGTCGCGCTCACCACATGGAGTCGCATGCTGGTAGGACAGGCCCTTTAGTAAGTGAAGATGGTGTTTCTGTGTGAAACAGAGTGAGTATGTTCTATGTTCTATGCATGGGGGGAGTATAAAGGTGCATGTGTGTATAAAGGTGCAGCTGCTTCTGAGAGTGTGTGAGTGTAAGAGAACATGTCAGAGAGCTACTGAGATCAACTGTATTGTGAGTCTAGTTGAAATAGTTGTAGAGCGATGCACGGAAGCAGGTCATTCAACCCTCCGCTTCCGCATCAGGAACCCATTTATACACTAATCTTACTCTAACCCATTTGATTCTTTCCACATTTCCATTAACTATCCCCGATTCAACTGTTCAATTACACACTAGATCCAATTTTAAGTGGCCAAGTAACCTACCGACCCACATGTTTTCTGGGATGTGAAAGAAAACCCAGAGCACCTCGGAGAAATCCACTAGGTCATGGGGAGAACATACAAACTCCATATCGTACAAACTCTGTATCAAGGCCAGGACTGAAGGCAAATCACTGGGGCTGCAAGATAGTGCTCTACTAACAGTGTCAATGTGGCATCCCGAGCTTGGGTTGAACCATGGCAACCGTTTAGCATGGGCTCAACTCAGTCAGTTAGGTTATAATTCACTTTCCTAGGTTGGCTGTGTTCTTGTCAATCAACAAATTCAGGGATAAGTAATTCTGATTACAAAATGCAATGTGTAAGACCATACCTGTTCACAAAAGAAAACTACAAGGCAATGAAAATTCAAACAGCTCCGAAATACTACAACACAGTGCCCTCCATAATGTTTGGGACAAAGACCCATCATTTATTTATTTGCTCCATTGACGACTGCATTGGTGCTACCTCCTGCACCTGCACACATTTCACTGACTTCATCCATTTTGCCACTGACTTCCATCTGGCATTCAAATACACCTGGACAATTTCTGACATTTCCCTACCATTTCTTGACCTCACTATCTACATCACAGGTGATAGACTACTGACCGACATCCACTATAAACCCACTGACTCCCATGGCTATCTGGACTACAGTTCTTCCCACCATGCTTCCTGTAAGGACTCCATCCCCTACTCCCAATTCCTGTGTCTACGCCGTATCTGCATCCAGGATGAGGTGTTCCACACCAGGGCATCGGAGATGTCCTCATTCTTCAGGGGCTCCCCTCTTCTACCATAGATTAGCCTCTCACCAGGGTCTAGAGCAGCGGATACAACACTTCAACTCCCCCTCCCATTCCGAATCCGACCTTTCTGTCCTGGGCCACCACCATGACCAGAGTGAGGACCACCGGGAAATTGGAGGAGCAGCACCTCATATTTCGCTTGGGCAGTTTGCACCCCAGTGGTATGAACACTGACTTCTCTAATTTCAGGTAGTCCTTACTATCTCCTCCCCTTCTCAGCTCTCTCTCAGCCGTCTGGCTCCACCTCTTCCTTTCTTCTTTCCCCCCCCTCCCCACCCTCACATCAGTCTGAAGAAGGGTTTCGGCCCGAAACGTTGCCTATTTCCTTCGCTCCACAGATGCTGCCTCACCCGCTGAGTTTCTCCAGCATTTTTCTACCATTTATTTATTTGCCTCTGTATTCCACAATTTTAGATTTATATTAGAAAAAATCACATGTAGTTATAGTGCGCATTGTCAGATTTTATCAAAGGGTATATTTATACATTTTGGTTTCACCATGTAGAAATTATAGCTGTGTTTATACATAGTTCCCCCCCCCCCCCATTTCAGGGCAGCATAATGTTTGGGCCACATAATTTCACAGGTGTTTGCAATTGCTCAGGTGTGTTTAAATGCTATCTTAATGCAGGTATAAGAGAGCTCTCAGCACCTAGTCTTTCCTCCAGTCTTTCCGTCACCTTTGGAAACTTTTGTTGCTATTTATCAACATGAGGACCAAAGTTGTGCCAATGAAAGTCAAAGAAGCCATTATGAGCCATTTATGGAATTCCCTGCCACAGAGGGCAGTGGAGGCCAAATCACTGGATGGATTTAAGAGAGAGTTAGATAGAACTCTAGGGACTAGTGGAGTCAAGGGATATGGGGAGAAAGCAGGCACGGATTATTGATAGGGGCCGATCGGCCATGATCACAATGAATAGCGGTGCTGGCTCGAAGGGCCGAATGGCCTCCTCCTGCACCTATTTTCTATGTTTCTATGAGAGGGAGAAACAAGAATAAAACTGTTGGAGACATCAAACATTAGGCTGACCAAAATCAACTGTTTTGAACATCATTAAGAAGAAAGAGAGCACTGGTGAGCTTACCAATCACAAAGGGACTGGCAGGCCAAGGTAGACCTCCACAGCTGATGACAGAAGAATTATTTCTATAAGGAAAAAAAAAATCCCTAATACCTTTCCGACAGATCAGAAACACTCTACAAGAGTCAGGTGTGGATTTGTCAATGACCACTGTCTGCAGAAGACCTCATGAACAGAAATACAGAGGCTACACTGCAAAATGCAAACCACTGGTTAGCCTCAAAAATGGGATGGCCAGGTTACAGTTTGCCACGAAGTACTTAAAAGAGCAACCACGGTTCTGGAAAAAAGGTCTTGTGGACAGATGAGATGAAGATTAACTTATATCAGAGTGATGGCAAGATCAAAGTATGGAGGAGAGCAAGAACTGCCCAAGATCCAAAGCATACCACCTCATCTGTGAAACACGGTGGTGGGGGTGTTAGGGCCAGGGCATGTATGGCTGCTAAAGGTGCTGGCTCATTTATTTTCATTGATGATACAACTGTTGATGGTAGTAGCATAATTAATTCTGAAGTGTATAGACATATCCTATCTGCTTAAGTTCAAACTAATGCCTCAGAACTCATTGGCCGGTGGTTCATTCTACAGCAAGACAATGATCCCCAACATACTGTTAAAGCAACAAAGGAGTTTTTCAATGCTAAAAAATGGTCAATTCTTGAGTGGCCAAGCCAATCACTCGATCTGAACCCTACAGCATTCATCACTGTGGTGGAAGGCACAAAGTTCAATCTGTCTTTCTCCATTTTCCCCCGTCGTCGGGTCCATAAACCTCCGCAGTCGCCACTACGGGCAGCCAGATGTACAGGCAAGGTAAGTCCCGAATCGGTGCTTCCCGATCGGAGACCGTGGCTTCAAGATGATGTAGGCACACTCCAGCGGTGGAAGATCTAAGTCCCTGCCACGCCGTGGTTCGAAGCACCGCAGACCACAGCTTCAAGATGTTGTAGGCCGTGGGCTGGTGGTCGGAGGTCTTCTCCAGGGATCCCCGGCGAGGGATCCCGCTCCGGATGGTAAGTCCCCGCTGCGCCCGCGGTTAGAAGCACCGCAGACCGAGGCTTCAAGATGATGTAGGCCATGGGCCGGTGGAGGGAGCTCTTCCCCTCCGGGGTCCCCAACGTGGGATCCCAGGCTCCGGACGCTGCGCCAGCTGGAAGCTCCGCAGATCGAGGCTTCAGGCTGCTGTGGGCCAGCGATCGGAGCACTCCCTTCTGGCGACCCCTGGCGAGGGCTTGCCCGCTCTGCGATGAAATGTTCATGCTATGCCCGCTGCTGAAGCTCTGTGCCCGACTCTGGGAAAGGACGCACTAATCCTTGGTGTTAGGCCGCGAGGGAGGCGACATGGAAAAAGTCGCCTCTCCGTGGAGGACCGAAAGCGGTTCCCCCCTGCTGCCCCTCACCACCCCCCACACAACACACCGAGATACATTAAAACACACATTTGGACATACTAAAAAATCGAAATGACTAACACGCTGCTGGCAGGGCAGCTGTCTCGCAGCGCAAACTATCAACATTAATTTCCCCTTGAGTTTCCAGATGCTCCACCACTAAATACAGAACAGATATGGGTATGTCCATCTCCATTCCTGACAAATTCACCACAAGCAAGAACAACCAGCAGTTCCAGAAAGCCCAACTCTATCTTTGGAGCACTGACGCATAGGGAGAATAACTTCAGGAGCTATCACAAGACCTAATACCACACAGTTTTCTCTTTGCTCACCTTGCCTTGCCTGGCTCATCGGCGAGTGGCCGGGGAAGTACCTGATTGACTAGACTCTTCTTGATGTCAACCTTCTAACCTCTTCACATTGATTTTTCTTTCTCCAAAAGACATTCCCTTAATTTTGTCATCAGGTTAGTCTTCTAATTCCTAGATAATCCATTGTACATTTGCGACCAGAAAAGTGATTCTGTCTTTAGTAGAGTTAAGTATGAAATGACTACCATAAATTCCCAAAAGCAATCACAAGCCAAATACATATAATTTGTGTTGAATTATGAGGGATCTTCAACATCACACCAGGAGCTCCCCACATATTCACAGTTCCTTCTCTGGCCACAGCATGGCATTTAACTGGTCATGAGTGTAGACTTATCCCAGGGATAGTTTAGGATTGTTGTTCCACTCCACCTCTCCCTACACACTCGGGTCTGGAGAGAAAGCCTGACCAAATGCTCATTACATGGAGAGATATAGAGATTACATTCAATATCAAGCCTGCAACAAGGAGGGAGTGTGAAGCATGTATTGCTGATGGGCTGCTAGCAGTCTGGCTGTCAAGAACATTCATATTATGTTTGTAAATTCTGCTAGTTTCTATTTGTGAATTCCATATACCAGCTACCCAGAAGTAACTGAAAAGATGCCAAAATAAATGTAAAGTCTCATAAACTGCTGCCAACTGTCAAAAATACAAAACAATATGCTGTTGCAGTAAAGGTAAAGCTCTGGTTAGACCTATCAGAGTACAGCCTTCAGTTTCAGGGAGGGACGGAACACCCTTGGAGCTGATGCAGTGCACAGTCCCTGGGATACCAGGGTTACAAGGAATTAAAGCAAGAGAACAGTCTGCAATGTCTTGGTAAAATACATTTAAGGCATAAACTAGTTTGCATGTTTAAAGAAACTGCCATGAGAAATGGTAAAGAATGATTTAATGGATGGCAAAGACGGGATATTTTAAGTAAAAGATCAATTACTGAAATTATAAAGTTTGACAAGCGAGTCTACTCCTACTCCTATACATTAAAAGAACAATTGACAATTGATGTGCCATTTTGGGATAAGGCCCATGTTTACTTATCTGTCAACTGACCTGTTGTTTGTTGCTTTGGTGGTATCACAGTCACAGTGACGTTGCTGTTACTCTTTTGTCCGATGGTGTCAGTGACTGCCAATTGAATCACATATATTCCTTCTCGTAAACCACTCAACTTCAACATCCCAGGCTGTGGAGACTGAAAGTGAATCAAAAAATATAATCACAAGTTGCGTCTGTCAACCAGGATATTAAAATGATTCCCTGCCTATGAAAGGTTTCTCAGGAAATTCTCCCAGAATCCCACCAAACCCCATCCCTTATCCAGCACCTCCTTCCAGGCATCAATCAATTAGATTATTCATTTATATTGTTCTCTGTTTAGATTGACTGACCCACCCCAAAAATTTGAGACCAACTTAGCGCTGTTAATCTCGTGCAATACTGGTGCTGAATTTGTCGATAGAGTGAATAATTTCAATTAGCTTTTTGACATATTCTTAAAACCTATGATTGGATCTAAAATCAACATTAGGCTCATTCATATTTAAACTTTATGACTGGAAATTCTGCAGATTGCTGTTTGGCATATGAATAATATTTTAAAACAACGATGTTCACTTGCAATTACACCGTTGGTATAGCAAAGACACAACAATTCATAGGTGCTACTAAATATTAGCAGTGAGTCACTTAGGAAAGCACATGTGCAACGTTTAGTTGAGGTAAACCAATCTCCAGAGCTGAGGGCCATGAAAGTCTGCCAAGAGCAAAGGGATTACATTTGGGAGGAAGAGGAGGCAATGATTAGAGTAGAGGAGATATACTAGGATATAGTGCTAGGTGAAATTATAGGAACTGGATGGGATGAAACCATGGAGAAATGTGCAAACAAAAAACAATAACATTAAAATCAAGTGTTACTTACTCAAGAGTTAATGTAAGCCAACATGCATAAGGGTGAAAAATGAATTAGTGTGCACTCGGACACCAAATTCTGGATAACTTCTAGAACAAATACTTTTTTCAAATGGCAAATCAGTTGTTTTTTTAACTCATATTTTAATTGTTGTTTGTCAACTGTTTCTATACAATGGTATCTTTTATAAGCAATTTTTTCAGTAAATGACTGTTTAATGCCCAAGAAATATACTGAGCTCGTAATTAGCTGCTTGCAAGAGTGATTAAAAGTTCATTGTGAACAGCATATTTTTTCTGTTAACTCATTCTTCGGAATGAACGCGAGTGGAAAGGTTAACATTCATTATCCATCCTTAATTGCTGAAGAGGTTGTTTATGAGTCAATTTCTTGAACAGTTGGGTTCTTCTGAAAGATTTTCACAATGCAGTTAAGAAGGAAATCCTAGGCCTAGGAAATATGAACAAAGTGCAATCAATTTCCAAATCAAGATGGCAAGTGGCAAGAAAATGTAAAGGTGGTACTGTGAACATGTGCTTCTATCTGGTGGAGGTCTCAGTTTGGAAGATCCTGCAAAATAAACTTTGGCAGGTGGCATAAGTGCATTTTTCAGATGGTACCACGTGGCTATGAATATTTGAGGTGAACGGTCTGCTAATTAAGCAGGCTCCTTCTTTTCAATATGTATCTAATTTCCTGAATATCATTGGAGTTGCACACCCAAAAGGTATCCATACCTTCTGACTCTGCCCTGGAAATAGTGGAAGGACGCCAGAGTATCAACAGATCTCAAAATACTCAAGTTCCAGTAGACAAAAGGAACTGCAGTTATTGGTTACAACTAAAACACAAAATACTGGAGTAAAAATAAGCGGGTCAGGTAGCATTTCTGGAGGACATGGATAGGTGATGTTTCCGGTTAGTAGGGCAGATGTTTCCAATTGTAGTAGGGGAGAGAAAGCCATAAGAGTGGTAGGGGTGAGCAAAGCCAGGCATGTGATAGGTGGACACCGGTGAGGGCAATTTGATTGGCAGATAGGTGGACAAAAGCCAGACATGAAAAGAAGACAAAGGACTGTGAGATAAGAGGTGTAAAATGTGAAGCCAGATGAAGGGATACAAGTGGAAGGGGACAGAGGAAGGGGAAAGGGGAACAGGATGGTGGGAGGAATCAGTACATATCTAGGTTTAGCACGGGGAAGAGGGGTGTTGTTGGTTAGTTACCTAAAATTGGAGAATTCAATGTCCATACCATTGTGCTGTAAGCTACCCAAGTGGAATACTCTGGCAATGAATGCGGCCCAGGATGGGAAGGGAGTTAAAATGGTTAGCAACCAGAAGATCCAGCAGGTCTTGGTGGGCCAAGTGCAAGGCTGATGAAACAATCACATCAGCTATGTTTAGTTTTGTTTCATATAAAGGAGGCAACAATGGGAGCACCAAATGCAGATAAGGTTAGAGGAGGTGCGAGTGAAACTCTTGCTCGTCTGGAAGGGTTGCTGAAACATACCATACACTTTTTTTACCACTCAGACAATTTTCAAAAAGCTAAGGACTTAGACCTCAAGATCCCTCTGTACATCAATGTGGATAAGTGTCTTGCCATTAACTGTACATTTTTTCCTTGCATTCCTCCTCTTTGTGCCAGGATGTCCAACAATGTCTGTGTAAGTTGGGATGGTATGGGATTTGGAGGTGATGATGTTCCCATGTACTTGCAGCCCTGGTCCAGTAAGGAAGTAGCATTTGAATTGGTGGCTGAGATGTCGTGGATGATGATTGAAGGTAATGGTTTTAAGTGACACGGTTCTAAATGAAAGAAGGGACTCAAATTAACGCTGCCATGGAAGGACATTTAACTGCAACTACAGCATTAACACCAGAACTAATGTAATGCAAGTGAGTGAAAAGACAAAGCATTGAGAGTGGCTTTTGTAATCTTGTGGCTCCGAATCTAAAGGGACAAATATTAGTTGGGACATAGAAGAATCGTCCTGTCTGCTTCTAAACAGTGCCATAGGATCGTTAATGTTCATCTGAAAAAGGAAAAGGTACCTTGATTTCATGGCAAAATCTAAAAGATGGCAGCCTGACCTTGCAACACCCCTTGAGTACAAGCATCTCACTCTAGAATTTCTTTTTGGGTGAATGAAGTGGGCCTTCGACTTTCTTACTCAGTTGAGGGAGCCATTCACTGAGCAAACTATTGCCAGATTTGGCAAAGACAAGTAAAACAGACAATTCTACTTCACTCTACATCTCATGATGCTTGGGTTTTTCCTTTAAAATTCTTTTTTAAGCTTTCTGTTAATACTCTCACTTTTGTGAAACTTCAACATGTGCTTTCCAAGTATGCATTTCAGATTTTGTTCTGATAATCACACCACAGAGTGCATTTGTTTTATTTAATGATTAAACCGGTCAACTGAAGTTAGCAAAATATTTCCCCAATAGTTTTGTAATCTCTAACTGCTCAGAGGACAGTCATGACGAACTGTTCAAGGACTTTCTGAAAATAGTACGCTGCTGGGATGTATACTCCGCATTAAGTAAAAAATAACAGCAGCTTTTATATTCATATAGTATCACTAACAGAAGTATGTGCCCAGCCAAGAGCTAGTCCATGAAATCAGGATGATAAAGATTGAACCTCAGAGAGAGAAGTTAGAAAATAATGCTGAGAAGAGCATTGACCAGTGCAGTGATGAATAGGATACATATTGGACAAGTGGAGAAGCTAGACTTTCAATCACATATATGATGCATTCTTTATTCGGTGCCCTTGGAGCAGTGTCATATTACCTGATAAAGCTTCATTGAAACCTAAATGTGATTGTTGCAAAGTCAACAAGGTGAAAAAGCTGAGATTGTTTGGTAGAAGAAGCACTGGAGAGCTGGATATGATCAGGTGAGATTCTCGACGTTACAATAAAATCACTTGAGACACAAAGCAAATGTATGTCCAAATGATCAACTATCATTGGCCAGTATTGAGTTTCAGTCATTAATGTGTTCTATCTTAGCTTGAGTCTTTCAACTGTTCCAGTATTGGCTTACTTAACTTATAGATTACAATTCAATATATTCTAGAGTGTTACAATGAAAACCAACATTGAGGATTTGAAGTACACATACTTGCAAAGCCATATCTGTGTCCAATTTAGAATTGTCTCAATCCCTCTTTGAGGCAAATGACACCATCACTAATAAGACCTCCTGCAGTATTCACAACTAATAATGAGGTTAGGATAAAACATATACACTCCGTCACAGGCTGCAGGACACCAGGAACTGCTGGGTTCCTCACAATACTTTCGTAACCATATACCTTACAGAGATCTAATGTGTTATTCCAAAGTATATTATCGTTATTCCAAGGAAACGTTCTCAACACAAACTTGCAGATTTCAATGACAAATCTCTTGTCTGAATGATTAATGGCGGGAATGCAATAGAGATGGATGGGGGAAATATAGTGAATTTTTTCTTCAAGAATAAAGTACCTTCATGTTGACCAATGGATCACCTTTCAATAAGGTCCATTCATAACGGACAATCCCACGATCGTCGGTACTGCCTCTTCCGTCCAGCAGGACCCAGTCAGTGGGAAGAAACAAGTTTACATCTTGGCCTGCATCACTGTGAGGGGCTTCATCATTGCCTAGAGACAAAGACAAAAGTAAATAAATCATCTTGCCAATTAAAGAATAGGACAGTGCATCGGATGAGGGTTGCACCAAACATGTCTAAAAATGGGGTGAACTGCAAAAGACTAAAAATCAGAGGGATCAGCCACAATTTGAAACATTTTCAATCCCAAGTCAGAATTCAAGTCACATTCAAAGAGCCAAACATAATCCAGGTTGACACTGGTGATGAACTGAGCGATCACCATACCAATGGGAGGTGACTTTTTTTTTTTTTAAAGCTCTTTAAATACAACATGGCAACATTTTCAATGGGTATATCACATATCAATGGATAGTTTTAAGGCAGAGATAGATAGATTATTGATTAGTACGGGTGTCAGGGGTTATGGCGAGCAGGCAGGAGAATGGGGTTAGGAGGGAGAGATAGATCAGCCATGATTGAATGGCAGTTTATTGCGAATGGCCTAGTTCCGCTCTTATTACATGACATTATGACGATTTTAAAGAATATATGAGTTCTGGGGGTCTCACGGGTGCATTTGGCCATGCACATATTTATTTCTGAACCTATATTGCTAATAAAATCTTGCTTATCTCATTGCTTTTAAAGGAGTATTAAAACTCTGATAATTTGGACATCCCAAAAGTTCAGTATCTGGCTTATCAGCAAACATTTCCTGCACCCTCACAAGACTCTCAAGGGCTCTGGTTCCTGCACTCCAATGAAAGTGACCAGGTTTAATGATGAATTTAAATCATACTAAGTGACATTATGAAAAACAAATTCAACGTTTGCTTGGGAATAAATATAAATAGTATCTCATGTTCAGGAAATCTGTCAGTCAGCACTACCAAGTCCTGCATGTGCCAGATTAAAATTTGACTGTTTTCAAGATTTGAATTGCTCTGCAATTATCACAAGATGTCCCTACTTTTGCACTCCAAACTATTTCAAAATAATGGCCATCATTTCATGTAGCTTATTATTTACTTGTTATATCTGCTAGCACCCAGTATTTCAGGTATGTGGACAAACAGATGCCTCTGGATAGTAAGTTTAATTTTCTCCCTCCACTTAAATGATATTCTGCTTTTCTATTCCTACTAAAGTAAAATAATTAAATTTCCTCGCATCATACTACATCCATCATTTGCAAACTCATTATAATGTGTTAAAAAAAATAATTTTGCATTGTCAGTAAATATGGCTACAATGCACTCAGCCCTTTCATCAAAGCCATTAATATAGATTGTAAATGGTTGTGCCCTAGGACTGATCCCAGCAGTTTCCACTAGTCATGGCTTGACAATCTAAAAAATATTTATCTTAAATCTGTTTTAGTCTTCCTGACACTATTTCACCAAAGCAATAACCTCCTACCTTCTATTGTAAGCTTTTACATCACATTTTATCAAGAGCCTTCTGAAAATCCAAATACATTTCATCTGCTGGATTATTTTCATTCACTCTTCTTGTTATGTCCTTGAAGAACCCAAATATATTTGTCAAACATGATCTCCCTTCAAAATTGTTGACTGCTTGATTGTATAGTTGCTAAAGATGATTAAGGATAGTTATAAAGTTGTTCTGTTTCTTTTCCATAATTAATTTCAGTATTTCCCCCAATATAGATTTCTGCTTTCTGTTTCCTTCCTTTATTGTCATTAAATAAGCAGAGTCATGATCTGCAGGGGCATTTTGAGTTTTTGGTAATTTTGAAAGATCACAACCATTGTGTTATTATCTCTGCATTTAATACCCTCTTATGAAGGCTACCAGATTCAAGGAAACAGTAGTCCCATTACATTTCCCTGATATCCTCTTCTTCTTCTTCTTTCGTGTGGCATGCACAGCCTAAACTTGTTCTATTTGATCTCCCGTTTCTGCACGTCGAGTTGATTGCATTAGTCGAAACAGGGAAACCACGTGAAGGTTGCAATCTTCCACCCCCCTGATATCCCATCTCCAGCAATTGAGACCCTTAGATTTTTTTCCCTCCATTTTGTTTCCAGTTTATTTTTATTGAGGCTATGGGGTAATGTTATAAAGTGTATAAAATAATGAGGGGGAAAGGATGGATGTAGAGAGTCTTTTTCCCAGCATAGGGGAATCAATAACTATAGGGCTTAGGTGTAAGTTGAGAGGGGAAAGATTTAATAGCAACCTGAGGGGCAACATTTTCCACATGTAGGGTGTCAGTATACAGAAAGAATGAGCTGCTAGAGAAAGTCGTTGAAGCAGGTAAATAACACCATTTAAAATCCATTTGGCCAGGTACATGGATAGTAGAAGCTTGAAGGAATTTGAGATAAATGTAGGCAAAGGGGACTAACTTAGATGGGGCACCTTGTTTTGTATGGACAAGTTGTGCTGAAGGGGGTGTTTCCATGCTGTATGACTCTATGACATTACAAGCATCTGCATTTTTATTTTGATTTTTTCTCACACATGGTGGATCTGGATCACAGCTGTGACACTCATGAATCAGTCCATATGTCTGCACTGTCACCCACATTAGCTATTTGAATTAGGGTTATTTTGTCGGGTGACTTTACCCCAATTCTGATAGAGTCTTCGACCTGAAAGGGTAACTGCCTAACTGCCTCTCCTTCCACAAATTCTGCCTAATCACTGCGTGTTTTCAACATTTTCAGATTTTATTTGTACCCCCTCTCAGTCATTTGCCACTCTCTCTTAACATGACTGTCCTAAAGCGGTTTTCATCAGTCAACTTGCAGTAACTGAAAACAAATTATAACTGCAGAAGCTGGAAATAAAGAGAAAAAAAAATACAGCAAGCAATCAACAGGCCAGGCAGCTGGTTCAATCACCACCCACAAGCACGTTATAAGCAATGATTTAATTAAAAACAAAACACATTTCCCATCTGTTTTAAAACCCTCTGCAGGCCTTGACCCCCCCATAGCTGTTCCAGTCCTATCACCCTCTGATGGCTCGACCCTTCTCCAACATCAGCCACATGCAGGTATGTTACAAAACTTACCTTTAGCAGTGCTGCAGTTCTTTCACTGGCCGTGTGCGCGACTTTGGTGCCTTTAAGGGGGGCCGGGGTTAAAATGCGTTTTTTTCCCTTGCCACCGGAATTATATTTTCTCGGAGTGCGAGCTATTTCTGGAGATTCGTTCCGACTGCCAGTAAGTTCATTATTTTTTTTTTAAATCGCCCGACTATTTCAGCGCTGCAGTAAAATAAAAATTAGCTCCTAATGCCGTGAACGCCGACAACAGGGACGGATTTTACGTAGGGGACAGGTAAGTGAAAGCTGTTTATTTTTTCATATAAAATTGCTTGTTTAGATGACTTTAATCAATATTTCATATTGCAAAACGGTGATTTATTCCCCATATTAACCGGCAGTGTTTTTTCTGCCGATATTGGGTTTAAATTCACCGCAACCGCAATGTTCCAATACATCGCGTTCCAGAAAATCCCACTCACAAGCTGTTTAAAATGCCCATTAATTTATGGGCATTAAACACTAAATTCCTTCAATTTGGCCGATAAATTCATAACAATGAGATTTAAAAATCATGTTATATTGTGAATTCTTGTGTGAATGTTATTTGGACACTTAAGCTTAAAAAAAAGTTAATATTTTCTTAAGAAATGGATAGATGTTTAGATCTAGTAATCAAATTTTGTAATTAGCTACAATTGGGTAACTAACTAATTATATGCTTTAATTTCAGGTCATCCAAGTAAGATTGTTTCAGAATGCTTCAATCTATAATAACTGAAACATTCTTTCAGTTCTCTTAATTTTTAAGAAAGTTATGGCCTTTTGACTGTCCTCGATCACAACTTTTTTGTTAAGTCAATGGAAAAGCAATAGTGAACAAGATGTTAATTTCCGAGTATGAAAATGGCCATAACTTTTTTAATACTGAAGATATGAAAGTGAATTAGGTGTCAAATTAAACTTCTTTGTATGCTTTATCTGATGGGATAAATTGCAGAGTTGATTTTTAAAATCTCAAAATTTTGTAACATTGCTACCACATGTGAGTCACCTTGGTCACCCACCACGAGGAACAGTCACCCATCCCGATCCAAGTCCCTTCCCTCCCTCCCCTCTGTCTCATGACTGACCTCAATGCCCAAGGCCAAAGGTACCTTTGCCCAAGACTGAGCTTCACTGCCCTCTAGCATCCCTTCAGTGACACTAGGCGCAGTCACCCATCCTGATCCAAGTCCCTCCTTCCTTCCCTCTTCCCTAACCTCAATGCCCAAGTTCAAGTTTGTGCTTCACTGCCCTTCAGTGTCACTGAGCGCCTTTAGACGAGACCTGTATTTTTTAACCCAAAAAATCAATTTAACCAATTATTTACAGAAATAATATTTACAATACCATTAACAAATACAAGTATTTTCGAGTACCAAATATTAAATAACTATTTTACAATGCTTATCTAGGGTACAGTTAACCAATCCGGACGAGAACCGTTAACGGCTGCGGCGCGCGGGCCTTACGGTTGCCATGGCGACGCGGCTCCGGGGACTGGCTGCCGTTGAGCTGCCGAGAGAAGCTGTTGTAGCCCCGGTGCGGAGAGAAGCGGCAGACGTCGCGGCCCCGGTAGGTGCAGTTGAACAGGTAGCAGCTGAGGGCGACCGAGCTCTTAGGCCTGGGATTTAGGTCCATGTCCCAGCCCGGCACTCCGCCTCCTCCTCCTCCTCTTGCGGCGGCTCGCTCGACCACGGCCGTCGTGCAGCCGGGCAGGCCGCAGCAAGCTCGCAAGCATTGCTCCGGGCTGCTGACCCCGGCCGGGGCGCGCAAGAAGGCGGCGCCGGCATTCAGAGAGTCCCGGGTGCGGATGATGTAGTCCTGCATCAGGCTGAAGGCCGCGTCGCAGGTGCCCGACGCCTCGGGCTGCCAGGCTTCGTGAAGCTGCTGACGGAACTGGTCGAGGATCAGCGTCCCTGGTCCTGCCACTGCCACCGCCGCCGTGATCCGCAGCCATACGCCGAGCGCCAGGAGCCGGCCGGCCAACACCGGTGCCCCGGGCATGGTGGGTGGGCAGGGACAGGCGGTGGGAGACCTCAGCGGCTCATGATGCTCCGGCTGCCGAGCTCAAGCGGGAGGGGAGACAAATCTCGACGGCGAACACTGACACTCCCAGTTTCCTCCGGAGCAGCGTAGCATACACTTGTGAGGATGGGAGGGAGTACAATAGAAAGAAAGAGGGAGGTAGGTAGCAGTGATTCAGGAAAGAGGGAGGGATCAGAGATAGAAGGTTAGGAAGATGGAGGGGAGAGTGTGTATAGATAGTAGGAAGGAGTGATCAGAGATAGAAGATTTTTGTTTCCAAAAATAAACGTTATTCAGAATAAAAAATACATATCCAAAACAAAAGCTGCAAAAACTCTTCAGACTTTCTCAGCGTCTATACATTAATTAGTGTTATATACAGTAGTGTTCGCACCTATCTTTAAACACCTTTGCCACTCATGTAGCTCAGTGGGGGTGGTATCTATTCCCTCGTTTGAGCGGTGTCCCCAGCAGTCTCTGCCCCTTGCCAGACTCTCTTTGCAAATCCACACTTGGTGAAGAGGTGGGCAACCGCCTCCTCTTGTGCGCATTGGTAGTTAGATTCTGACAGTACACAAAGGATCTGACTGGGAGGCAAGTGAGAAGCCAAACGAGATATTAGTGCTACACAAAAAGCTGGAGAAACTCAGCGGGTGCAGCAGCATCTAAGGAGTGAAGGAGATAGGCGACGTTTCGGGTCGAGACCCTTCTTCAGACGTCTCGACCCGAAACGTCGCCTATCTCCTTCACTCCTTAGATGCTGCTGCACCCGCTGAGTTTCTCCAGCTTTTTGTGTAACCCTCGATTCTCCAGCATCTGCAGTTCCTTCTTTAACACGAGATATTAGTGCTTGTTGGTGAGTCAGGTGATGAGGCATTTCACCAGACAAACTGGCAGTCAACTCTGGAAACCACTGCAGAATCCATCGAAATGTTGTCCTGCAGTGCCTACAGGATGTTCCGTGCTGACCACTGCCGATAGAATTGTAGTCTGCAATAAATTTTCCACAAAGGACAGGTGGTGCAGCAATGTTCAGCTCACTGGCCCATCCTTCACGACACTGGGGACAGGTGTAACTTCAGCAGGTAATGACATAGTGCCCATGTGATTTGGCTCTACACACAGCCTGATGCAGTCAGACATGAAGGTGCCTATCAAGTTGACGGCGATGTTGGGCACAATTTTGCCCCTAATGTCTGCCGACTTGTGCATCGTGACCCATTGGATCTGCTCCACCATTGATCCCCAATGAACTGGAATACGGCCTGGGTGATCGCAGGGGCAGAAGAGCAGGGGAGGGCCACACCTAATCTAAGTATAGTAGCCCCGAAAGCATGATACACCTGATGACCAAATTTTTCACAATTATCGAGGGAGCGTTGCTTGCACAGACCCAATTTTTACTTGACCTTAGCTATCTGCTCTAGCCAATTCTTATTGCACACCTCGGTGCCTCCAAACCAGATCCCCAGCACTTTCAGGTAGCCAGACCCAATGATGAATGGGATGGAAGATCAGTCGGGCCAGTTAGAGTCATAGTGATACAGTGATACGGCCCTGCTTGCCCACGCCGGCCAACAATGTCCCAGCTACATTAGTCCCACTTGCCTGCACTTGGTCCATATCCCTCCAAACCTGTCTAACTGTTTCTTAAACAATGGGATAGTCCCAGTCTCAACTACCTCCTCTTGCAGCTTGTTCCATACACCAACCACCCTTTGTGTGAAAAAGTTACTGATCGGATTCCTATTAAATCTTTTCCCCTTCACCATGAACAGACGTCCTCTGGTCCTCGATTCCCCTACTCTGGGCAGAGACTCTGTGCATCTATCCGAATTGCCGATGAACATGACCTTGCTCTTCCTGTGGTTGACTCTAGCCCCTGATGCTAACTCAAATTGATCCCGATGCTGATCAATCTGCAGACCAACCGTGGATCCGAGCAAAAGACGGAAACATCATGAATGTATAGGGAGGTTTTGATCTAAGTACCCCTACTGCTTGGGACCCCATTTATGCTCTCATCCCTCCTGATGGATTTAGCAAAGGATTATATGCAGCAAACAGACAAGACATGGAGGAGTGGGCAACCCTCCCTGACTCCAACTCTGATGGGGAAGCCATCCATTTCCCGCCTATTTATTTGGATTTCTCTACAGATAATAGTGCAGAGCAGTTGGATCTAGTTTATGACTCTCTCCCCTATACCCATTTTTTAGACTACGTCTATCATGTACATGTGCGATATCCTGACAAAGGCCTTCTCCTGGTCCAAACTGACTCCCATCCTTGTCGCCAATTGCTATGTATTGCCAGGAACAATAACCACAATGGAATAAGGCAAGGTAACAATAATTTACTAATTAACTGAACTTTAAACATCACTGTACGTTACAAAAGATGGCTGCAGCCCTTCAGACTGTAACCCGGCCGAGTCCCTCATTACCATCTGTCCATTGGGGAAATAGAGCAAAGTTGGAATGAAGATCAAAGGCTAAACCTGAACTATGGGATGAGGTTGAAAGATGAAGATGAGAGTGAGCAGATGGAAGAAAATGAAAGATTGAAAGATGGTTGTGGAAGACAGTGATGGAAGGAAGATCAGAGATTAAGTATGCAGTGAAGGTTTGAGAGGTTGAAGGTGGGGGAGGGGGGGGATGGAGGGAGGGGGAGGGATAGACTAAGGAGATGGAAAGAAGATCAGATATTCAAGTTAAGACAAAGGGTTCAGATAGAGAGTGAGCAGATGGCAGAGGGAGCAGCGTTTGAAATTATGATGAAGGAGCCAGAGGTTGTGATAGGGAGAAGAGAGTGAACAGGTGGAAGGAGCGAGATTACTCGGAGCTCAGTCATGGAGTCATAACAGCACAGAAATTGCCCTCTGCACCATATCTGTGCCAATCATCACATACTAATCCTATTTACCATCATTTGTTCCAAAGTCTGCTATCCCTTGGTGATTCAAGTCCTCATCTCGATACTTCTTAAATATTGTGAGAGTATTTACCCCCTTGTCCCTGGTTCAGTTCACTGGTAGATAATCAGGGGGAGTGTAGTGGGCATATGAGAAAGATTGGGTTACAGAGAAATATGTGTAGGAATAGATGGTGGAATAAGTTGGTTGCCTCAGTGCCATTGAGCCAGCCAACTTTGACTGGATAGGCTAAATAGATTCCTACTATATCCCAAGGAAATGTGGATAAAATTAAACATGAGAGAGGGTGAGAGCAGATGAATATGTAAAACGAAGGTTTGAGGAAGAGAAAAGCAGAGAACGATAGAGATATTAGGGTTCAAGATGTCTCACTAATTTGATTTTTTTTTGAGGAGATGGCAAAGAAGATTGATAAATGTAGGGCAGTGGATGTTGTGAACAAGGAGTTTAGTAAGGCTTTGAATTATATCCCTCATGCTACGCTGATCCAGAATATTTAGATGTACTGTATTCTCAATGACTTGATCATATGGATTTGAATTGGCTTATTCATAGAAAACACAGGGTTGTGGTGGAAAGTAGATATTCTGGCTGGAGGTCTGTTACCAGTGTAGTTCCTCAGGGATCTGTGCTAGGACTTCTGATGTTTATAATATTTATCAATGATCTATACATAAATATCGATGGGTTAGTGAGTAAGTTTTCTAACAACACCAAAATCAGGAATCAAAGCGGTCACCTCTGTGTGGAGCCATAGGAGGATGGGCAAGGTCCCAAATTAGTAATTCTCCTCTGCAGTCAATGGAAGTATCTTGAGAGCAGTCAGTGTTACTGTCAAAGAAGTACTGAAGGTACTATCGTGGATGAAGGTAGACAAATCCCCAGGGCCTGATCAGATATATCTGAGGACATTGTGGGAAACCAGAGAGGAAATTGCGGGAGCCCTGGTTGAAATTGACGTGTCGTCCTTAAATACAGGAAAGGTGCCGGAAGACTGGAGGGTGGCAAATGTTGTGCCTCTTTTCAAGAAGGGCTGCAGGAAAATGTTGGGAATAGACCGGTGTATTTGGAAAGTTACTAGAGAGTATTCTGACGGATAGGTTATACGGGTATTTGGACGGGCAAGGGTTGATTAGGGATAGTCAACATGGTTTTGTAGGCGGGAGGTCGTGTCTCACAAATCTGATTGATTTTTTTGAAGAAGTGACCAAAAAGGTCGATGAGGGCAGAGCTGTTGATGTTGTATACATGTATTCTAGTAAGGTATTCGACAAGGTTCCACATGGTAAGCTGCTCTGGAAGGTTAGATCGCATGGAATCCAAGGAGAGATAGCTGAATGGATAGCAAATTTGTTTAATGGAAGGAAGCAGAGGGTGATGGTGGAAGGTTGCTTCTCGGACTGGAGGCCTGTAACTAGTGGTGTGCCTCAGGGTTCGGTTTTGGGCCCTGTTTACTGTTTGTCATCTACGTCAATGATTTGGATGAGAACACATTTGGATCGATTGGCCAGGTAGTGAGGAATGATTAATGGAATTTAATACAGAGAAGTGTGAGGTGTTGCATTTTGCAATGTCTAACAAGGGCAGGACCTACACAGTGAATGGTACGCCTCTGGGGAGTGTTGTAGAGCAGAGGGATCTAGGGGAGTGCTGGTGCATGGTCCCTTGAAGGTCGAGTCGCAGGTAGATAAGGTGGTTAAAAAGGATTTTTGAACATTGGCCTTTCATCGGTCAGAGTATAGAAGTTGGGAGGTCATGTTGCAGTTGTATAAGACATTGGTGAGACCACATTTAGAATATTGTGTTCAGTTTTGGGCACCATGTTATAGGAAAGATATTGTCAAGGTTGGAAGGATTCAGAGAAGATTTACGAGGATGTTGCTAGTACTAGAGGGTGTGAGCTATAGGGACAGGTTGACTAGGCTGGGTCTCTATTCCTTGGAGCGCAGGAGGATGAGGGAGTGATCTTCTAAAGGTGTACAAAATCATGAGACAAATAGATTGGGTAGATGCACAGAATCTCTTGCCCAGTGTAGGGGAATCGAGGACAAGAGGACATAGGTTCGGGGTGAAAGGGAAACGATTTAATAGGGATCTGAGGGGTAACTTTCACACAAAGGATGGTGGGTGTATGGAACAAGCTGCTAGAGGAGGTAGTTGAGGCTGGGACTAACCCAACATTTAGGAAACAGTTAGACAGGTATGTGGATAGGACAGGTTTGGAGGGATATGGGCCAAGTACAGGCAGGTGGGACTAGTGTAGCCGGGACATGTTGATAGTGTGGGCAAGTTGGGCCAAAGGGCTGGTTTCCACACTGAATCAGTCTATGACTCTGTAAAATTGGATGAGTTGCAGACAGCGAGGAAGGCTGGCAGAAACTACAGCGGCATATACATCAGCTGCGGAAATGGGTGGAAAAATAGCAGATGGAGTTTAACTCAAGCACGTACAACGTGTTGCACTGTGAGAGGTTGAATGTAAGGAGAGAGTATACAGTTAATGGCAAGACCTTTAACAGCATTGATGTGCAGACGGTTATTGGAGTCCAAGTTTAGAGTAAGAAACCATATGGTATGCTTGCCTTCATTGCTAGGGGCATTGAATATAAGAGTCAGACAGATGATGCATTGCTCATAGGACTTTGGTTAGGCTGCATTTGGAATATTGCATGTAGTTCTGGTCACCTCATTACAGGAAAGATGTGGAAGCTGTAAAGAGGGTGCGGAGGAGGTTTTCTAGAACGCTACCTGGATTAGAGGGTTTCAGCGACAGGGAAAGGATGGTTAGACTTGAATTGTATTCTCCGGAATGTTGGAGTTTGAGGGGAGACTTGATTGAAGATAGGGTATAGATAGGGTAGACAGTTAAAACCTTTTTCCTGGGGTGGAAATATCCAGCCCACAGAGGCCATCACTTTAAGGTGAGAGGCAGAAAGTTTATGGAGATGTGTGGGACAAGTTTCTTTCCTTAGAGGATGATGGGGACTTGGAACACATTGCCTGAGTGGGGGTGGAGGCAGTTACGATAGTGACATTTAAGAGGCTTTCTGATAGTCACGTGGAAGTGCTGGGACTAAAGGGATATAGATTATGTGCAGGCAGATGAGATTAGTTCAGCTAGACATCATGGTCGGCACAAACATTGGGATGATGGGCCCGTTCCTGTGCTGTACTGCTCAACCGTCTATGTTGTATCTCAGGGAATAGGATAGTGGCCAATATCCATTCCAAGCTCACAGACTAGCACAAGAATTTTAACTGCCTCCTCCCACTATGTTTCTCATTAGGACTTCCATTTTTCCAGTTTCTCAAAAATATTTGTTCCAATGAAGAGATTTTCATCGCTCGTGCTTCTGAGATGTTTTCCTTTGTTCTTAAATATGGCTTCCTCCCTACCATGGGTTGACAGGACTCTCAACTATCTCTGCAACATTTCTTGCATCTTTGGTCTCGCCTTCTCTCCATCCGCCCAGGATAAGTAAAGGATTTCCTTTGTTCTGATCTTTAACTACTCTAGCTTATGCTTTTAATCAATCATTGTAATTTCAACCACCCTTTATAAGATGCTAATGCCAGACTCATCTTCCCTTCTCCTCTGGTTTCAGAATTCCAAAGCCACCATTCTCTCCTCAGCTTCCTGGTTTGCCCATTCATCCTCACCGATAACTATTCCCCTACTCGTAGTACTTTCCATGTAATTGCTGAAGATGCAACACCCATTCTTTTACCTCTTCCTTGGCAATCACCTAGGGACCAAATTGTCCTTGATGAATTAGAAATTCACTGCATTTTTCACAGTATTGCATTCTGTATTCATGATGTGGATTCCTCATATTGGAGAACCAAATGCAAATTGGGTGACCACTCTCTACTCAGTCGACAGAGTAACCATGAGCTGCAAATTATATATATCACTTCAATTCTCCGTGCCAGCCCAAATCTGGTCCCTCTGACTTTGTCATCCTTCATGTTCAGAACAAAGCCAAACATGAACTTGACAAACACCACTGTCTTCATTCCAGGCATGTTGCAACCCCGGGGACTGAATATTGAATTAACCAATTTCAGATAGCAGCATTTCCTATTTAGTTTTAGTTTATACAGCATGGAAACAGGTCCCCGACCCACCGAGAGTGCGCTGACCATTGATCATATGTACACTAGTTCCATGGTGTCCCAGTTTCGCATCCTACACTGTAAACTACACATTTACAGAAGCCAATTAACCTACAAGCTTGCATGTCTTTGAAATGTGTGATCAATGGAGTATTTCTGACTCGGGCTCATCTTTCTCTATTACATTGCTTCCTGACCTGCTGAGTATCTCTTGCATTTTCTGTTTCTATTGGCTGCGATAACCGTGTAATATATGGCATTTTATGTGTAGACGCCCAACAATAAACTGCAAGCTGAGCAAGAACTGCACTGACAGAGACACTGAAACATTAAGCCGATGCCTTACCTGTCTGAAGCTACAAAGTGCCAAGGTCTCCATTCAGCAATACAAGTGGTGTCGGCAGGCACGGCCGAGCAAGCTGTGTGGGCTGGCAGTGGTGTTGGCAGGTTTGGCCAGGGTCGACATCGGTAGGCGTGATCGAGGAAGCAGTCGGAGGCGAAGCGTCGGCTGGCGTCGCCAAGGAAGTCGGCAGGTCCATCTGCTATAACCAAAATCATTGTAAAGGGGTCTTTAAAAACGGGGATTTACAATATTGCAAATAACTATTTTGGCTCTGCCTGCAACCACTTTCTTTCACAATATGAGGTTAATAATTGGTAAGAATAAAGTTAGTTATGATGAGTGCCACTTATAATGATCTACATTGTTAAGTTCATTACTTAACAATAATTAGTTTAGATTGAATAAATTTAGCATGTCTCCAATTACTCTTACAAACTTCGACATATGCACCATAGAAAGCATACTGTCGGATTGCATTACAGCTTGGTTTGGGAACAGCTCTGTCCATGTCTCAAAACAATTGCAGCGAATAATGAATGTAGGCCACGTTCCTGTGGAAAATCAGCATACATAATCAAACTCCAGTCACACTCTGGTCATTCCTTCTTCTATCGTCGGGCAGATGATACAGAAACTTTGATGCAGCACCACCAGACTCGGGAAGAGCTACTTCCCACAAGCTTCTGGCAGTCCTTCTATGAGCCGGGTTACTGTCCAATTCACCTCTACCCACTCCAAAATTTGGACTTTGTTTCTGGAACTGTTGCGCAGCAACTGCTAAGAACTATATGCTGCACTCTGTATCTTTTTCATTGCTTCAGCTGTAATTATGCTCCTAAAGCTTACCCCCCTTAGTCTAGTTCAGTAAAACACTGAGTCAAGCACCGGATCACTATTCTTTATTTTTTCCAACAATAACGAACTCCCTATACAATACCTAACCAGCGCGGGTCTGATCCTTATCTCTGCTCATTCAAGCCCTTCAGCCTCGTGCAAGCAGACACCTCCAAAAGGTCACGCAGTCCAAAGCGCCCCTCCAGAAGATCGACTCCGATCTTCATGGAGACCACTCTTTTATAGGTCATCGGACCCTGTAGTGTGAAACTAAATGGGGGTGGCAGCCAATCACAAATATCGATTACATTATACAGTTATTGACAGTTCCCTAACCCAATTACAAAGTACACCATTACAATGTTTATACAGAAGCTTCTGGAAGGAAGTCAGTTAACTAAAGTAATGCAACATTTTCCCGGGTTGTATAAACAATTCAAACAAGGTTTCACACTTCAACCAATCATCAACCAGCAGCACAAACACTTTGCAACATTATTAACAGTATTTACAACTCCCCCTTCTGGCCAATCCTGACCATGCATTTGCAACACCTCTGAGCTCCTCTGCAAACGTCCTTATACATATTAACAAAGAAAGGGACATCTGGACCTCACCTCATCCTGCATATTCATCTAGGGTCCATAGTTTCTGGCGCTAGTTCACAGCTTGCAACTTTTCACAGAAAGAGGCCAAGCAGGCCTTGCAAATGCAAAGATCCTCCGTTTTATAATACCTCTAATTTGGCCAATATTAACACAGTTATTGTACGAGGTTAGCTTGATTGTATCTAGGTACTGTTTTATCTGATTGGGCCCATAGCAGGCGTCCACGTCGCGGGGCTGGAAACTGGAAGTAGGATGGTGGAATTTAATTCTGCTACCACCATCATCTATTGCGACAAGTGATGGCTTCCACTGATTGTCGGCAGAAGCTTGCGTCCTTTTCAGGATGGACGATGACAGCGAGGCCAACATTTGTAACAAGATGGATATGAAAAGAGGAAGAAGATTATCTGATTTGATCGGATAGCATGCAAAGTAAAGCGTTTCACTGTACCTTGGTACAAGTAACAATAATAAACCTAAAACTAAACTAAAATCATATACAGCATGGAGATGCAGGAATGTGTTAATGCTATTTCATCTCTCAGGACCTCTGATCATTTGGAGATTAGAATTGATCTGTGATCCATTTACATACCATTTCACCCGCTCCCTTTAAATATTTGGTTAAGGGATAACTATTGATTTTAGATTTTTAATTCATAACTGTCCTAACATCGATTGTTATTTGTAGAAGAGTTCTAAATTTAAGCACTTTGTGTGCAAATGTATGCGGAAGGTATTTATGATGCTAGCCTTTGAGGTCATGCTCTAATTATTATACCTGCTCTTCCAGTCCTTTAACCGCAAACAGCTGAACGTTTGTATTCCTTATCAGATCCTATTAATATTTTGAAAACTTCAATAATATCACTCCTTGTTCAGTGATCTAACAATGAAATAAAATCCTTGATGAATTCTTAATTTTGTTATTCACTCAGCTCATGTACTTTTGTACTCATTGTAGAAAGCGAAATCTTCATTTATTTACATAATGCTGCGGGTAGTATAATAATGTCTGATAGTGGGTTAAAGGAGACATAGATTTTATACACTCTGTTGCTCTGCTGTTCGGGCCAATGCCAAAGTTTTATATTAAGCTAGACCACCTGGCACCCGTTGGGTCCCTGTCACACGAGAGGAGGCCCAGTCCCCCAACACAACCCGTTCCCCAAAGCAATGTTGCACCACTAACCCGTAGCCCGCAAGGGAGGTGTGGTTCCCCCAACTCACCCCGTAGCTGAACGTAACACTCCGCACTCCCCTGCCTCGCCCAGCACTGGACTTTAAAAAAGTTGCAATTGCACTTCCCCAATTGCAATACCAATTTACCCTCCCCCTCCTGTCCTGTCAGGAGCTGGAGTAAGTTTTGTATGATGGCAAAATTGTTGCAAATGTCGGGTGGAGGAGTGTGATATCCCATTAAGGTGAAAAGTTGGTGGAAGCGCAGTGTTCCTATGTTGTAACTTTGTTTCGAAGTTTGTTGGAAGCTGGCAGGAAGGATTGTAACAGTAAAATTCTTGTGAAAGTTGGCCTTTTTAAACCTTCAAAATAACTTGTGAAATATAACATTAAATGTGAAGAAACTTGATACAAACGACCACGGCAAACGTGTCGCGCTACTGTGTACCGTTTTGGCGTAGCTCCTGAGATCACAGACAGACAGACAAACAAGTCGAGACTTTTAATAGTATACTATACAGGGCTCGAAATTAGCAGTTGCCCGGGTGCCAATGACCACCCAAAGTGCCGCCAGGCAACCTAAACGCCGACTCATTTTGCCTGGCTTGGCAAGCAAATACTGGTTTATACCGATAGACACAAAAAACTGGAGTAGGAAGTAACTGGAGCGGGTCAGGCAGCATCTCTGGCGAATAGGAGCGTGATGTCTCGTGTCTACGGCGGCGGCTGTATTCCTCTAGTATCTTTGATTGCGGGACAAAGATACTAGGTGCATGGTGACGAAGGGTCGGAGCGAATGACGTGTCTCGAACAGCGGCAACAGTGGCCGCGACATCATTCCCGCACCCCGCCCGGTGGAAGGAAGCCTCCCTCGGCCTCTCTCTCCCTCCCCCCTCCTCCTCCTCCCGGCCCTGGCATGCGAGAAGGGTTGTTTTGAAAGCGCAGTTGGCGGATTTGCAGCAGTATCTTTTGATTTGCAGCCAGCGGCCGCTATCGCCCTGATAAAGGCCACTGTCTGTAAATCCGTTAACAGCGCTTTCAAAACAACCTCTCTCGCACGACGAGGCCAGGAGGGGGAGATAGAGCGGGAGGGAGGAAAGGAGGGGGAGGCCTCCTTCCGCCGACTGAAGCAGCTGCACCAAAGATCCTATAGCTATAGGATCTTTGAGCTGCACCGCTCAGCCCCGCACCTTGCTGTCGGCTGGCGGAGGATGGGAGGCGGTGACGACGAGTTTCCAACCGCCTCCCCCTTTGGCGGTGGCACTTTGGCGTTGGACAGGGACAGCCAAGGCAGCGGGCGATGTTGTCCGAGGAGCGCTGACCTTCCTTCCTACCCACCTACTCTGCCCCTTCCCCCCCCCTCTCTCTCTCTCTCTCTCTCTCTCTCTCTCTCTCTCTCTCTCGTACGCCCCCCCCCTCCACCCCTCTTATCCTGGGACCCCTCCTCTCCATCCCGCACTGATCCCCATTCCCTCCTCTATTCAGTCCTCACTGACATCCCCTGTGCTCCCCTCCCCATCTACTCCCCCCCCCCCCCCCCAAATCTATTAATCACCCTACCCACCTCGCATTGATTCCTGCCACCCCCCCATCCATCCTACACTGGTCCCCCAATTCATCCTGTACTGACCCCCCTTCCCATCCATCCTGCACTTCTCCCCCCCCATTCATACTGCACTTCTCCCCCCCATTCATCCCGTACTGACCCACCTTCCATTTACCCTGCACCAAACCCCCCATCCATCCTGTAGTGATCTTCCCATTCATATTTTACTGATCTCCCATTCATCATGTACTGATCTTCTCATGCATCCTATACTGATTCTCCTCATTCATCCCGTACGGATCCCCCATTCATCCTATACTGATCCCCTCATTCATCCTGTAGTGATCTCCCATTCATCCTGCACAGACCCTCAGATCCACACTGTCCTGACCCCCCCCCATTCATCCTATACTGGCCCCCCCATTAATCCTGTGCTGATCTCCCCCCCCCATCCATCCTGTACTGACCCCCCCATTCAAGAAGAATGAGAGGGAACAGTCTGAAGAAGGGTCTCGATCCGAAACGTTGCCTATTTCCATAGATGCTGCTTCACACGCTGAATTTTTCCAGCATTTTTGTCTACCCCCATTCATCCTGTACTGAACCCGCCATTCATCCCGTACTGATCCCCCCCCCTCAATCCATCCCGCACTGAACCCCCATTCAACATCACTGACATCCCCCATCTCTCCCCTCACAATTTTACATACTCCAACCAACAGGTACTAATTCATCTGCCTCAATCCATCCATTCCACACCTATTGCTTTCTCAACACCCCCCCCCCCCCCCCCCCCCGCCATCTATCCACCCTGCACTGATTCACACACCCCCTGACCCTATTGTGATTCATGGTCTTCAGAGCAAACATTGACTATGTTTGATAACGGAATGCAATTAAATGTGTTTTAATTCCCAATGTTATTATTTGTTTGACACCTTTAAACATATTACCAAAAGAACTTTTGCTGCAGTTATGTCCTTTGGCCATCTCTTGTCAGTTAGTGTAATGTTTAATCTGTCAGATGGGTATAGTCGGTTTTAACAGCTATTATCATAAAATGCCTTTAGAAATGTTCTTGCAACCTGTATATTTTGTTATGTATAAATTATGTGGGAAGCCAGAGTGTTTCTGTGCCAATAGCAATAACGACCCATTCTATGGCCATGTCATGGTAATTTTCGGTCCTTCACAGAAAACATGCTTGCATCAATCTGTAGTGTGCATAGTCCAGGATTTATTGACATAGGTTGATCATTTGCTGAATAATCCAACCACATTTTAGTTTGGAAATGGAAAGAACTAATAGAAATTGCATTCATTGCAATGCGTAAAAAGAGTTGAGATATTGTATTACAATTTTGCCGCATGTCATTGTGGTATATGTCATGTCTTGATTGGTGAATTTGTTTAGTTTGTGAGTTATTTGAAGCAGAAATAATATGTGAATGTAGACAAAAGTGCTGGAGAAACTTAGCAGATAGGCAGCATATATGGAGCGATGGAAATAGGCAACGTTTCGGGCCGAAACCCTTCTTCAGACTGATGGGTTTCGGCCTGAAAAGTTGCCTATTTCCTTCGCTCCATAGATGCTGCTGCACCCGCTGAGTTTCTCCAGCACTTTTGTCCACCTTCGATTTTCCAGCATCTGCAGTTCCTTCTTGAACATAATATGTGAATACTTCATTGAGCATAATTCTGACTGGTAACTACGCACTTCGTCCGAGCACATTATCACACGCGTCATGCAAACCGTCTTAAATGGCCACCTAAACTGTCATTTGGCAACCTAAAAAGCTGTCAAAGTTGCCCGGCTGGCAACAGGGAAAAAAAGTAAAGCGAGAGAACTGCTATACCAACAGGGACCCATTGGATCCCTGTCACATGGGAGGCCTGGTCCCCCAAGTCAATCCAAACGTAATATTCCAGCACTCCCCTGCCTCCCCAGCGCTTGACTTAAAAAAAATTCAATTGCACTTCCCCTGCCTGCCAATTGCAATAGGAATTCACCCTCCTGCTCTTGTTGAAGCATCTGCTGCCAGGACTGGAGTAAGTGTTGTATGATGACAACCTTGTTGCAAAAGTTGGGTGGAGGACTGTGATATCCCATTCGGTAAAAACTGGGTTAAAGCACAGAGTGTTCCCGTATTGCAACTTTGTATTGGTCTGTTGGAAGCTGGTGCAGCAAGGATTTTAACAGTAAAAATCTTGATAAAGTTGGCTGTTTTAAACCTTGAAATATATGCTGACACTGATTTGGTGTGCTAAAATTAGTTGACATGTGGGTTTACTCTGGGTGCTCCAGTTTCCTCCCACATTTCGAAGACATGCAGGTATGTAGGTACTGTATGTGGCTTCTGTAAATTCTCCCTAGTGTGGAGGATAGAACTAGTGCATGGGTGATCCAGGCACGTGCTGTCAGGGTAGGCAAGGTAGGCACTGCCTACCCTGACTAAAATTATAACATAGTGATAACTAAATATAAATAATAAAGGCATGGGAGAATTATGCCTATGTAAGAGATCGATCTCTTAGGTAGGCATAATTCTCCGTGCCTTTCATCCGCAGCACTTGTAACACAGGAAGGTCTGTGCAGCACATGTGCTGTCAGCGGTGCCTGAAGCCGTCAGTTAAGTGGGGCTGAAGGCAGCAGAAATTCTGCCTTTGCTGTACTGCGCATGTGCATCAGTCTACTGCGCATGCGCAGCGCAAGTTTCTTGGCGGGGTTTCCAAATATGGATTGTCAGTATTTTAAATGTATGTTAGGTAACAAAGAGAGAAGAATGGAGTTTGTGTACCAATAATGTGGTAAGTACATTTTGTGTTTATGTTTTTAAATACTGTATTTCCCGGGGAGTGGGGGTGGGGGGAGAGCTCCTTTCACAGCGTTTGGGGAGTCTGGCCCGGGGTAAAGTTGCGGGGAGGGCACGAATGTTATGAAGGAGGGGATTGGGATAATGCCACTTGCGACGCTCCTTGCACGGGGGCGTGCAATGACACCACATTGAGGCGGGGGGGGGGGGAGGAGAGAGAGAAGTAGCTTGGGTGGCTGAGCGGCCGCCGGGCCGGACAGCGGAACCAGCCGCCACCTTAGCTCCTTCTGCTGGTCCCCGCTCACCTCTGGCAGCTCTCCGTCTAAAAACCTCTCTCCTGCCGCTCGCTGGCGTCACTCATGTCCTTAAATTCTGACAGCGCGATTGAGGTTACTCGGCTGTGGGAATTTAAGGATTTGCAGGAAGCTACTGACATGAGCGAAGTCGGCGAACGGCAGGTGACAGGTGTTCCGACGGAGAGCACTGCCAAAGGTGAGCGGGATGGCAGAAGGCGCTGAAGTGGCGGCCAGTTCTGCTGTCGGGTCCCGGTGGCCGCTCATAGCTCTCTAAGCTGCTTCTATCCCCAGCTACAGTGCGTGGCTTCGCGCCCGGAGAGCTGCGGCATCGGTGAGTGAGTTACTGGCAGTATCCCCGACACCCTCCTTCTCAACACTCGTGCCCTCCCCACAACTTTACCCCTGGCACAGACTCTCCACACGCTGTGAAAGGAACTGTTCGCCCAATTGGTCTAGAACTAGCAAGCCTTGGGCAAATTGAAATGTCACTGTTTTTATTTATTTATTTATTTAACGGGGAGAACAATCTGCGCATGCGCGGTTTAATTTTTTTTTTTTAAGCGGACTGAGTGCCTACCCTGAGTAATTACGCACAGCACGTGCCTGGGGTGATCATTGTTTGGCACGGACAAGGTGGGCCAAAGGGCCTATTTCCACACAGTATCTCTAAACTGAACTAAGATACAGCATGGAAACATTCCCTTCGGTTCACCAAATCCATGTCAACCTATTCACTAGTTCTATGTTATGACTTTTGCATCCTGCATACTATGGGCAATTTACAGAAGCCAATTAACTTACGGACATACATGTCCTTAGGATGTGGGAAGACCAGAACACTCATAGAAAACCCATGTGGTCACAGGGTTTGCCAGACAGGCACTTATAGTCAGGATTGAACACGGTTCTTTGGTACTGGAGGTAGCAGCTGTATCGATGTGCAACTGTGCCGTATATCTGAGGTAAAATAGTAAGATTAAATGAGAACT
Source organism: Raja brachyura (assembly GCA_963514005.1). Next base: position 16,206,845 of record OY740788.1, read on the forward strand.
TACCAGTTTGGAGTTTGATCTTTATTTTATGAGGAGTTACGATGAGCAATTACGTGAAGAACCCTGCCAGTACGCATGCGCGTCGATCTTCAAAGCAGCGGTGTGAAATCACAGTAACATAGTAAGATTGTAAACCAGACCTTCCAGTTGACCTTTAAGATTTTGAGGGCCGGGAGCGGTGGGCACGTAATCGCTCATCGTAACTCCACATAAAATAAAGATCAAACTCCAAACTGGTAAGTTCTCATTTAATCTTACTATTTTACTTCGGAGTCACGTGAGTGATTCCATGAAGATTTCAAAGGTCTGTGATTTCACGCCGATCCAAATCACACTGCATCAGTTGACTCAGGAGGAGTGAATAATGAACAATACATTGAAACATGGTACTGATTAACATGTTGATGCTTTAATTCACAAAATGAACAAAAGAAAACACAAAACGACTCCTCTCTCTCAGGGAGAAGCTATGAAACAGAACTTAAAACGGAATGGGCGAACACCCCGGGTTGAATAAGTGGTTTGTTATAAAACCCCTGAAAAGTCAATTCATTTGACCATCCTGCGGCCGCGAGGATATGGTCTAGAGGGACGTCCATTGCCCTCGCTGCTGACGTTGATGCCGCCCTGGTGGAGTGAGATTTAAAATTGTCAGTATTAACTCCTGCACAACCCAGCAATTGTTTCAGCCATCTTGAAATGGTCTGAACGGACACTTTCATATGTGGCTTTTTGCCGCTAATAAACAATGCTACTTCGGAGCCCCTGAGGCTCTTGGTGGCCTCGATATAACGCCGCAAGTGCGCCACTACACATAGCCGTAAATCCGTGGGATATGCTGACAGTACAAGCTTGAATCCTGACACCCCTGGTCTGCTTTGTTTAATTAGGTCATAGATGTAAAATATAACGTCATTCCCTGATGACACCATCCTGTCCAGACGCAGTTTGTGCAAAGTCTGAACCCATTGCGCTGATACCAGCGCTATGAGCATGACCAACTTGGCAATGACAAGGATGTGGCTGCACCCCATTGATAAAGCAGCATGAGTACCATGCTCACATCCCAGATTTCAGAGTACCTAGGCCTGAGGGGATTGGAATTAAAAATACCCTTCAACAAAATGTAACTTGGACACAAATCCAAGCACATCTGGGATGGAAGCTGTGTGGTATGTAATGTTCCCATGTAAACAAAACTCCTTCCATTTCCTGACATGAGAGATGTACTGCTTTTTTGTACTATCCTTCCAGGACGATGTGATGACATCCACGGTACGATTGGATAGTCCCAGACCCAGGTATGGCCTTCTTAAAATCTGCAAATTAACAAGATCATACAACGGGTGTTGCAACTCCAGTCACAGGGTGCACCAATAGATCATGACGTTATGGAACCACCATAATAGGCTGTGTAATAATGTCCAAAATGAGAGGGAACCATGGCTGTGTAGGCCAGTCAGGTACCACCAAAACTCCTGAAGCGGAGTCCTGCTTGATCTTGGTCAAGCACCGACTGATGAGGCAGAATGGGGGAAATGCATATAAAAACATTCCGCCCCAGTGTAGCGAGAACGCATCTACCGCTACTGCCCCAGGATCTGGTTCCCATGAAACATACTTCGGTACCTGGTGATTGAGTCTGGATGCAAACAAATCAATATCTGGCATCCCATACCGAACAACAATTTCATTAAATACATCATGATTCAACATCCACTCTGTGTTGTCATTGAATTTGCGTGACCTGGTGGCTGCCACCATTTGAATCTGCCTGGCAAGTAGGCAGCTGAAATCCAAATGTTCTTTTTTATGCACCAATGCCAAATAATGTTAGCCAATCTGTCACACGATTTTGACTTGATTCCACCCATGTGATTAACATACGCCACTGCTGTGGTGTTGGCAATCTGAAGCTGAACATGTAAGAGATGCTTAGTGATACAGTAAGCCTTGAGCCCGTAAAGTACTCCTAAAAGCTCAAAATAATTAATTCCATGTGATTGGAGAATAAATGCCTCATGCATATTCCATCTGCCTCCACAGCTATAAATGGTATCAGTAGCACCCCAACCTAGGGCACTAACATCAGTCTGCAAAACAACTGAAGGTGCTTCCATCAGAATTTTGCTAGAACAATTTGAAATGTTTCTTATCCACCACTGTACTTCAGCAATTGCTTCAAATGGTAATAGAAATATAGAAATTAGGTGCAGGAGTAGGCCATTCGGTCCTTCGAGCCTGCACCGCCATTCAATATGATCATGGCTGATCATCCAACTCAGTATCCCGTACCTGCCTTCACTCCATACCCTCTGATCCCCTTAGCCACAAGGGCCACATCTAACTCCCTCTTAAATATAGCCAATGAACTGGCCTCAACTACCCTCTGTGGCAGAGAGTACCAGAGACCCACCACTCTCTGTGTGAAAAAAGTCCTTCTCATCTCGGTCCTAAAGGATTTCCCCCTTATCCTTAACCTGTGACCCCTTGTCCTGGACCTCCCCAACATCGGGAACAATCTTCCTGCATCTAGCCTGTCCAACCCCTTAAGAATTTTGTAAGTTTCTATAAGATTGCATGGGCCGGTTGAAATGACCTGCATGTATTCTGAGTGCCTGTACCTTTGCCCTCTGTAAATTTTGGTGATGCAAAGGTCCATACTGCACAGCTGAAAAGGCAGCTACTAATTTGCCAATCAAGCTGGCCAGCTGTTTAAATGAAGGTGATTGCTCCCCCAAGAGCTGATACAGTCTTCAATTAAATCTAATCTCTTGCCCTTGGGCAGAGTCACAGACATGTGAGTTGAATTAACTGTGAATCCCAAATAATCAATTACTTTAACCGGCACCAATTTTGATTTTGCTGGATGGATGATAAACCCCAATCTCTCAACCATGAGTTTAACAGCTGAAACCGATAACTCAGCTGCCATCCGGGTGTTTCCAATAATTAAGATGTCATCCAAATAAGCCATTACAATATGACCCTGAGCCCGGAGTAACCCCAGTACTGGTTTTAGCAGCTTCGTAAATAATCTAGGGGCTGAGGTTAACCCATTAGGCAGTGCTTTAAATTGCCATAATTGCCCCATCCAGCTAAATTTCAAATGTCTCTGATACTCTTTATGAACAGGCACTGAGTAATATGCATCCTGAAGGTCTATACATGCCATAATACACCCTCTGGAAACCAATTGCTTGGCAGTGGCAAAAGCTTCCATTTTAAAATGATTATACTGCACAAACGGATTAAGTCCTGTCAGGTCGCAAATAATCCGACTCCCACCATCTTTCTTTGGTCTAGGAAAAATATTAGATACGAATTGGTGAGTTTGATAAACTGTCTGCTCAATTACACCTTTAATATATCATTTTCCAATTTCAGCATGAACCTCCAAATTCTCTTTTTGTGAGAAAATGAGTGCCCGCTCTGGCATGTGCTGTGTGGGTGGACACAAATTGGGAATAAATTCAATTCAAAACCCTTGTATACTCTGCAGTATAAACAAGTTTGATGTTATTTCATATCATTCTTTCAGAAACCAGTATAACCTCCCCCCAACTGGTAGGTAATTCTCACTCAATATGTTTCAACAAGAACCAGACCCACCTACCTCCATGGTTACCGGTGGAGTTCTTTGACCCCTGGTTCTGGAGGGAAAAGGCATGTTTGCCCGTACTCCTGCTGGAGTGCGCCAGCTGCGCACATTGAATGGCCGGCTTGGTCCTTGACTGGACCCGGTTTCAGCAAACCGCTTGTAGGGGTACTGCCTCCGAAAGGTTCTGCTGGTCACTGGCGCCTTGATGAGCCTGACAGTTTTTGCCTCGTTGTCCAGCTCCTTCACCCGCTTTGTGAGGTTTTCCCCGAACAGCAGATTCGGTGGCTGGATGTTACTAGGCTTACACAGGGCAGCGAACCTCGGGTTTATGGTAGAGCGGATAGCGCTCTTCCTAAGGCAGTTTATCTCAAAGTGCACATTGCACATGAGAGCCAGGGCATCCTGCTGAACATCAGTCAGGTGCCCACTATCCACCGACCTTCCGAAAGCCGCAATGCCCGATGCAAGCAGCTTCAGCACCCTTTGCAGCTTTATCTCCTGCGCCCTGATGCCTACGCCCATATGGCTCTAGATGGCATGGTTTACGGCCGGTACTTTAAGCAGGATACAATTCACCGGGGTTTTGTACTTCTTGGCCGTTGTATCCATGGCCAGCTCCTGAAGCTGGTGTGAGGCCATGTAATTTATACTCGCAGCCAACTCTTCCCCCAGGAAAGTGGGGGTGTGGGGAAAGGGGGGGTGTGGGGAAAGGGGGGGTGTGGAGAAAGGGGGGGTGTGGGGAAAGGAGGGTGTGGGGAAAGGGATGGATTGGGGAAAGGAGGGGTGTGGGGAAAGGGGAGTGTGGGGAAGGAGGGATGTGGGGAAAGGGGGCGGTGTGGGGAAAGGGGGCGGTGTGGGGAAAGGGGGCGGTGTGGGGAAGGAGGGTGTGAGGAAAGGCGGGCGGGGGATAGGGGAAAGGGGGGCTGGGGAGGGGGGGGCTCGCACTCTGCTCAACCCGCACCTTCAGCGTTCGGCCTCAAGCAGCAGATCCTGGTCCCATTCCGGTTTCACTCAGAGTCTTCCGGTTCAACTCAGTAGCTCCCGGCTGGTCGTGCTGGTCGCCAGAGAAGTCCACAGGCTGCACGCTCTCCGTGGGCAGCACGTTCCCCATGGTCTGCGCTGACTCCCCGTGGGCTGCGCAGACATTCCACCTCTCCCATCCCACCATCAGTCCAAACCAGTTACATAATTCCATACAACGCCTCCACTGGGTCCATATTCCACAGAGATACAAAGAGTACTTGTGAATAGACACAAAATGCTGGAGTAACTCAGCAAGACAGGCAGCGACTCTGGAGAGAAGGAATCGGTGACGTTTCAGGTCGGGACCCTTCTTCAGATTGAACTGAACTCTCATTGGTGAGAGTACTTGTGATTGTCTGAAGAAGGGTCTCTACCCGAAAAACATCACCCATTCCTTCTGTCCAGAGATGCTGTCTGTCCTGCTGAGTTAATCCAGCTTTTGGTGTCTATCTTCAATTTCAGAGTTAAATAAAAATCACCGAGTGCTGGAGGAACTCAGTGGGAGGAGAATGGATTAGGAGTTGTGTCGGGCCAGGGGTTTTCTTCAATAGGAAGGAACTGTGGATGCAGTTGTCATGTAGTTGTTTTGACATTAAAAGAGCCACACGGAGTTTGAAGCTGTAGATATAACGGTAAGAGTAAATACAAAGAGGAGATCAGGTGGAAAAATCTCAAACTCAAAATGCATTTCTTTATACCTTTTAGATATAGACACCACTTTGTCCCTTAATGTAGTTATAAAGCATTGTCATTTATACATTTTTGGAGTGAACAACTGGTTCCAACTAGAATAACTGGTCTGAAGAAGGGTCTCGACCCAAAACGTCATCTTTTCTCCACAGGTGCTGTCTGACCTGCTGAGTTACTCCAACTGTTTATGTCTCTCTTTTGTTCCATCTATACTGTTACTAAAAGTCTCATCTTGACCACTTCCGTCCTATGTTGTAAATATATTTTAGAAAGAACGCTACCCTATATCGCTATGATTTTTTGGCCATCTTACTCACCGTCCTCCTCCGCTCCAGCCACTCCAAGGTTTTTTCCGATTGGTGAAATAATAAAAAACTTATGAATGTTTAAAAACTCGTGAGATCAGCTGATAGGTCTTCTCGCCTCTCTGTCACCATGATGAAGGTAATGCCCCTTCCGGGGGGGCCAGGTGTTTAAAGGCCCGGAAGCCCGAAGTGAGTCAGTCACTCTGGAAGATTGTGAGTGAGAGTTCAGAACTGTGATTTTATGCCGTGAGTAAACTGAACTGTGTGTCTGCAATGTGCTTGCAATAAATGATTTGTTAGCCCGCAATGTGCTTGCAATAAATGATTTGTTAGCCCGCAATGTGCTTGCAATAAATGATTTGTTAGCCCGCAATGTGCTTGCAATAAATGATTTGTTAGCCCGCATTGTGCTTGCAATAAATGATTTGTTATCCCACAATGTGCTTGACTTGGAAATTGAATGGATTGTATTGCTGGCCCTGCACTCACTGTGCTTGACTTGAAATGGAATGGATTGGATTGTTGGCCCTGAACTCACTGTGCTTGACTTGAAATGGAATGGATTGGATTGTTGGCCCTGCACTCACTGTGCTTGACTTGAAATGGAATGGATAATTGTTGGCCCTGGACTCTGCTTGATTCAAAGGTCCCGCTCACTCCGGAAGTCCCGCTCACTCCGGAAGTCCCGCTCACTCCGGAAGTCCCGCTCACTCCGGAAGTCCCGCTCACTCCGGAAGTCCCACTCAGTGGAGAGGCCGCGCTCAGCGAGATGCAAGAGAGCTTTACTGTCATATATACGTTGTGTGTATGTGAGTGTGTGTGAGTGAGTGTGTGTGAGATAGAGGGTGGCTGTGAGTGTGTGTGAGATGGAGGGTGTGTGTGTGTGGCTGTGAGTGTGTGATGGATTGTGTGTGTGTGAGATGGAAGGTGTCTGTGTGATGGATTGTGTGTGTGATGGAGGGTGAGTGTGTCTGAGCCCACCAGCCGTGCGTCAACTGCCAGCCCACCAGCCATGAGTGAGTGAACTGCCAGCCCACCAGCCGTGAGTAAGTGAGTGAATGAACTGCCAGTCCACCTTTGGCCTACCTGAAACCATTCATTTCGGCCCCAAAGGCCCCTATTAACCCAGAAACCAGTCCCTTTTGCCCCAAATGCCCGTATTAGTCAAGGAGGAGCATTTTGGCCCACAAGGCCCGTGCCAGGCCAGGAAAAGTCCAGAAAAAGTGCCTTTCACTGAAATTTCACTCAGAATTTCTTTTAAAAAGACTCCCTTTGGCCCATCAGGCCAGGAATACCCCAAGAGGAGTCACTTCAGCCCATCAATAAGTATTCCCCCTGTAAGTATTCAATAAGTATTATCAATAAGTATTCCACCAGACTGATTCCTGGGATGTCAGGACTTTCATATGAAGAAAGACTGGATAGACTCGGCTTGTACTCACTGGAATTTAAAAGATTGAGGGGGGATCTTATAGAAACTTACACAATTCTTCAGGGGTTGGACAAGCTAGATGCAGGGAGATTGTTCCCGATGTTGGGGCAGTCCAGAACAAGGGGTCACAGTCTAAGGATTAGGAGGAATTCCTTTAGGACACAGATGAGGAAAACATTCTTTACACAGAGAGTGGTGAGTCTCTGGAATTCTCTGCCACAGAAGGTCGTTCAGGCCAGTTCATTGGCTATATTCAAGAGTGAGTTGGATGTGGCTCTTGTGGCTAAAGGGATCAGGGGGTATGGAGAGAAGGCAGGTACGGGATACTGAGTTGGATGATCAGCCATGATCATATTGAATGGTGGTGCAGGCTCGAAGGGCCGAATGGCCTACTCCTGCACCTATTTTTCTATGTTTCTAAGTATTAAACCACACCTCAGTATTTTTCTCCCTCCCTTCATTGGCTCCCTGTGAGATCCACGTCAGGATAGACTTTCCTCCTTCATTGCTGTGATCTGTAAAAAAAGATGAAAAATGTCTAAAATTGATTCTCCACCCTCTCCCCCTTCTCCCTCACGGAGTCTCTCATCTGTTTCAGGCAGAATTTCCAGCAGATTATGAGCTGCCAGCCCACCAGCCCTGAGTGACTGAGCTGCCAGCCCATCAGCTCTGAGTTACTGAGCTGCTAGCCCACCAGCCCTGAATGACTGAGCTGGCAGCCCTCCAGACCTGAGTGACTAAGCTGCCAGCCCGCCAGGCCTGAGTGACTGAGCTGCCAGGCCCGAGTGACTGAGCTGCCAGCCTAAGAATCCATTTGGAGCACAATGTCCATACTAGCCCTCTGGAAACCAGTCCCTTCGGCCCACAACATCCATACTACCACTCCAGAAAGCCCCCCACTGGCCACCAATATTGGAATTGGTGGAGAGGTGAAATATTGCATCGGGGACCACAGAAACATAGAAACATAGAAAATAGGTGCAGGAGTAGGCCATTCGGCCCTTCGAGCCTGCACTGCCATTCAATATGATCATGGCTGATCATTCAACTCGGTAATCTGTACCTGCCATCTCTCCATACCCCCTGATCCCTTTAGCCACATGGGCCGCATCTAACTCCCTCTTAAATATAGCCAATGAACTGGCCTCAACTACCTTCTGTGGCAGAGAATTCCAGAGTATCACCACTCTCGGTGTGAAAAATGTTTTCCTCATCTCGGTCCTAAAGGAATTTTCCCTTATCCTCAAACTGTGACCCCTTGTTCTGGACCTCCCCAACATCGGGAACAATCTTCCTGTCCAACCCCTTAAGAATTTTGTAAGTTTCTATAAGATCCCCCCTCAATCTTCTAAATTCTAGCAGGTACAAGCCAAGTCTATCCAGTCTTTCCTCATGTGAAAGTCCTGACATCCCAGGAAGCAGTCTGGTGAACTTTCTCTGTACCCCCTTTATGGCAAGAATGTCTTTCCTCAGATTTCTCGTGTGAACATGGAACCCAACGGGTCTCATTTAGTCTAGTAGAAATATATATTTACAATGGGAGCTCGTTTTAAGTGGCGAGATCAGCAAATACCTGTGTTGAGCTGGCTAGTTTGTATCAATATTTTAAAAGCTTAGGAGGTCAGAACCCAGACATCCACAAGATCCTTCTTTTACCAGAGAGTATCCTAGCAAGCGAGGCCAAGGCCTCCAACGGGTCCGATTCACCCACTGCACCAACTGAATTTAGCCCTGAGCCACCGGCATTGATGGAACCTGTGCTGCCGAGATAGAGGAGTGATCCGTGAATGACTGCTGAGATCGTAGGAGGGCCGAGAGCGCTACCTGGTGGGGTGTTGCTGAGAACAAAGGGGGGGGGGGGGGGCGGTGGGCACGCACGGAGAATAAAGGGGGACCTGACCGGGGGCTGCCGAGAATGAAGGGGGACCCGATGGGCATGAGTGGGTGGGGTGTTGGTGGTGCCACGTGTGGTGGCAGGCAGTGGATAGGTCTGTTCGGTGAACTTTTGTAACTTTATCGGCGCCAGAAATGTGGTGACACTTGTGTACTGCCCAGGTATGGGGGTCTACCTGTCGATCTGCTCCTGGGACTGGCCAAGGTGGTGATTTGCGGGTCCAGGCAGCGGATAGTCGACGGCCGCACCGGGGTTAGCTGGTGTCCACAGGGACTTTGCAGGCCTTCCGTGAACGCTGGTCGCCGTGACGGAGCAAGTGTATTGTTGATGAATTTGGCGATATATTGATTTGATGAATGTTTTGTTTGTAAACTCAAACATGGGCGGAAATCGCTTTTAAAACATAGGGGGAGGGAGGGACACACAATTGCTTGGCGGCCCGATGACAAGTGTGCAGGACAACTAACAATTTTACTTCGGAGTCACGTGACCCCGCCAGCACGCATGCGCGACATATCGTCGACCGCATGCGAAGCGACAGGCAGGGAAGAGGGTCGCTTCTCTACTGCAACGGACCTGCAGGTAAGGTAAACTAACCCGCGGTTGGGTTTTTCTTCACCAGGGACTCTGTGTAACAGAGTACTCCACGGGCCGCTTCGAGATTGACTGCGGACCGCGGGATGCGGGCAGTCAGCAGCGGCAGCAACAGACTGGAGTTGGGCAAGCCCGTTGACCCAGCAGGGCCCGGGCTCACAGACTCGCCGTTTGTAGTGACGGCAGAGCGGCAGCCCGACTCAACACCGCAGCCCGCGGGATCACCGCGGACTGACGGCGTGAATTCACTGGGAAGTTGGGCAGCCCGTTGACCCGGCAGGGTCCGGGCTTACAGACTCGCCGTTCGCAGGTAGCGACGGCAGAGCAGCAGCGAGTATATATTCCCGCATGAGAGTCTGGTCACCATGGGAGCTGGGGGGGGGGGGTGGGGGGGAGTGCGCTCCTCCACCGGCAGCTTCAAAAAAGGCCCTCAGGTAAGTTATACTAACCTTGAGTTGCTTAGCTTCTGTAGTAGACTTTGCTTACAGAAACGATGGACCGGGAAACCAGAATGAAGGCATCGAAGCATGCCTCCAAGGGCCACGGGACTTTGGACGGGAGTCACCGGCCACAATCCCCGAGCTGCCCGCAACACCGGCAGAACCCGCTCAGCGGGCCGTGATAAGAACGTGGAAGTTGGGGAGCCCTGTTCAGTTGGCAGGGCCCGACTCTCCACCACAGCAGGCCAGGGAGCTGCACGTTGGTTGGAGCACCGCGCAGGAGCAGGGTAGGCAAGACCCTGACTCCCTACCGCTATCGCCCAAACATCACTGGGCCAGCGGAAAACAGGTGCGTAAACCCGTGCCTCGTTCAACGGCAAGGTTCTGTTTCCCCTCTGTTGCAGGTCTCCAGAGGGCAGACCAGGGGGGAAAAGCCGCACCGAAGTCGAGAAGCCCCGCTGCAGCAGCCGGCATCGACATGCCACTGGAGAAGTCTGCCAGATCGCGGACCGGTGACGTACCTGCTGGGAAGTCGGGGAGCCCCGCAGGAGCGGGAGGTACTGGCTCACCACCGGGGCAGGCTGCCAGAGTGCAGGCCGGTGGCCATGTATTTCGGTCGTGTGGCCCCGCTGAGGCGGCTGGCAGCGACTATGCGCCGTCTCAGTCCCGTATAACTGGGACTGGCGGTAAGCCTGCGCGGATGTCGGTGAGCCCGTTGCGGCCGCCGGTACTGACTCGTCTCCGCTTCTGTCATACCAGACAGGTGGACCGCTACAGTCTGGAAGACGGCGGACTAGCGGCATGTCGTGTAGCCCTGCAGGAGCGGCAGGCAGCGACCACTTGCCAACGTACCCTAGTCATCACCTCGATGAGGTGCGGTCCGTTGGCAGAAGCCCCAGTAGTTCTGGAGAACCTGGGGAAGTTGACTTGCCGCCTGCGGATGCGGCGGTGGTCGCATGGCTCGTATGGAGTGAATGGTCGAGCAGTTGCTCGAAGAGACCTTCTCCATCAAGTGCGTGTGTCCCTAGGATCTAGGAGACACACAGCAGAACCACCAAATATCTCTCCCTCATCAAAAGGGAGTGCCAGAAGTCAGCCGTTAGGTGGCTTTGAAGAGGGGTTGGCGCAAGAACCTATGTTGCCAGAGATGTCTGAAGAGGAACTACTGGAAGGAGTGTCAAAATTCGCCCAATCAGCAATCAGGGCAACCTCTTTAGCCCAAACTAGCAGCCAGCATCAATTACTCAACCACACACCAGCTGCAGGAACAGGTGCTCAAGGAGGCTACAAACGAGTACAAAGCTCCGGGTAATTGTGTGTCGCTCAATGTCCCGACCATCAACACACCCATCTGGGGCAGTCCCGGGATCAGGGCTCAGGAATTAAAAATACAGAAAATCCTGAAATTGTTGACCTCGGGCATTACTGCCTTTGCCAGGTCCATAGACGGGACGGACATGATGGAGGAGCAACAGGATGCACTAGCGTTGCTGTGCTATACACATTAAGAAATAAACTGCTTTCGCGAGAGCTCCATCCGCCCAACTCACAACCCAAAATTTGCGGGATTGTGCAAAGCCTCTGCTACGCCGCCAACGAGACAGCTGTTCGGTGAAAACCTGCCAAATCAGGTAAAAGACCTGGACGAGGAGGCAAAAACGGTCGGGTTGAGAAACCACCATCCTCGAGCAGGCCACCGTCGTATCGCAGACAGCATCCTTATGATACATCTAACAGGCTTTGGGATCAACCCGACAGGGCAATCAGAACCTATCCACCGGTCGCACCCTATCGACAAAAGCCTTTTTAGGACAGGGCCCACTGCGTCCAGCGTGGAAGATGCGTCAACCCCACATCCCAGCAACACAACGAACACAAAAGCCCAGAGCATCAAGCCTGCCGGTAATCATGGAGGTAAGGGGGTTTGGTTCTCTTGGGAATGCTGCATGTATAACCTCACAAGTAGGAGGGAGGTTGCGTACATTCTGGGATGCATGGGGTTTTGATTGTCACTATCCCAGGGAACAAGCAACAGACATAATAGAGGCATGTAACAGCCTTGCTTGCGCCAGGTAACCGACTATTAGACATGCTGCTAAGGTGATTGGGAAGCTTGTAGCTATATTCCAGCTGCACAATTTGGGCCGTGACTATCAAAACTTGCAAAGAGCAAAATCTCAGCATTAAAAGCGAATGCTGGACATTTTGACAGGCCTGTGCAGTTGCCAACCAAGGCAAAATTGAACTACAATGGTGGATTAGCAATGTTTGTGATTGTTTTAATCCCATCATTATATCAAACCCATCAGTCGTGTTACAAACCGACGCAAGCACCCAGGGCTGGGGAGCTACCAACTCCACTTCCAGTTGTGGCGGCAGATGGGATTTGCACGAGTCTACTCTTCTTCAATCACAAGGTAAATCATTTGGAAATGCTGGGAGCATGTCACGGGCTGCGGGCTTACTGCACTAATCTGCATCATACGCATGTTCATCTTCAAATAAATAATACCACTGAGGTGGCGTATTTAAACCATATGGGTGGTATCAAGTCAATATCTTGTGATGAATTGGCAAATTTAATTTGGCTCTGGTGTATTGAAAGAAATATTTGGATATCAGCTACATACCTTCCGGGTAAGCTCAATACAGTGGCAGACACCTGGTCACGAGTATTTAATAACAACATCGAGTGGATGTTGTACCCCCAAATATTTGCTAAAATTATAGCCAAATATGGAACACCAGATATCGACCTTTTTTTTGCGTCCAGGTTGAACCATCCCCAAGTATTCCCAAGATATGTCTCTTGGGAACCAGGTCCTGGGGCAGTGGTGATGGACGCGTTCTCGCTACTTTGGGGGAAATGAGTTTTCTATGCTTTTCCCCCATTCTGCCTCATTAGTCATGTATTGCAGAAAAATCAACTAGATTCTGCAACAGGTATACTGATAATACTCGACTGGCCTACACAACCATGGTATCCGGTGGTCCTCAATATGATAAAAGAACCATGGGCACAGGTTACCAAATGTCCGAATTTGGTGACCAATCCCATAACAGGGGAAAATCATCCGTGCCATGGTCATCTGAACCTGTTGGCTTGCAGGTTCTGAAGAGGTCACTACTGAAATTCGGGCTGTCATCAAAAACCTTGGACATCATAACAGCATCATGCGGAGAGTCCACAAGAAAACAGTACCTCACCCACATAAGGAAATAAGAGGTCTTCTGTAGTCGGACCAAGACCACCTACAACTCTGCTCCAATCTGCTATGATCTCCAATGTGCTGGAATTCCTCGCGGGCCGTCATTATGATGAGGCCGTCAGTTACAGTGCCATAAACAGTGCCAGGAGAGCACTGTCATCCTATCTCAACATTGGAATGGGATATCACCAGCTGGTATCCAATTTATGAGGGGTGTATTCAATTCCAACCCTCCTCGACCACGATATAATATTACTTGGGATATAGGGGTGTTGACCCTACTCAGGAGCTGGTCACCTATGACGGATTTACCACTGGAGTAACTCACCTTCAAAGTGGTGATGTTAATGGCACTGACCACTGCACAACGGGTCCAGACTCTACAGAAACTAAAACTGGATAGAATGGTCTCGACCCCCAATAAAGTGACGTTCTTTATAGACGAGTTGCTTAAACAACACAGACCTGGGACTACATGACTGAAAATGGAATTCCTAGCATACCTCATTGATGGAAGACTCTGTATAGCCACCTATATCCGACATTATATTAATGTCACACACACCATCAGGAATATGGAGATGGGTCTGTTTATCAGCCATGAAAACCCACATCACAGGGTGACGGTGCAGACTATCTCCAGGTGGCTCAGGGTGGTATTCGGTGCAGCAGGTAAGACACTAACATTTTAAAATCTCATTCTCCCAGGGCTGCATCCACATCAGCGGCGAGGACCATGGAGGTACCCATGGATCATGTCCTCGCAATATAACGGGCTGGGCCAGTGAAGCTACATTTCAGCGTTTTTATAACAAACTTGTGGCCGCTCCCGCAATGTTTGCGGAGTCAGTTTAAGTGTTGTTCCCTAAACAGTTGTTCCCGAGTTCAGGGGTTTATTGTTTGTATTAACAAATATGTTATTATTTTTCAGCTTGTTCAAGTCTGAAATACGTTAACATACTTCCTCCATCAGTAATTACGGCAGTGTGTGAGCATGGACGTGGTCCAGGTCACGGAATCACAGAGCTTTGAAATCTTCACAAAGTCACTCGCGTGGCTCCGAAGTAAAATAGTAAGATTAAACGAGAGCTTAACAGTTTGAAGTTTGATCTTTATTTTATGAGGAGTTGCGATCAGGGATTTCGTGCCCTCCGCTCCCAACACTCTATCATAAGGTTAACTGGTATTAGAGTCTCTTAAATCTTACTATCTTCAGTCATTGTTGTTATCTGTGATTCCACACCGCTGCTTTGAAGAATGTCGCGCATGCGTGCTGGCGGGGTCTTCACGAAATCCCTCATCGCAACTCCTCATAAAATAAAGATCAAACTTCAAACTGGTAAGCTCTCGTTTAATCTTACTATTTTATCTCCTCCCATCAAATGTTTCTTTATATATGTTTTTGTTAGTTTGTGAAAAGTTTACGTGTGTTGTTATCTCTCCCTCTCCCTCCCAATCGTTCTGCAGTACTCATTAAACCCGAGATATTTTTTAAAATGTAAAATTCCAAGGCAGATTTACTTTTGCTACAATCTATTTTTTGTATTGTATGAGGAATGGATGAGCATTTATCATTACCAAAGGATGACATTTAATTATTTTGCAGAGTCTGAGCCAGCTGACAATGCATGTGGCCGCGACTCTGCAATGCGCGGTCGGATGGGAACGGTTGCAAAATACATGTTTCACAAAACGTAGGTGGGGATTGTTCCCCCACCTCTCAAAGCATGGAGGAGACATGCCTCCTGTTCCCTCCCCGGGATGGTTACAAAATAACCATTTGAGAACCCCCCCTTGATCTCATTCTGGGAGTGGAGATGCAGGGGGTCTTTTACCTCTCACACTGGTGCAAAGTATCTTTCACATTGTTTGATGCCTGCTTCCAATGCAAGGAACCTTACTTTGATGATATTGAGGGAGAAGATGTTGTTTTGATATCATGCTACAAAGCTTGCTATCTCCTTCCTCTTGTTAACTCATGACAACGGTGTCATCTGCAAACTTGGAAATGGAATTTAAACAGAAATTAGCTGTGCTCAGTCATGAGCGTAGAGCAGGGGTCGGCAACCTTGTTCTGCATAAGGGCCAGGACATCTATGATCTTTGGTTCAAATACTCACACTTGTCCCCGACCTAATGACAACCCCGATCCCGACAGTAAAGCCCAGACACAGAAGGTGCTGGCGGCTTTACCTTTGCGCAGAATGCAGTACTGCCAGAGCTCGGCGGCGCTGCACTGCTCGCGCTCGGCTCTTGGTGCTGCTCGGCGCCTCTGCAGGGCTTTCGCTTAACTTTTTTTCCCTGTTGCCAGCCGGGCAACATTGACAGCATTTTAGGTTGCCAAATGACAGTTTAGGTGGTCATTGAAGACGGTTTGATTGAAGCATGCGATAATGTGCTCGGACGAAGTGCGTAGTTACCAGTCAGAATTATGCTCAATGAAGCATTCACATATTATGTTCAAGAAGGAACTGCAGATGTTGGAAAATCGAAGGTAGACAAAAGTGCTGGTGAAACTCAGCGGGTGCAGCAGCATCTATGGAGAGAAGGAAATAGGCAACGTTTCAGGCCGAAACCCATCAGTCTGAAGAAGGGTTTCGGCTCGAAACGTTGCCTATTTCCTTTGCTCCATAGATGCTGCCGCATCCGCTAAGTTTCTCCAGCACTTTTGTCTACATTCATATATTATTTCTGCTTCAAATAACTCACAAACTAAACATATTCACCAATCAAGACATGATATATACCACAATGACATGCAGCAAAATTGTAATACAATATCTCAACTCTTTTTACACATTGCAATGAATGCAATTTCTATTAGTTCTTTCCACTTCCAAACAAAAATGTGGTTGGATTATTCAGCAAATGATCAACCTGTGTAAATAAATCCTGGACCATGCACACTACAGATTGATGCAAGCATGTTTTCTGTGAAGGACCGAAAATTACCATGACATGGCCATAGCATGGGTCGTTATTGCTATTGGCACAGAAACACTCTGGCTTCCCACATGCAAGGACATTTCTAAAGGCATTTTATGATAATAGCTGTTAAAACCGACTATACCCATCTGACAGGCTAAACATTACACTAACTGACAAGAGATGGCCAAAGGACATAACTGCAGCAAATGTTCTTTTGGTAATATGTTTTAAGGTGTCAAAACAAATAATAACATTGGGAATTAAAACACATTTGATTGCATTCCGTTATCAAACATAGTCAATGTTCGTTCTGAAGGCCATGAATCACAATATGGGGGTGTTGAGAAGGCAATCGGAGCGGAATGATTGGATTGAGGCAGGTGAATTAGTACGTGTTGGTTGGAGTATGTGAAATTGTGAAGGGAGAGCTCAGGGGATGTCAGTGGTGTTGTATGGAGGGTCAGTACGGGATAGATGGGGGGGGGGGGGATCCGTACAGGATGAATGGAGGTAAACAGAAATGCTGGAGAAATTCAGTGGGTGAGGCAGCATCTATGGAGCCAATGAAATAAGGCACCGTTTTCGGGTCGAGACTTCTTCAGACTGTTCCCGGGGGGGGGGTCAGGACAGTGTGGATCGGAGGGTCTGTGCAGGATGAATGGGAGATCACTACAGGATGAATGAGGGGATCAGTATAGGATGAATGGGGGATCAGTACGGGATGAATGAGGGGATCAGCACAGGATGCATGAGGGGATCACTACAGGGTGAATGGGGGATCAGCAAAAGATGAATGGGAAGATCACTACAGAATGGATGGGGGGTTTGGTGCAGGGTAAATGGAAGGTGGGTCAGTATGGGATGAATGGGTGGATCAGTGCAGTATGAATAGGGGGGAGAAGTGCAGGATGGATGGGAAGGGGGATCAGTGCAGGATAAATTGGGGGACCAGTGTAAGATGGATGGGGGTGGCAGGAGAATCAATGCGATTCTAGGGTGATGAATAGATTGGCGTGGTGGGCAGATGGGGAGGGGAGCACAGGGGATGTCAGTGAGGACTGAATAGAGGAGAGAATGGGGATCAGTGCGGGATGGAGAGGAGGGGTCCCAGGATAAGAGGGGTGGAGGGGGGCGTACAAGAGAGAGAGAGAGAGCGGGGGGGGGGGGGGTGGGAAGGGGCAGAGGAGGTGGGGAGGGAGGAAGGTCAGCGCTCCTCGGACAATATCCAACGCCAAAGTGCCGCCGCCAAAGCGGGAGATAGTTGGGAACTCGTCGCCACTGCCTCCCCTCCTCCGCCAGCCGACAGGTAGGTACGGGGCCGAGCGGTGCAGCTCAAAGATTCTATGGCTATAGGATCTTTGGTGCAGCTGCTTCAGAGGGCGGAAGGAGGCCTCCGCTTCCTCTCTCCCTCTCTCTTTCTCCCTCCCTTCCTCCCTCCTCCCGGCCTCGGCGTTTGAGAGGGGTTGTATTGAAAGCACTGTTAACGGGTTTGCAGGCAGCGGCCGTTATCAGGGCGATAGCGGCCGCTGCCTGCAAATCAAAAGCTTCTGCTGCAAATCCACCAACTGTGCTTTCAAAACAACCCCTCTCACACGCCGAGGACGGAGAGGGAGGGAGAGAGTGCGAAGCCTCCTTCCGCTGGGTGGGGTACGGGAGGAGGAGACGGTGGAGCCGCTATCGCGGCCGCTGCTGTTCGAGACCCGTCATTTGCTCCGACCCTTTGTCACCCTGCACCTGGTATCTTTGCCGCGCAATCAAAGGTACTAGAGGTATACAGCCGCCGGCGTCGACACGAAACGTCATGCTCCTATTCTCCAGAGATGCTGCCTGACCCGCGGAGTTACTCTTTTTGTGTCTATCGGTATAAACCAGTATTTGCTTGCCAAGCCGGGCAAAATGAGTCGGCGTTTAGGTTGCCCAGCGGCACTTTGGGTGGTCATTGGCACCCGGGCAATCGCTAATTTCGAGCCCTGCTCTGTCACCGCACTTGGGCCCCGCGGCCTCGGGCCCGGGAGGTACCGGAGATGACGGAAGTCTACGGGCTGATTAATTACGGGAAAATTAATACGCCAGCGGGCGGATGATTTTGGGTTACGGGCCGTAGGTTGCCGACCCTTGGTGTAGACTGAGTATAGTAAGGAGCTGAGGATGCAGCCACAAGCCGCTGGTGTTAATTATCGTAGAGGATGTTTTGTCGTCTATCCTTACTGATTCTGGCCTATGGTTCAGGAGTCAAGGATACAGGTGCAGAAGGGGGAAAGTAGTTTGAAAATAAATTAGAAGTCGTTTTAAAGCTAGTTCTTGCTTGCACTGGTTAAATTAATGGTTACTATAGCTATATACCTTCTGACTATGGCTTGATGCTCCCTAACAGCAGTCTTCCATGCTCACTGATAATGTCTACCACATTGTAAATTTCTCAGAAATTGAATGCCAAATTCCATTGGGAGTTCTGGAGGGGGAGGGAGTAGTGAAGGAGCAGATTGCTATGTGGCCATAATTACCTATAAAATAGCGTCCTTTTTAATAGGTAATTATGGAATGTAGCTTGAATGATTAATTCTGTTCTATCTTGTCATTCCGTGAATTGAACAGAATTTGGCTGTAGACAGGCACTGAGAACACCTCTGCTGTACAATAACAAAAATGTGCCAAATATTTTGCTTGGACTTTGCCCCTGTGGGAAGTTGGACCAAGAAACAAGTTTCTAATTGGCTGTAAGTATAGGTACGTTGCCAGAATCTGCTTAACTGTGTGGCAACAGAGCTCAGCAATAGTTCAGTAGCTCATTGGGTTCCTGGTCTTGTTGAGTGTTGTTTACCATGTCGCTCTTTTCTCCCCTGACTCCTTTCATTCTTGCTGTGGTTTGCATTTGTGTTGTTGTTTGGTGGAGGAATAATGGAAAAGTGAAGAGACAAAAGAATATTGCATTTGAAAAGAGAACCATATCCAAACGCTGGGAGAATGAAGATCTGCAAGATGAGGCACAACTCAGCTTGGAAGAGAATGGTAAAGTAAAAGGGATGTTAACATACTCATTTTATAATTATGTTTTTTGAGGAGGTGGAAAACATAAAATTTGTGTGGCTTCTCGACAAGTTAGATTATTGCCTCTGGCCATCTGAAACCCACACAGAGTGTGGCGCCGGGTGGCGCCATCAGCAATGGCAGCCTTGCCAACAGTCTGTCTGTCTTTTCGTCATTTTTGTTATTTTCCTGGTGTTTTAAAAGTATATGTTAAGTGTTAGGTATGTGATATGATTAACATATGTGATGTCTTGTGCAAGTACGCATGCACGGCAGAGACGCAAGGTGGCGTCCTGGAATAAAGAAGCTTGTTAGTGTATTTCCATGATCGAGTGTTATTTTAAGTCTGTTCCAAGCACCCAAATACACAACAATTGGCGACCAGGATAAAAGAAATGAAAAAAAAAAAGAACAAGGACAGCCAAGAAAAGCGAAAACAAGTTAAAATAGAGGTTGTATTTGGAAACAAAGTGGAACAGCACCAAGCAAAATATTTGGCGCCAAATGGTTTTGAATTAGCGGCAAAGAAGAAAAAAAGGCGGAACAGGAAGCAAGATCGCAGGGAAGCAAGAGCGTACGGAAGACAAGCGGGGCAGTAAGGGTCACCGAGCGCAGCTGGAAGCTAGGAGCGATGGTGTCAACTTACCTGGAACAATTTCCAGGACCGTGTAGCCCACGGCCAGCCCCAGTAGCAGCCACAGGCGTCGGGTGAGGGCCTAGTACCGTGTAAGCCACGGATATGTCTGGAGAAGCCACCGACGAAAGCCGAGTCTTCAGCCCGGTTGGGAGCAGAGTCAGCCCGGTCGGAGGAGAAAGCGGAGAAAGTCCGGTCGCGGGAGATGGCTGAGAGCGGAGAAAGCCTGGTCGCGAGAGACGGCCGAGAGCGGAGAAAGCCCGGTTGCGAGAGACGGCCGAGAGCGGAGAAAGCCGGCCGAGAGAGAAGCGGGTCCGCGCAAGGGAAGTGGGACACAGCGCTTAACCAGCCCCGACGGCGGGGCACAGTCCAGACACTTGGAGCAGCGGGGACCAGCAGCAGAAATGAGCAGCGACTCGCCTTCTGCAGGGTGTCCATGGGAGCCAGCGATGAGCCAAGCAGCGGGTCCAGTAGCAGCCGAGAAGGCTGTGGAGCCAGAGGGCAGGCAAGTCGGCGGAGCAGCGGGAGTCGACTTTGCAGCGAGGCAGCGAAGGCAACAGCAATGGCTGAGACAGCGGCAGCAGAGGTCCGGAGTGGCCAGCAGTATTTAAAAGTAACGGTGAGGCCCGGGGAGCCAGCAGAAGCAGCAGCGGAGGTCCGGTGAGGCCAGCAGCAAAAGTAACGGTGGGGACAGTCCGAGAGGTCGAGGAGGCACCGGCGTCCATAGGCTGACAAGCTGGAATGTGAAATCCTTCAAAGTAAAAGCACTGTTGAATGTAATGCATTGTTCACTATTCCTTCACAGTAAAGGCATGACTGTTTGGATGTAATGCATTGGTCACTTATTAATAGTAAATCTGTGTGCATAGATGGAATATGGTTTAAAATGTTCTAGTGAACAATTTAAATGTGTTCCCCTTAAGTGAGTCGATGCTATTCACCTCAACGACTCTGCATGAACTTCAAGTGTTACAAATATATTTAAATTTGCACTTCACTGATTTCAAGACATTCCTTTTGTTCGTTTTCACTTGAATAACTCATTGCCTGGTTTTTGAAGGTTACACAAAAAGCTGGAGAAACTCAGCGGGTGCAGCAGCATCTAAGGAGCGAAGGAGATAGGCGACGTTTCGGGTCGAGACCCTTCTTCAGTCTGAAGAAGTCTATCTCCTTCACTCCTTAGATGCTGCTGCACCCGCTGAGTTTCTCCAGCTTTTTGTGTAACCCTCGATTCTCCAGCATCTGCAGTTCCTTCTTTAACAACAGCCTGGTTTTTGAAGTTGATATCACGGTTCAGAATTATGTCAGCCTCCTCTCTTACAAGCCACCATTGTTCAATGCGGAAAGCACTCTATCTGCCAAGCCATTGTCCCTAATGATATAATGGGCTCTTAACTTCTGGAGAGCTGAGTACTTAACTTTGTAGGGATGCGAAGTGACCAGAGATGACCTGGTTGTCTATAGAACATTTGTGCAGAATAATGCACAAGGCTATTCATCCTATTGTGTTTAATTTTAATTACACCCCGCCAATTAATCCCAGCCCCCATCATCCAACATATTATTGCCCTTTAGTTTTATATTTGGCTGCCTTAATTGAAATTATTTACAAATCACCTTCCATCATAGAAACATAGAAATTAGGTGCAGGAGTAGGCCATTCAGCCCTTTGAGCCTGCACCGCCATTCAATATGATCATGGCTGATCATCCAACTCAGTATCCCGTACCTGCCTTCTCTCCATACCCTCTGATCCCCTTAGCCACAAGGGCCACATCTAACTCCCTCTTAAATATAGCCAATGAACTGGCCTCAACTACCCTCTGTGGCAGAGAGTTCCAGAGACCCACCACTCTCTGTGTGAAAAAAGTCCTTCTCATCTCGGTCCTAAAGGATTTTCCCCTTATCCTTAAGCTGTGACCCCTTGTCCTGGACCTCCCCAACATCAGGAACAATTTTCCTGCATCTAGCCTGTCCAACCCCTTAAGAATTTTGTAAGTTTCTATAAGATCCCCTCTCAATCTCCTAAATTCTAGAGAGTATAAACCGAGTCTATGCAGTCTTTGTTCATAAGACAGTCCTGACATCCCAGGAAGCAGTCTGGTGAACCTTCTCTGCACTCCCTCTATGGCAATAATGTCCTTCCTCAGATTTGGAGTCCAGAACTGTACGTAATACTCCAGGTGTGGCCTCACCAAGACCCTATACAACTGAAGTAGAACCTCCCTGCTCCTATACTCAAATCCTTTTGCTATGAAAGCTAACATACCATTCGCTTTCTTCACTGCCTGCTGTACCTGCATACCTACTTTCAATGACTGGTGTACCATGACACCCAGGTCGCGCTGCATCTCCCCTTTTCCTAATCAGCCTCCATTTAGATAATAGTCTGTTTTCCTATTTTTGCCACCAAAGTGGATAACCTCACATTTATCCCCATTATACTGCATCTGCCAAACATTTGCCCACTCACCCAGCCTATCCAAGTCACCTTGCAGTCTCCTAGCATCCTCCTCACAGCTAACACTGCCCCCCAGCTTAGTGTCATCCGCAAACTTGGAGATATTGCCTTCAATTCCCTCATCCAGATCATTAATGTATATTGTAAATAGCTGGGGTCCCAGCACTGAGCCTTGCGGTACCCCACTAGTCACTGCCTGCCATTGTGAAAACGACCCGTTTACTCCTACTCTTTGCTTCCTGTTTGCCAGCCAGTTCTCTATCCACATCAATACTGAACCCCCAATGCCGTATGCTTTAAGTTTATATACTAATCTCTTATGTGGGACCTTGTCGAAAGCCTTCTGGAAGTCCAGATACACCACATCCACTGGTTCTCCCCTATCCACGCTACTAGTTACATCCTTGAAAAATTCCACAAGATTCGTCAGACATGATTTACCTTTCGTAAATCCATGCTGACTTTGTCCAATGATTTCACCACTTTCCAAATGTGCTGTTATCCCATCTTTAATAACTGACTCTAGCAGTTTCCCCACTACCGATGTTAGACTAACTGGTCTGTAATTCCCCGTTTTCTCTCTCCCCCCCCCCCTTCTTAAAAAGAGGGGTTACGTTTGCTACCCGCCAATCCTCAGGAACTACTCCAGAATCTAAAGAGTTTTGAAAGATTATCACTAATGCATCCACTATTTCCGGAGCTACTTCCTTAAGTACTCTGGGATGCAGCCTATCTGGCCCTGGGGATTTATCGGCCTTTAATCTATTCAATTTACCCAACACCACTTCCCGACTAACCTGGATTTCACTCAAGTACTCCTTTGACCCGCGGTCCCTTGCTATTTCCGGCAGATTATTTATGTCTTCCTTAGTGAATACAGAACCAAAGTAGTTATTCAATTGGTCTGCCATATCCTTGTTCCCCATGATCAACTCGCCTGTTTCTGACTACATTTGTTTTAACTAATCCCTTTCTCTTCACATATCTATAAAAACTTTTGCAGTCAGTTTTTATTTTCCCTGCCAGTTTTCATTCATAATCTATTTTCCCTTTCCTAATCAAGCCCTTTGTCCTTCTCTGCTGGTCTCTGAATTTCTCCCAGTCCTCTGGTATGCTGCTTTTTCTGGCTACTTTGTACGCATCATCCTTTGCTTTGATACTATCCCTGATTTCCCTTGTTATCCACGGATGCACTACCTTCCCTGATCTATTCTTTTGCCAAACTGGGATGAACAATTTTTGTAGTTCATCCATGCAGTCTTTAAATGTCTTCCATTGCGTATCCACCGTCAACCCTTTTAGAATTGATTGCTAGTCAATCTTGGCCAATTCATGTCTCGTACCCTCAAAGTTACCTTTCCTTAAGTTCAGAACCATTGTTTCTGAATTAACAATTGTCACTCTCCATCCTAATGAAGAACTCGACCATATTATGGTCATTCTTGCCCAAGGAGGCACGCACAATAAGGCTGCTAACTAACCCTTCCTCATTACTCAATACCCAGTCTAAAATAGCCTGCTCTCTCGTTGGTTCCTCTACATGTTGATTTAGATAACTATCCCGCATACTTTCCAAAAAATCCTCTTCCTCAGCGCCCCTGCCAATTTGATTCACCCAATCTATATGTAGATTGAAGTCACCCATTATAACTGTTTTGCCTTTGTCGCACGCATTTCTAATTTCCTGTTTGATACCATCCCCAACTTCACTACTACTGTTAGGTGGCCTGTACACAACTCCCACTAGCGTTTTCTGCCCCTTAGTGTTTCGCAGCTCTACCCATACCGATTCCACATGCTCCAAGCTAATGTCCTTCCTTTCCATTGCGTTAATCTCCTCTCTAACCAGCAACGCTACCCCACCTCCTTTTCCTTTCTCTCTATCCCTCCTGAATATTGAATATCCCTGGATGTTCAGCTCCCAGCCTTGATCACCCTGGAGCCATGTCTCCCTGATCCCAACTATATCATACTCATTAATAGCTATCTGCACGTTCAACTCATCCACCTTATTACGAATACTCCTTGCATTGAGACACAAAGCCTTCAGGCTTGTTTTTACAACGCTCTTACCCCTTATACAATTTTGTTGAGAAGTGGCCCTTTTTGATTTTTGCCCTGGTTTTGTCTGCCTGCCACTTTTACTTTTCACCTTGCTCCCCATTGCTTCCACCCTCGTTTTACACCCACCTGCCTCTCTGCTCTTGTACCCATCCCCCTGCCACATTAGTTTAAATCCTCCCCGACAGCACTAGCAAACACACCCCCAAGGACATTGGTTCCATTCCAGCCCAGGTGCAGACCGTCCTGTTTGTACTGGTCCCACCTCCCCCAGAAATGGTTCCAGTGCCCTAAAAATTTGACTCCCTCCCCCTTGCACCATTTTTCAAGCCACGTATTCATCTGCAATATGCTCCTATTTCTACTCTGACTGGCCCGTGGTACTGGTAATAATCCAGAGATTATTACCTTTGAGGTCCTACTTTTAAGTTTATCTCCTAGCTCCCTAAATTCACCTTGTAGGACCTCATCCCTTTTTTTTACCTATATCGTTGGTGCCAATATGCACCACGACAACTGGCTGTTCACCCTCCCCCTCCAGAATGTTCTGCAGCTGTTCAGTGACATCCCTGACCTTTGCACCAGGGAGGCAACATACCATCCTGGAGTCTCGTTTGCAGCCGCAGAAACGCCTATCTATTCCCCTGACAATTGAATCCCCCATTACAATTGCCCTTCCCCTCTTTTTTCCCCCATCATGTGCTGCAGAGCTACCCATGGTGCCATGAACTTGGCTGCTGCTGCATTCCCCTGATGAGCCATCTCCCTCAACAGTATCCAAAATGGTAAACCTGTTTAGTAGGGAGATGACCGCAGGGGAATCCTGCACTATCTGCCTACTGCTTTGCTGGCTATTGGCCACCCGCTCCCTTTCTGTCCTCTTACCTTTTACCTGTGGCGTGACCAACTCGCTGTATGTGTTATCCACGACTTTCTCTGCATCGTGGATGCTCCAGTATGAATCCAGCCGCAGCTCCAATCGTTCAATGCGGCCTGCCAGGAGCTGCAGCTGGACACACTTCCTGCAAATGTAGTCACCAGGGACACCGACAATATCCCTGATCTCCCACACGTTGCAGGCTGAGCAAACCATGGGGCCAATCTCCACTGACATATTACTCCCAAATTACTCTGTATTAAATATATATATATTTTTTATATTGTTTTTTTATCGTCGTTTTAGGCAGAATATTTCATACTGTGATAAAGCTCTTAATCTCCCCTCATCCCTGCTCCAGGTTTTCTTTGTAGTCATATTAATTGATAGAACTGAGCATCATAACGGGAGAATCATGTACTTTCTGCTTCCAATTATCCCCACCTCCCCAACAATCAGTCTGAAGAGGGGTCCCAAGCCTAAATGTCACCCACCCGTTTTCTCCAGAGATGCTGTCTGACCCACTGAGTTACTCCTGCATTTGTGTTTATCTTTGGTATAAACGAGCGTCTGGAGTTCATTTTTATTACATTTGAAAGACTGCTGTTGGTTTTGTAATTCCTCATAGATGTGACACTCTGCTGCATTGGGACACAAGGAATTCTTCCCTATTCTTTTTCCTCAAATTGTCCATGGAATTAGCAGTAGCAGGTTTATGTTATGTTCCTAATTAATGAATATATCTTGGTCAACAAAGATGAAATTAGGGACATATTCGTCTACATCCTGATATTCATTTTACTATAACCCAAGGTCACCTTTGTGCTGCATATTATGGATGATAAAGGTGGATGTTGTTATCTGGACACTGGTTTCGTGCAGTTCAGTAACTTAAAGGCCCTTTATAATAATGATGACATTCAGTAGTGCAATTGCTTTTGCATTGCTGAAATATTTTTTTCCTATTATCTGAAGAGGCGTCATGTTTCCCTCTCAAAGACTCAGGATGCCCATTTCAGGCCCTTTTTGAGGACACTTGCTGGTATGTATTGAAGAGCATTTCCAATTCTCCTCAGTAACACAGAATGCTTCAGCCGGCCTATTAGCCAGGGCCATATTTGGTTATCAAATGGCTTTCGCTGTTCCTCCCTAGGCCTCGTAATTTAGGTTCCTGGTGGCTCTGTGTTATTAGTTGCATTTTTCTTGGAAATACCTTGTCTCCAAATAATAAACTGGTAAGTTTGTTTTATGGTGTGAAGTCAATTGAGGAGCTGGACAGCTAGGAATGAAAGTGCTAAAGTAGCTGCCCAAAAATGCCTGTGCACACCTACATAAAGATCAGTTTGATGCTGCACCACAGCTCAGCGTTGATGAAACTTTGTGGTTGATAATTGCTGCCAGGTAATCTGAAGATTCCTTATTTGCCACTTACATGCAGATCATGGTACCCTACCTACTGTTGTACATCTAAACTAATCTAATGCGGCGTTAAAATGAATTATAATAGCTTGTCAATATCAAAATAATTAAGAATGGTTTAATGTCATTAAATTAGATTGATTGATTTAAAGATATAGGATGGAAACAGGCCTTTTGACCCACTGAGCCGCACCAGCTATTAATTGTCCATTCACACACTAGTTCTATGTTATTCCACTTTCTCTTCCACATCTCATCCACATATAAGGGACAATTTATAGTTATTCCACAAACCAGTACATATTTGGGATGTGGGAGTAAACGTCACTGGGTTGAAAATGCAAACTCCCCACAGACAACACTCGAGGTCAGGATCAAACCGGGGTCTCAGGCACTATGTGGCAGCAGTTCTACCAGCTGCTCTACAGTGCCACCCAGAAAAGATTGAAGCCAGTTTCCTGCCAGTTGCCTCCTTCCCCATATTTATCCACCCATTCACTCCAGGACCTACATGCTCCTACAGTTTCAAATTCAGTCATAAATCTCAGTGTATCCGGACGTGGTGTCGAAGAACGAGAAGCCGAAGCAAAGAAGTGGAAGCCAAATAACCGAACAGAAACAAAGCCGAAACGCCAAATAACCAAAAGCAGACGAAGCTGAAACACCAACTAACCGAAAGGGTGGGATGCCTAAAAGCAAACTAACCGAAAGGGCGGGACGCCTAAAAGCCAACTAACCAAAAGGGTGGAACGCCTTAAAGCAAACTCACCATAAGGCCGTGAAATGCCAATTCACTGAAAAGGCTGCATCACCTACAAGCCAACTAACCGAATAGTGGCTGCTGAAAAGTAAAATAACGGAGAATGACGTCGCCGAGGGGGCAGGACCTGTCAGCGATTGGTCCAGACCCCCGCGTCCATCACATCACTGGCCGATGGAGACTGGAGCGTGGGGGTCATTTTCCTCACACAAGCCATAGGTGACTGGGCACTCTGAACCCGATCACCAGGTTGTAAGCTGCCGAAGGAGCGCATCCCGCAGGACGGCCCCCACTCTCCCACGGCCAGGGCCTCCCTCCGCCTCATCTCCCCCGTGTGGCCGCACTGTGACGGGCTGAGAGTCGGCAGCACCGGATGGAGCAGAGGTGAAAGATAAGCACCTACCAACAATGAAGGCACTATGATACCAGCTGCCGCAAGCCCTTTAAAAGAGTTAATGATTTAAAAAACAAAAATGTTACATGTATAAATAGTTCTTACATTTAGGAACTTGGTTAATTAAGTGGGGGGGATGAATAGTTGGGGTGGCGATCGCGATGCCACCCAGGGGTGATGGGGGGGATAGCGGGGACGATGCTGTTTGGGGGGGATAGCGGGGCCGATGCCTGCAGGGGAAGAGGGGGTGGAATAGCGGGGGTGGCGATGGTGATGCCGCCTGGGGGAGGGGGGAAAAGCGGGGGCGATGCCGTCCAGCAGCGGAGCGCCACACTCACCCACTGTGCAAACTCTTCACCGACTTGATCTGCCGCTGGTGTTGCTGCTGCAAGTTGGTCAGAGGCGGCAGGTGACCGCCGCTGCTCTTTGACAGCAGGAATACCCAGCTCATTGCTGGAGGTGTTTCGGGGGCAACCCTGGCTCAGCAGCCAATCCAGCACATTCTTCCAGACCACCGGCCATTTGGGAGTCCGACTACCGTCAACAATCAGTTGGCCGGGGTTGGAAAACTATCGAGTTGGTGGATTCCTTTAGCATGATATATATAACATAATTTTCTTTTTTTCTTTTTTTTTCTTTTTCCTTTTCTTTTTTGAGGGTCTATCTTTTAACCCCCTTTTCTAATTCTTTGACCAAGGGTTTCTTCTCCCCTTTGGCACGCTCTTTCACTATCACAACTCTTTTCACATTTCACTCTCTTTCTCTCTATTCTTTTTCTTTAAAAGCCATAAAATTATGGGGTACAATGTTTGTAACAGTATATACGTGTACATTGATGTATTTACCTCTAATAAATAAAATTTAAAAAAAAAACAAAAAAAAACAATCAGTTGGCCGTCGCCATCATTGACCGACACACGGCCCATCACAGTGCGGCCGCATGGGGGAGAAGAGGCGGAGGGCGGCCATGGCAGTGGGAGAATGGGGGCTGTCCGAGGGATGTGCTCCTTCGGCCCCTTACAACTTGGCGCTCAGGTTCAGAGTGCCCAGTCACGTAGGGCTTGTGTGGGAAAATGACCCCCACCCTCCCATCTTCATCGGCCAGTGATGTGATGGATGCGGGGATCTTGGACCAATCGCTGACAAGTCTCGCCCCTCCTGGCGATGTCGCTGTCTGTTATTTGACTTTTTGGCAGAGCCGCTATTCGGTTAGTTGGCTTGTAGGCGACACAGCCTTTAGGTGAGTTGGCGTTTCGGCAGAGCGGCCTTTCGGTGAGTTTGCTTTTAGGCGTCCCACCCTTTCGGTTAGTTGGCGTTTCGGCTGTGTGCGCTTTCGGTTATTTGGCGTTTTGGTTGCGTTTCCGTTCGGCTATTTGGTTTCCACTTCTTTGCTTCGGCTTCTCGTCCTTCGATGCCACATCTGCACACGAATTTCAGGGCTGTGATGACACAGATATAGGATGGGAAACAGTCAATATGGGACCTGTTTTTCAAAAATGAAATAGACCAATGAACACAGGGCAGTTTGCTTAGTGGATTTGTGGTAGATCATGAATTTGTGTGAACGTTTTTGAAAGTGTGTGTGATCCATTTTACATTGGTACTGATTTTTATTTTTACTGAGATATATATATATATATATATATATACCAGTAAAAATAAAAATCAGTACCAATGTAAAATGGAATTATATAAAATATAATTTTATATATAATTAAGGGGATATAAAATATATCCCCTTAATTTTATATATAATTAAGGGGATATAAAATATATCCCACCAGATATAAAATATATATATATCTTCTGCATTCTGTATCATAAGAGGTAGAAGGTTCGCTGATGGGAATGGCCAGTGATTCTGAAGCTAGTATGCCGTGCCAAAAATTATTGATGTTCAATACTAAGACTGTTTTTTAACATTGTTTATGTGCCAGTTCAAAAACATATTATTAATTCAATATAATTGTTTAACTTACTAAACAGTCCTTTGTTCTTGTGTTCTTTACTTTCCAGTAGGAGAATGTCTTGAAACAGAAGTTGAAATCCATCACATTCCATATTCGATGAAGCATTATCCAAAGGAAGAAATGATTCGCAGAGCCAATGAGTTCTACCACCTGATGAATGGGAGGAGGAGTGTGCGCCTCTTTAGCAAGGAAATTGTACCAATGGAGGTGATTGAGAGCATCATTAGGACAGCAGGTAGCATCCAGGCCATTTTTACTTTACATTTTATACTCTGTTTCTTTTCTTTTTTGCACTACCTTGATAGCACAAAAATATTTTTTTCACCGTATCTCAAGACGCATATCTCAGGATACTATTGGTATTGGTTTATTATTGTCATATGCCAAGATACAGTGAAAAGCTTTATTTGTGTACTAACCAGTCAAATCATACTATACCTGCGTACAATCAAGCTACACGCAAGTACAACAGGCAGTACAAAGAGAAAAATACCAGAGTACAGAATTTAATTTTACTTCGGAGTCACGTGACTGACTACGTGAAACCCCGCCAGGCGTATGCTTGGCATTACGTCGACGCATGTGGCACCGACAGGGTGGAGAGCGCAGCTCCCACCAGCGGTAAGTTTAACCCGCAGGTAAGTCACTGTTGAACTTTCTGGCGAGTGTTTTTAAACTCTGTAAAGGGCCTGTCCCACCAGCATGCAACTCTAGACGATGAACACGATCGAACTAGTAGCGGGGGCCGCGCGGAGGTCGGGTGATCCCCTGTACAGGGCCGGTCCCACCAGCATGCGCCTGCATGCGGCAAGCGCAACCAAACCGGCAGTAGGGGCCGCGCGGAGGTCGGGTGAGTGGCGCAACGCGGCGCAAATGAGGCGAACTTGGAGCGAAGTCCAAGGTAAGTTCGTCAGGACAGAGAGGTGCACACAGAGAGGGGCACCGAGGCACACACACACACAGGGCCACGGAGGCACACACATAGAGGGTCATGGAGGAACCTACCGAGAGGGTCATGGAGGCACGATGTGGGGGCGGTGTGTAAACGTCGAGGCAACTGCGAGCCGACAAGCCGTTGCCGCGCGGGATTTTTGGACATAGTCGTTTTTTTGGAGCCCCGCGTGGTGTCGGGATGAACTCGGGACGAACTCCGCACAATTCCGCACGGCCCCAGCATCGAAGTGGGACCGGCCCCGCGACGCCGGACGGCTCAAGCGACCACGTTAGGTCGCGCTAATCGCATAGAGTTGCATGCTGGTGGGACAGGACCTTTAGTCTGCAGAGCCAGCTAGAGTGTTCATGTATTTTGAAAAAAATTAAAAACTCGGTAAATCTGGCTCGAAATACGGAGTCAGCTAGAGTAAAAGTATTTTTCAACTGCGGTAATTGAATGGAATGCGCTGGAGCCGCAGTTTCCGATTTAGATTGGATCGGGAGATAAGGGCTGCTTTAAAAGCCGGTTCCCGCTATTTACCGCTATTTAGATCGGGTTTGGAGATAACGGCTGCGCTAAATGCCAGCTCCAAATACCCACAATTTGTAAAATAAAGTCTGCTCTGAGTATATGATACCAGATGCAGTTTTCTTTATGGAAATGTATATAACCCTGTGTGATACTGAGGTTAATTCAAATATTCTGCAAGCAGAATGTGCCTATCAGAATTACAATTTTAAACATATATGGTTTATGCACAAATACAAAACAGTAAAGAAGTAACTCTCCTCCAAGGGAGGACAAGAATGTGGGGGAGGCTGGAAATGGAGAAAATGCTCCCCACTTGACTTGGTCAAGGGTTCGAAGACCCATATATGTCTTCCTGTAAGGCAGGCTCCAAAGGAGTTTCCATACGCTGAGTATAGTGCCTATGAAAATGTGATTCTGATTCTCCAGTACCTTGGTTAGGTCTGGATGAGGTCCCTAGAGCAAGATAAAATGCTCAAAACTCTAACCAATCAAGGGTTCTAAGACCCATGAGATTCTAAGGCACGCTCCGAAGGAGTTTCCATACACTGAGAATGGTGTCTATGAAGAATGAGAATCTCATTCACCAGTGCCTTGCATAGGTCTGGATGAAGTCTCCCTAGAGCAAGATGCGGGAGTACCAGGGCAGGAGGAGACTGACCCTAAAGCTGGTGTCCCTACTTATGTGTTAACACCAGAGCACAATAGAAATGTTCCGGGTGTTCCCAATGTAGCACCAAGTTTGCTATATCGGTATGGACTGGTGAGGCTATGGATGAACCTGGCGGCCAACATTATTTGGTTTCTCACCTACTCCAAGAAACTGTTATGACTTAAACAGTAAAAAATATATTAAAATATATAAAACACCCGTCTATTGTGCTTCGCTCAGGGTGCCGACAGTAACTCAGTAATTGGGCACCAATGAGTGTAACGATGCAAGGACAGGAAATGTGTTCCAGCATGTCCTCTAGCTGATATTCAGTTGGCATCACTGCATTTGGGGAAGCCATACATGGGTCGATAATGTCCAATACTTTTAAGACATGCTTGCGTTACTCTGCAATGCATATTCGAACCCAATTGTATGATGAAAATTACCATTTGGCTAACATTATACCCAAAAAATGCAGGATTATGTGGGCAAGCTATAACCAGATTTATGATTAATGAATACGAACCCCTATATTAAGAGAAGGAGATCTTCTGGTTCATTTACGGAAGTACGGAAACGTCATTCCATTACACATGGAATTTCTGGGAAACAGCCTCTGGTTGGTTGTAAGATTACAATTGTTTTGTAATTCTGCATTAAATCTGTTCGGCTTGGTGTTTGAATGTACCAGGAACTTGTCAGGTAGAGATAATATATCCCAGACACAAGTATGAGGGTTGCAGAGTCATTCTGGGACTCACAAATTTAAATTTATAGTTCAGTATAGGCATTTAAAAAAGTACACTTCAACACTGTAACGAAGTTGTTATCACAAGGCTGCTATATGGCTATTATTAGACTTAAAAAAGATGCCTTATTATTCAGGTACTTCAATTAATTGGATGGGTCAGCTGAAGGAATTACCTAATGGGTTAAATTCAGCCCTCAGATTGCTCACACAATTATTGAAACCAGCACTGCTGTTAATGAGGGCTCATAATTACATATGACTTATCTAGAAGATATGTTAATTGTAAATGGGAGACAGCTGAAGAACTGGGTTCAGCAACCATAAGCCTATTGAAAGGCTAAGGTTCTGGACATCCAAACAACATGTAAGTTACAGGCATCCCAAACAATTGATTATTTGGGGTTTGTCTTTAATACAGTTGATATGTCAGTACCTTTACCAACAATTAAGGTTGGAGATGTTACAAATACCTGTATTTGTCTTGGTAAAAAACATTATCCCACCATCCAAGAAGTAGGTATGGTTACTGGTAAAGTGATAGCAGCATTCCTGCTGTCGAATTGGGACCGCTGCATGATCAAAGTCTGCAAAGACCAGAGTATAAGCGTAAAAAGCATGCAGGTCATTGATTAGGTCCATGCAGTTACCAACCAAAAAGGTTGAGCTGAATTGCAATGATGGATTCTCAATGTTGCACAAGTTACTAGAAGTAAAAATGTGCTTGTTCAGCAGTCTTCAGTGTTATTACAGACTGATGGGAGTGCTCTCGGATGGGGAGCCAAGGACAGCGACACTAGTTGTGGTGGTCGATGGACTGTCCAAGACGATTTAATTCTCCAAACACATGGTATGAATTATTTGGAGTTATTGGGGGCGTTTTATGCATTGATAGCTGTTTGTTGTACAATAAAGAACTTACATGTTCAATTACGAGTAGACAATACCACAACCGTGGGAGAAGACAATATTGTGGTAAGACAACAGATCACGAAAGTTCAATGACAATACAGAATGAATGTTAAAATTCAAAAAGATTGTCAGACAGTATGAGTACCAAATGTTGATCTGTTGTGTCTGGATTAAATCTCCAGTGGTCTAAATGTGTCTCGTGGGAGCCAGACCCAGGAGCATTAGCGGTGGATGCATTCCCGCTACATTGGGGAAGTATAGTCTTTTATGTTTTCCCCATTTTGCCTGATTAGGCAATGTGTCACCAAAATAAAGTCTCCGCCGCAGGCATTTGGTGGTTCCAAACTGGTATTCCTTCTCGGCCTTTTGGCTTAGATCAAGTGTAGTATCTGTTCTTATCAGTTAATATCTGATACGTCCCTTATCTAGGGACCATTACTACACAGCCATTGTTCCCATTGGTGCTCAGAATGATGATTCAGCCATTCATGACAAATCCCAGGTGCAGTAATTGTTGGTACATCCAGTAACAGCAGAAGTCATCCATTACATGACCGTATTAATTGTTAATCTGCAGGTTCTGATGGAATGTCGGATAGGACCATGGATGTCATAACTGCAGCTTGGAGAGATAGCACTAAGAAACAATATATGTTTCATATAAGGAATGGGAAATCTTTTGTATACAGTCAGATATATTTTATCATATTGCAAACATATCTGATGTATTGGAGTTCCTTGCTATGTTGCACCTGAGTTATAGTACCATTAATGGAGCTCGGAGTGTTTTGTTCTCCTATTTAGGACAATTTTAGACAAGAATTTATCAGGTCTCATCCGTTAATATCCCGATTTATGAGAGGGATTTTCATAAACTACCAAACCCAGATATACAGAAATCTGGGATGTCAGTATAGTTCTCATATTGCTTAGGCAATGGACTCCAATTACGTCACTGTCTTTTCAAAAGTTAATATTTAAAGTGGTTATGCTCATGCCATTAATATCAGCACAATGAGTACAAACATTACAAATGTTGTGGGTAGATTGTATGCAGTTGTCAGTAGATAAAACAATGTTTTATGTCAATGATCTAAGCAAGCAAAGCAAGCCAAGAAAGGCTGGAACCAATGTAATCTTTAAGACATACTCTGTCAATTAAACATTGTGTGTGGTTAAGCATCTGAATTAATATATATTGAATTAAGAGTCTCCGAGATTGTGAGACACCAATGTTCATTACCCACAAGAAACATATAAAAAGTGACAGTACAAACTATTTCTAGATGGATCAACAGGTTCTGGATTAACTGGAGTAGACACTGATGTGTTTAAATCTCACTCCACAAGGGTGGTATCAATGTCCGCGGAGAAGGTGCAGGACGTGCCGCTCGACCAAATTCTGGAGACCGTAGGATGATCTTAAGAAGAAACTTTCCTAGATTTATGATAAACCTGTTGTTACAGTGCCAGGGTTGCACATGGTGTGTTGGGTTCTGTTCAAAATTGTTTGCTTTGTTGCATATAATTTGTTGTCATTTCCCCTGGGATACAGGGGTTATTACTTTTCTTATTATTATTATTATTATTAAAATATTTATTGCATAATTTCAAGCAATATATATTATTTACTCACTACTGTGTAAACTGAAGCAGTGTGTCGTATGGAATTATCTACGGCATGAAAATCATAGAGCTTTAAATTCTTCACGTAGTCACTCACGTGACTCCGAAGTAAAATAGTAAGATTAAACAAGAACTTACCTGTTTGAAGTTTGATCTTTATTTTATGAGGAGTTACGATGAGGGATTACGTGCCCTCCGCTCCCAACCCTCATAATATAAATGATCATCTGGTAGTTCTAATCTTTGTGAGCCTTACTATCTTATTCCGGCTATTGGTTCTGTGTTTTTCACGCCGTTGCTTTGAAGTATGCTGAGCATGCGCCTGGTGGGGCTTCACGTAATCCCTCATCATAACTCCTCATAAAATAAAGATCAAACTTCGAACAGGTAAGTTCTCATTTAATCTTACTATTTTATAGCATTATAGTGTTATAGTTACAGTTCAAGGTTCAGAAAGTTCAAGGTCCTATGAGGTAAGATGGAATTTAATGGGAGCATCTTTAGCAGACTGATAATCGCAGGGAAGAAACTGTTCCTCAAACTGGTGGTAGGAACTTTCAAACATCTGTATCTTCTGCATGAAAGAGATGAGAATAGGGGTGAGTAGGGTGATAAAGGTCTGTGATTATGTTAGCTGCTTTCTCGAGGTGGTGAAACATAGAAAATAGGTGCAGGAGGAGGCCATTTGGCCCTTCGAGCCAGCACCACCATTCATCGTGATCAGGCCTGATCGTCCCCAATCAATAACCCGTGCCTGCCTTCTCCCCATATCCCTTGATTCCACTAGCCCCTTGAGCTCTATCTAACTCTCTCTTAAATCCATCCAGTGATTTGGCCTTCACTGCCCTCTGTGGCGGGGGAATTCTACAAATTTACAACTCTCTGGGTGAAAAAGTTTGTTCTCACCTCAGTCTTAAATGGCCTCCACTTTATTCTAAGACTGTGGCCCCTGGTTCTGTGAAGTGTAGATGGGATTGATGGTGGTCTATGTAATGGGCTACATTAAGGCATGCTACCTTGCTCTTCTTTGGCACAAATGTTAATACTGAACTGAGTTCATATCCCCCTCTCCCTCAAAAGAAGAGCAGACAGAGACAGGTTAATGAACATGGTGAAATTAATAGACTGTAGTGTGTTTATTTCAATGTAAGGAGTGTGACGGGCAAAACAGATGAACAGAGCCTGGATCAGTGAATGGAATAATCTGTTTTGGCCATTCCGAAGACTTGGTTGTGAGAGGGACAGGACTAGCAACTCAACGTTCTAGAGCTTTGATGTTTCGGATTTGATAGAAAGGGCGGTATCAGTGGTGGAGGAGTTTCATTGCTAATTAGTGAGAATGTCCTGAAGATTAAGCAGCATGGGATCTATAGTGAATTGGTAGTTTGTATTCAGAACTGACTTATCCATAGAAAACAGAGGCCTGTGGTAGAATTTATAAAACTTCATTTCTGCCACATTGGAGTATTGTGTTCATTTCTGGTTGCCCCATTAGAGGATGGATGTGGCGACTTTGGAGTGGGTGCAGAGGAGGTTTATCAGGCTGTTTAACTGTAAGGAGAGGTTGGAAAAACTTGGATTGTTTTCTCTGGAGTGTCAGGCTGAAGGGAGACCTGATGGAAGTAGGTAAAAGTATGAGAGGCATAGACCTCTCAAAGCCTTCAGGATATTTGCATTCCTCCAACTCTGGACATTGAGAGTCATGCAAGACCAGGAAATTATGCGTAAAATTAAAAAAGTAAAGCATCTATGATTGGTGGGTTGTCCTACCTCTAAAACTGTAACCTCAGGAATTTGCTTCCAAAGTCTCTTGGTCACCTCCTCAAAGTTACCACTTGAAGCTTTTCTCTGTCTGTCCTCATACACATTTATATGGCTCGGGGTCATATTTTAAATGGCATAAAATATTTTGAATACCACCCCATTATTTCACGGGTTTACGGTCTGAATCTGGAATAGGATAGACAATTTTCTGGAGCCACAGTCGAATGGGTTATTTGGAGGTTCATCTGAAGGGGCAAACTCATTGGAAGTGAAAAATATCAGTTAAGTTTTCTTTGTACAGATGTCATGTTGCGTTTATCTGTGGAATTATTAACCCAATTTAAGATCAAACCAGGTACTGAAGAACAAGAAACAGGAAAAAACACACTTTTTAGAATGGTGTAGGAATGAACTGCAGATGCTGGTTTAAACTGAAGATAGACACAAAAAGCTGGAGTAACTCAGCGGGACTGGCAGCTCTGCCCTTGCTCCCCTCAATCTAGTCCTTATCTTTCACTCCATCAGCCATTGCATACAACACATAATATTCTGACATTTTTGCCACCTCCAATGGGATGCCAACACTAGTCATATCCTCCCTCTTCATCCCTTTCTGCCTACTGCAGAGACTGGTCCCTCCGTAACTCCCTGGTTAACTCATCCCTTCCCACCCAAACCCCCTCCTCTCCAGGTACCTTCCCCGGCAACAATAGAAGATGCAACACCTGTCCCTTCACCTCCTTCCTCGACTCTGTCCAGAGACCCCGGCAGTCCTTTCAGGTTACGCACTTGCACCTCCTCCAACCTCATCTATTGTATCCGTTGTTCAAGATGGGGACTCTTATACATCGGCGAGACCAAATGTAGATTGGTCGATCGCTTCGCTGAACAACTTTGCTCAGTCCACCTGAACCTACCTGATCTCCCGATGGCTAAACACATTAATTCTCCTTCCCATTCCCACTCAGACGTTTTTGTCCTAGGCCTCCTCCGTTGTCAGAGTGAGGCTGAACACAAATTGGAGGAACAGCATCTCATATTTCACTTGGGCAGCTGACAGCCCAGTGGTATGAATATTCAATTCTCTAACTTCAAGTAACCACTGTATTCCCTCTCTCTCTATCCCGCCCCCACCAAAGTCGCACCAGCTTCTCGTTTTCACCCAACAAACAGCTAACAATGGCCTGTTTCCTTTATCATCGTTACTTTTTTGCATGTCTTTCATTGATTGTTCTTTATCTCTCTACATCATCGTCTATATCTCTCGTTTCCCTTTTCTCTAACTAGTCTGAAGAAGGGTCTCAAACATAAATGTCACCCATTTCCTTCTCTCCAGCGATGCTGCCTGGCCCGCTGACATACTCCAGCTTTTTGTGTCTATCTTATTTTTGGAATGGCTCAGAGCAGTGTTCAATAACATAGATTTTTGAGCACTCTCAAACATACTCTCCGCTGAACTGCAGAACTCCAGCCAGTGGCATTTTGAAGAGATTTTTAATTAGAATGGTATTCTCAATTATTTTCTCTGAGGTTGTGAGACCCTTGAATTCGATCACTTAGAAAAGCAAGTTTATGAGTGTCGAGCTTCAGACCAGAACGAAAACTGAAAGAAACCCATTTTAAACCAATTACAGTATTTAGTTTAGTTTAGCAGGAAAAATGTTCCCGATGTTGGAGTCCAGAACCAGGGGTTACAGTTTAAGAAGGCCATTTAGGACTGAGATGAGGAAAAACTTTTTCACCCAGATAGTTGTTTTCTTCTTCTTGCACATGGCATGCCCAGCTTAAAGTTGTAGGACAACTTGTTCTTATTTGATTGTGCTGACCAGGCTGATTGCATTAGTCAAAACAGGGCGGACCACGTAAAGGTTGCAATCTCCCACCCCACCCAGAGAGTTGTGAATCTGTGTAATTCTCTGCCACAGAATGCAATGGAGGCCAATTCATTGGATGTATTCGAGAAAGAATTGGATATTGCTCTTAGGGCTAACAGAATCAGGGGATATGGGGAGAAAGCAGGAACGGGGTACTTATTCCGGATGACCAGCCATGCATGATCATATTGAATGGCACAAAGGGCCGAATGACCTACTCCTGCACCTACTCTCTATGTTTCTATGTTTTTATGAGTGTGGAAGGAAACCGGAGCTTCCGGAGAAAACCCACGCAGATCATGGGGAGAACATACAAACTCTGTATTGACATCACCATAGTTAGGATGCAACCTGGGTCCCTGGCGCTATAAGACAGCAACTCTACCACTGCACCACCGTGCTGCTCTCGGTTTGTTAACCTATCTGCTTCCAGTGCTGAGTTGTGGATAAAATCAACCAAAGAGTTATAAGAAAGGAGACACCACCACCAGTGGAGATATTAAAGATGTTAAGTAAAGAAAGCTCTGTCTAGTAATAACAAGTAATAACAATATGTATTTAAATAGCACATTTCACCTAGTACATATTCTCCTGCACTTCACAGAAGACATCTATCTTCTATCTATACATAACTAAAACTCTGATCTTGTGCTCTTCTGGTTTGCGCGGTTTTCTATATGTGCAAAAATGGTTTGCAACAGTGTTAAAGTTAAGGTTCTTACTCATCACAAATATGTCAAACAAAATGTAAGGTCAAATTATTTTATTCGCTAGCGGGAGTGTGCTGGAAGCTATATACCTAAGCTTCCCTGTCGCACACTCTCCGAACAAAGAAAATTTAGTACAGTTATAGTCATTTCTTATCGATAAATACACCTACCAAATCTAATATAGCATGATTGAAAGATTCTGTGGCCTTCCAGGAAATAGGAAAAGCTGGACCCATATCAAGCTAAACCAATAACAAGTTATTAGTAATCTCTGCAATATTAGCCGTATTCTCCAAACTTTGCATATGCACATGTTTCTACTGTATGCATTCATTTTAGTTTCTTGACCAAGTTTCTAGACAAAGAAAGACAGTTGACTGTTTTGTGTCAAGGCTAGCATTATTGATTCATTATTATCTGTAGTTATGTTCCTTGTCCTTGATTCTTGAAATGTGTTGCATGAAATTGTCAGTTATAACATATTAGGCACCGAGCATCTTCTTTTAAACAATGCTTTCTCATATAAATTTTACTTCGGAGTCACGTGAGTGATTCCGTGAAGAAGACCCGGCAGGCTGCATATGCACCAGTACATCAGCCACATTGAGGCTGCGAGGAACGGAGCTCCTCCAGCGGTAAGTATGCAGACTCCAGGTAAGTTAAAAACTTTTGACTGGAGTTTGAATCCGTGCTGGCCAGTAAGCTATACGGAGTGCTAGCATGGAAAAAACAGGGAAGGGAAAGCGACGCGTTTCAACCGGCCGCGGCAGTCTAGGCTTGGAAGCCCTGCCTCATACCCCTGCTCAGTCGCTAAGTACAGAAACAGCAACTGCAGACTTAGTGCTACACAGCACAGCCGTCGCCATTAGGGTGCAAGGCAACCGATAAGTCTGCTAGGCCCACGGAGTCAGGGGATGATTCCTCACCGGGGCTGGATAGTGTGTGTGTGTACGCGCCTATCCCAAGTGGAGGAACTGTTGCATGCAGTCCTCCAAAGAACTTCACTCCAAGAGAAGGAGTGTCAGCGCTTAGAAAAAGAAGCGTCAGCAGCAACATTGCTGCCAGAGAATCCCTTTCAATTTGAAGGGAGTGCAATGGGCCAGATTAGTCCTGAGCCAGATTCTGATGGGGAAGTTCAGCCAGGAGAAAGAGTTACCAGATGTTCAACCACTGGCACTTCCATTTGCTGTCCCATCAGGAGCAGGGGAGCCGCTAGGTGAAGAGCTGGCTATCACAATAAATTACATGGTGCCTCATCAGCTACTGGAGCTTACTATGGATGAGACAGCCAAAAAACACGAGCCTCCAGTGACTAGCGAATGCCATCCGTTGTATGACCGTATTGATTTGTTAATTTGCAGATTCTAAGTAGGCCAAATCTGGGGAATGGATTGTCGGGTCGAACTGTCGACATGCTTACTGCATCTTGGAGATCGAGTACTCAAAAGCAGTATTTTTGTTATGTAAAGAAATGGGAAGTTTACTGTGTACAAAATGATATTGATTATTGTACAGCACGTATTTCACATGTTTTGGAATTTTTGTCAACCCTCTACTATGATGAAGGACTAAGTTATAGTGCAATCAATACAGCAAGAAGTGCTTTGTCATCATATTTAGTGATGAAATCAGACAAACATTCAATTGGATCTCACCCTCTTGTGGTTCGATTAATGAAGGCCATTTTTAATTCCAGAGCTCTGAAACCTAGATATATGGCTATTTGGGATGTGAGTATCGTCCTTAGAAAACTACGTGAGTGGTTTCCTATCTCATCTTTGTCTTTGATCAAAATTACCATAAAGGTGGCCATGCTTATGGTATTGGTACAATATCAGCACAAAGGGTACAGACGTTACAAAAATTACAGTTAGACAGAATGGAAACTGCTGCGGACAATGTTACGTTTTACATTTATGACCTCCTCAAAC
Source organism: Raja brachyura (assembly GCA_963514005.1). The sequence continues at coordinate 16,248,246 of OY740788.1, forward strand.
AAAACAGGCCAGGTGTCACAGGGTTTAAAATAGTATTTGCAGCATATCCTACGGATCCATCCTTATGCGTAAAAACACATTTGATGCAATACATTGCAGCTACAGAGCGTTTACGTGACATGGAGACAGGATTGTTTATCAGTTATAAAAAAACATATAAAAGAGTGTCAGTTAACACTATTTCGAGATGGCTGAAACAAGTTTTGGCTGATGCAGGTATTAACACAGATGTGTTAATTATGGCGGCCGCCGGATGGGCAAATGAGCTGATGTTTCAGAATTATTATCATCGGCCGAATGTTGATCCAGGGCTGTTTGCCAATGCCACTTTAAGTTCTGTTTAAGTGCCCTGGTGTTAAAGAGTACTGTCGTTTGTTTATGTTATTAAATAAACCTAATTACTACATTGAATGCAATGTTACTACTAATGCATTATTTCTCATTCGAGTCAATCAATGCAGTGGGATGCCGAGTTTGTAAACTGCGGCACGAAATCACAAAGCTTTGAACACTTCATGGAATCACTCACGTGACTCTGAAGTAAAATAGTAAGATTAAACGAGAACTTACCAGTTTGAAGTTTAATCTTGATTTTATGAGGAGTTACGTTGGTGATTACGTGCCCACCACGCCCAACCCTCTCTCATAAAAGATCATATGGTAGTTCTCGAGTCACTGATCTTACTATGTACTTCGGTGTTGTTTTTTGTGATTTCATACCGCTGCTTTGAAGATTGGTGCGCATGCGGCCTATGGGTCTTCTTCGCGTAATCACCAACATAACTCCTCATAAAATCAAGATCAAACTTCAAACTGGTAAGTTCTCGTTTAATCTTACTAATATACATTGTTGTTAGTAGAAAGCTAGAGACCATACAAAGTTTTTACTTCTCAAATTCCTGTTAGAAAACAACTGAAGGATTAATTTCTTAATATTTTGTTAAATAAACCCTATTAACTCTTTCAATTGTGGTACGATTTTTCGTCAGCTCACTCACTGCTCTCTTGTGCTGCGAGTGCAACAAATTTAGTTCAGATCGGTAGTATATTGTAAAAGTTAGCGAGGTTTAAAAATCATAAAAAATGAGCGTGAGCAGATCGATCTCCTCTCCTGCCAGTTAGTGCCGCGCGGATTGGTCTCTTCTCCTGTCACTCCCTGGGACGGTCCGCCCTTTCCTGTGCCATTGCGTCTTTACTGGAGCTGAGGGACGCTGTTGATGGCCGGCGGAAGTCTCCAACCGGACACAAATTTTTGGAGAGACCGGAAGCGGCTAGGGGCAGAGTTGGAGACGTCGCCAAAGGGAAAGCGGAGAGTCTGATCCCGGCGGTGGAGAGCATCCAGCAGCCGCTGTGAGTCCCAAACACACCTCCATCGCAACGCCCTGCAGCACCAGCCCCTTCCTCTCTGGTCCCCCTTGTTGGCTCCTGCCATCCTTCCACATGATACCCACCTCTCCCACATGGCTCTTTCCCCGTCTTTTCTCCGAGCTCCCGCCCCCCCCCCCCCCCCACCTGTCCGCACGCCGGCGTGGCCATAGCTGCTAGTACATCCGGGCCAAGCTGAGGATCCGAGGCCTGGCTCTAAGGGCGCCGACGACTGATGCTCCTCCGGGACACCCAAGCAGGGAGAGGAGCGGAAACCTTGAGATCCTGGGGAGGTGAGGCGGCAGTTTGGGGGAGGAGAGCGGATGGAGGGAGAGGAGGGGAGTAGGGAAAGGAGAGGAGTTATGGAGGGAGAGAGTGACTGAGGGTAGGGAAAAGGAGAGGTGATGGAGGGGTTGGGGGAGGGTAGGAGAATAGGGAAAATGAGGGAGGAGAGAGAGTGGGGAGGATGGGGAATAGAGGGTGGGAGTGGGGAATAGAGGGAGTGGAGGGTAGTGGGGGAGGTGTGGAGGGATAGTGGGGGGGTAGGGGCAGGTGCGGAGAGGGGGAGGTGGGGGATACAGGGATAGGAGGTGAGAGGAGTTATGGAAGGAGGTAGGGTGTGACTGAGGGTAGGGGAAAGGAGAGGGGGAAAGAGAGGTGAGGGAGGAATTGAGGAGGGGAGAGGAAAGAAGAGGGAGGGTGAAGAGGAGGAGGAGGAGGAGAGTGTGGTAGGGATGAGGGGAAATGAGCTGCACCTGTTCAGTTGGGGGCTATGGGTGAACGGTGGAATATTACTTTAGGGGACCAAGCCTCCTGTGTGACAGGGACCCAACAGGTCCCACTTTGTCTAGTTATTGAATAACATTTGGCACCAGGTTTTCATGGGCTAAAAGGTTATGAAGTGTAAAACAGAGACAAAAGGGTGAGGAGACTTTTATACAGTGAGTTGTTATGATGTAGTGTTGAAAGTTGGTGAAA